>JAODKF010000001.1:48575061-48586340 GCA_026779585.1 Mormyrus proboscirostris | reverse complement strand
ACACACACACACACACACACACACACACACACACACACACACACACACACACACACACACACACACACACACCTCCATGTGGCCAGAGAGCAGGAGCAGGTCCCTGAGGGGGCTGTAGGACTCCGAGGGGAAGACGTGGTCCTCCGTATAAACAATGTTGAGCCGCAGCGAGCCCAGGTCGTCCGGTTTCTCTGACTTGCTGCCATTGTCCCGGGGCTGCAGGAAGTACCTACGGGACAGACGGGGCGCATGACGGGGTTCCCCTACGCGGAACGCGGAACGCAGAACCCCCCCCCCCCCGGCAGCTGACGCGCCCTCACCATGCATCGTGAAGACCTGACTGGCCCAGCACTTTCAGCGGGATGCGAACCTCCCCCAGGAACTCATCGCCGAACTTCAGGTTGCTGGCGTTCCACAGGTCCACTCTGTGACAGGACACACACATTATTATACATCTTTGTGGGGACTCTCCATTCATTTCTATGGGGAAAACTCTAATCCCAACTTGACGACCTTAAATCTGACCCGGCCCCAACCTTAACCATAATAATTAAATACGAGACTTTTAGCATTTTTAGTCTTTTGATTGCATTAACAGACCTTTGTGGGGACCTCAAAAATGGTTCCCACAATGTCAAAATAGCAGGTTTTTAATCACATTATGGGGGATATTTGGTCCCCATAATGTAATATAAACCTAATCCACACACACGCATACACAGATACAAACCCACACACAGACACAGAAACGCAAACACAAGCACAAACACTACACAAGTTCACACTGCTTGTGCAACCCCTCTTTCACAGCCGAAGCGGCTACGTTTCCCATGGCACCACGCAGCACCACACATGAACGCACCTGACAGCCATCTTGTCCACATCCTCTTCCTCCACGTCAAAGTGCCGTCTAGTGTAGCTGGGTGGCCTCGTCACCTGCAGGTTAAACCTGTGGTCAGGTGACCTGGGCACCAGGTGAGCACAGCGAGGACACGGCACATGGTCACCCGGATGAGATCGGGAGGGGGGGGCAAATCTCCAGCAGGGGGGGCAGAGGGACGCCCCAAAGGTCTAAGCGCTGACAAGCCCTCCGCAATCCACGCACTTTGTTGCCCTCCCCTTCGCTGCACACACGCTCTCTCGTGCACACGCAGGCACAGATGCCTGCTCACAAACCAACACATCAGTTTCGGTTCATTGGGCGAAAAGGCAGCGAGCGACCTGGGTCGGAAGCTCAGAGTGCAAGATGGAGACCACTCCCAAAAACCACAGACTGCAAGATGGAGACCACTCCCAATAACCGCAGAAAGAATGAAACAGCTCTCCAAACCACAGCGAGCAGCCAGAAAACACAGTGAGAATCAGTTCGCGTGTGACTTCATCAAGCGGCTTGTGCTGCTCTCTCACAACTACGCACAGAGAGAGGCTGCTTCGGAAGCGCACTTGGAGAACACATGCATTGCCCTCAGGTCAATTTTGACCCAGCAGTTACAGTCTAATTTAGAAGAGTGGCCGTCGAGGGTATATTCTGCCATTCAAGTATGATAGCCATTTTGTTCTGTTTTATTGTTCACTGAATAAATAGATTGAAAAGTTTATTCCCCAAGATATTGATGAATGACAACTAACTTTATGCAAAAATTTGGGAGGGTAGAATTATAAAAAGAGGACGTTTAAGAGGGAGGATGGCAGGAGTGGGTTATTTTTTAACTGAAGAACAAGGGTAAGGTGTAGAACATAGAGACATTAGCTGCTTGGGCTGCTCTCTCACAACTACACACAGAGAGAGGCTCGTCTGGAAGGGACGCCCGGTAGGACAGAGGGGAACACGCTCGCTCTCTCTCTCTCTCTCTCTCTCTCTCTCACGCACACGCACGCACGCCATCTTTAGCTCCAAGGCACTTGGATGCGTAACAGAAATAAAGGGAGTTGATTGTCAGGCTGTTCATCTGAATGAATCAAGCTCCTGTCTTGCATTTCCTCTCTCGGGGAGGGCGAGGTCTGCGAGTTTGGGGGGGGGTGTGGGGGTGGAATCCTAAGAACTTCTATTCTTCTCACAGAGTCCATACCGGCATCGCTATAGCGGGAAGGGAACCTCCCTGACAGACGCTGGTCACTGGGATTCCGAGCGATGGAAAATGACCTCATTCACTCGGGAGCCATAGCAACAGCGGATCACTATGTTTTTTTTTTTTTAAAAAAATTAATTACAGCGTCTGGCTGGGCGACCTGGGGCAGAAGCGCATGTCCATCAATGCTGACCTCAAAGTAGAAGACCTCGTCGAACTGGGGGTTGTTCGTCTTCCTCTTCACTTTGGTCTTCTTGGCCTCCGACCTGGAAAACGGAGGGGAAGGGGGAGGTCATGTGACTCACAGCCCAATGAGGCTTCCAGGGGGTGGTGGCAGACTGACACGAGCTGACCCTGACCTGGTGGGCCCCAGCAGGGACACGGCCGCGTACGGGTCACACTGCCCGTTGACGATTGGCAGTCCTTGGCACTCCAACACACTGTCGGGACAAAGGCGAGAGAAAAAAAATAAAAAAAACAGCCCCATCACACAGTGAAATGCCAGCGCTGGTTCAGTCCCATGCATTTCCACCCCACCACCATTTCATGAAATGATCCTTTATTCGGCATTTGCACAAGCACATAGGAATGCTTTCATTTTTGCATATCCCATCATGCTCTCCTTAGAAACATACACGTGTATATACACAAGTCAGTGCAGCATCCCAGGTTATATTTTTTGGGTTGGGTATTTAAGGGTCTCGCTCAAAAGCACAACAGAGGTGTGACTATTCTGCCAAGGATGGGACTCGAACTGGTGACCTTCTGATTCTGAGCTCACCCCCCTGTTTCACCTACTGAAATCCCGACAAGAAACACGAGCTACAGCCCTGAAGTCCCAGGTTTTTATCGCTTTCAGGACCTGATGTGTATCGTTTATTTCCCTGGAAGGAGAAATCCTGGAGACGATGCTGCACCAAGTCGCTTCAGAACCGAGAACCGTCCCCTCCGACTCTTAACCGCGACCGCGCACCTTTGTGAGTGTGACCGCAAAGGCCGTTACCACAGCACGCTCGCGGGTTATGAGGTATAATCGCTGGTAACGGCCCCAGTGCAACGTGGGCTACACGCAGCCCGGATTAAAAAACATCCGAGCTGGGTGTTAATCGGCTTTGATCCTTTCAGCGCTTCCTCTTCCTTAAGCCTGTGTGTCCCCCGCCTGGCCCGTTTACAGACCGCTGGACAGACAAATCCAGCCAAGGAGCTGAAGGCTGGCAACAGAGCCCGGAACCGGCCCTCGCAAGACAGGAAACTCTCGCCGTTCACATCCCGGTTTCCCACCCGGAAGGATCAGACCCACACTCACCCTTCATGGACAAAGAGGTTCACGCTTCTCAAGTCTGCTGGATGGAGCTAGAGGAGCAGAGGTGAATATACAGAACCTACAGAAGCGAAAACCGGTTCTGTTGTTGATTGGTCTCTCTTTGCTTTCTGGGTATTCCAAAAAAAAAAACCTCACAGTTGTGCTTTACTCCACAAGTCTTGGGAAAAGTGCTGTCTAATCCTTTGTCACAGTGTTTCTCAAACCGGTTCTCAGAAAGGAGCAGAAATGCAGACTGTCTGGCAGGGAGCAAAAACATTGACTGTCTGGGGGTCCCCGAGGACCGAGTTGGGAAACACTGCTGTATCACACTGCCGTTTGCCCTTTTCCCCCCTCGCTGCCATGGCATAAGTGTGTTCACTGTGCTCCTCCGAACATTCATCACAATAAAATTTGAAACTTGAAAAGCAGCATTTTATACAGGTGTCATGTACTTAATTCCACCAAAAATTCCCACCCTGTCATCATTCCGCAAATCGCTCCGTCCCAGAGATGGCACACCCAGTGATCGGCTGCGTTCACAGATACCTATCGCCACCATGTTTCCGGTTTCAGGCTTTTCATAAACAAATAATAAAAAAAAAAAAAAAAAAAACATAATAGCTCAGGATATGAATAGCGACACGGAGAAAGTCATGCAGTCAGACCAGGCCTTCGGTTGGTTTCAATCCAATACGAGTTACAAGTGGAAGACCAGGAAATGGGACAAAAACCAGACCAGGCATGTAGCTGTGAAATTTTGTACGGAGATGTGAGGTCAGAGAGAAAAAAGAAGAATTAAAAGTAAAAGGTAAACAGAGATTGACTGGCTGGGCTGTAATGTGAGCACAGGAAAACACAGATTATGCCTTCCTCTGGGCCCTGCAGTTGAACTCTCATGTTCCATTCCATGCTAGAACATCTCATGGCGGTCTGGATCGTCGCCTGCGGGGGGGTGGCTCCCATGACCGGGTCCTGGTGCGACCGGCTTAGGTGGGTTAATGTAAGCCGCCGGAATGGTCGGGGGCACTTGCATGCTGGGAACTATCCGGAGAGAGGACACGCACCGTGTGGCCAGCTTGACACAGACGACGCCATTGTCAGTGATGACCTCACTCAGGCGCAGCTCGACGTGGACCTTCCCCTGCAAAGTAATTAGCGGGGAAATTACACCTACAGTTGCAATTGCAATTACAGAGCTATTCGTGTACAGATTAATAGCAGAATCTGATTATGTGAATGTTGACATGCTCACTTATTATCAGGTTTTGTGCCGCATTTCTCTTTCATTTTTATTCCATTTCTTCAGACAGACATGGTGTGTTATATACTGCTGTATCACCTGCAGCAAAACTACTATTGGTGCCGGTTGGGAGTCAGACTGAGATGTGATGGGTGTGACCTCAGGTAACCTGAGAGGGGAGGATGGTTTCTGATGAGCCAGGTAACCCGGTAACTCGGTAATCCTGCTAACTGCCAACCGCATCGCTTTTGCCTGCGCACGCCAAGCGGCGGTTGCGGTGAGATCTTTTGGAGTTGCTGTTTGTGGTGAACACATGGTCCGGAATGATGGTGGGGGGTGGTTGGGTTTGGAGGCCTGCGTACCACATTGTATTGTATTACCACCAGCCACCAGCAGACTGGGGCAGCCCTGCCTTCAGTGCTAAGAGTGACTGCACAGTCAGGGGTGGATGNNNNCCCCCCCCCGGCTCACCTGCACCTCTGAATCGGCGCTGACTGGCTGCAGTGGGAACCAGTTGTCTTTTCCATGGTACTTCTGCAGGTCCTCCTTCTTCACAGCCACCTTACCTGGGGGGGAGGTTACCCAAATTGGCATCAAGACTGATGTCACTGAGATCTGTGTGGGCAGCTCATGTTTCTGAGCAGAGATGCTGATCCTTGTCTCATATCCAAATTTATGTCTTGCTTATTTCACAGAGAATTCTATTGAGGAAGCAGTAATCCAGTCGCTAGAGTGATTGTAGGCCTTGAGTAAGGGCCCAACAGCAGAATCACTCTAGTGACCCTGGGATCTGAACTAGTGACCTTCCGATTACAAGCATAGCATCTGAACCCTCTGAGTCAAACAACACCCCCTGCACAATATGCTTATTTATATAAGCAGTAAATAGCAAAGACACAAAGTGCTTTAACACCAGGTTCCAGTGCACTGTTCTCACTTAACACACTATAAAGGTAGATGTGTGATTTGAACAGGTTCCTCTTCTCTTGGCTGACAGATTTGTGGCCTTGATGATTTCAGATCTGCGGCGATCAAATGCATCTCTGTACGACCCCGGGGCTGTGGTTTTCATGGGCATCCAGTGCCCGTTCAGACCGAGAGCCCAGCTGGTCTGAGACAGTCCACAAGGTCACTACACATCATCAATACCTTTCTCTTCTAATGAGCTCGATAATGACCATGAGACATCTTCTGATTGCGACTTTAAGACGATGAGTCTCATGGCCAGAACAGAAGCATCCTGAGATCTTTTTCATACTATGGGTTTAGGTTATGCTCGTCTTTGAACAGTGCTGCCCCCCTCCCCTCGCATAACACCCCGCATGCCTAAACTGCGGAAACAAGTCTCACGCAAAATTTAAAAGCAGGCACGACCCCCCCCCGGCAAAGCCCAGAGAAAGAACGAATCAGCAGAGTCCATAAGCTCCAAGATGCCCGATTAGCCTCACAGTCGGAAGAGGAACACGAGCCAATGGGTATGTGGAGAACAGGTCTGCCCCCTACCTGCCTGGAGGCCTCGGAACAGCAAATCGAGGACCGGCAGTGCTCAGCATTTCACGTTAATGAGTTACACGTGCATGCTGGCGCGCCCAGCGTTCCCTGGCATCACGCGGCACATTCAGTCTGACTGAGGGGGCAATTACCATGCTAAAAAAAAACACCTGCATAGAAACAGGTTGGCACACAATCTGGAAATGGAACATTGCCAAAAAAAAAAAAAAAAAGTGATTTTGAGACGAGACGTGCTAATTATATTAGCTGCTTAATATCCATCTGCATTCATAGTACTTTCGTGGATTGTGCAAGCTTCTGAAGCTTTTTTTTCAATGAGATAAAATTAGCAAACACACAAGGTCAACGAGAACAAGTTGAGGCAGGCGGATGGAAAAAAAAAAAATGGCGTATGAAGGGTCCACGCAGTCCTGATGTTGCCTTACCAACAATACCAGAGTAGCAATAATTGGGGAAATTAGGACCATGTGTACAACCAAAAAAAAGGGAATTGCATTTGTTGCCAGTTCAAAGGGATAGCTTTCAACTGGTTTATATGCCAGACACAAGTATTTCACAAACAAGAGGTTTTAGCAAAAAAAGAGGTTAGGGAAAATGTCTGCCAGTCATATTTTGGTTAGAAATGGCTGGAACACCATGAGGATAAAGACGACAGGTAAATTCAAATGTGGATGTTGCTGTGGAGCATTAAAATGCATCCTGGCAACCTAGACACCCAAGAGAAAAAAGGACAAAAATATCAATTTCAAAGTCAAACTGTAAAAGCAATTAAGAACTGTGATCCTGCAAACAAAGGCCTTGCTAGCAGGCTCTAGCCTTTTTCAGTAATGGGCCTGCTGACCACAATCTATGGAATAAGAACAGATAAAAAGCACTGACAATCAAGAGCACTGACAAGTGTGAGCAGTAAAGAGTGATCTTTCGAAGCGTGGTGTGAAAAATGCTAACCAAAAGTAACCAGGGTTCAGTAAGTAGGGCTCCCTGACAGTTGGGTCAGACTATTCACCCAGTGAGCCTCTTTCAGAGCCTCCGTCTGTCAATGGTGACTGAATTTTGTTTTTAATGCAGGTAGCAGAAATGATTCCTCATCACAGCACTCTAGCACAGCCATCTTGGTTCATGATATTTACAAAGACGTGACTGGTTTTACCAGAGACCTTAGGCCTCACATCCGCGATAAAGAAATCAGACCTTTGGGGTGAGTGATCTTGGCTGGAGAAGCCCTCAGGAGAAAGCACTCCAGCGTCCTTGAGATCCACCAGTGTGATAACCGAGTATTGTAAATATGGACAGGGGCCCTACCAGAAAATACACACGGTGAGGCAACGCCAGCTAATGCTAACAGCAGAGCAGCCGCTAACGGCAGCGATTCCAAAAAAAATAAAAAAAATATAGCCTGGAATATAAATAACCACGACAGACAAAGCCAGGCTTGGAGAAAAGACCCCCCAAAGTCAACATTCCTGCAGAAAAAGACAGAGTGGTACCAACGTCGTGGATCAGAACCGGATTCGTCATGCACATTAAGCTGCTCACTATTTACAGTAAGCTTGCTGAGTAGCAGGGAACTGTGGGAAAGCTGGTTCCATGGCAGCCACAACAAAACAGAAGCTCGTAAAGCACAGTCCAAGCATGACAAGCTGAAATGGGTCGTCTTCTCCCGTCCTGCCAAATGCCAGGTAAAGGCCCTCAGACTTTCCTTAAATGCATGTGCTTGCTGTCCAATACCCCAGCGCAATAAAATAATCAGATGTCCTGACACAAAAAACCTTACATCAGTCCAGTGTCAATGCTAAGGCTGTAAAATTCAATTCACAAAATGCACAGAGATAATCACATTAAAATACAGGTAATAATGATTAATGCTCAACTGACATTTTTCTCCTTTTCCCCAAACACTTGTCCTTCACGGAGTTTGACTGGATACAAAACACAGCCACCAGTATAGGCCCAGACTGAACAAAGCCGGTTTATAAATAACCAGCATGGTGCTCAGCGTCAGAGTGAGTAGGCTGACAGAGATGCATTTCTGCGATGACTCCCATAAATACTCTGGAATCCGCCTTCAAATGGACAATATTACCCCACGGGCAACTCGAGCGATGCTCGTCCCATCGAAGCAGAGAGCTATGGCACAGCCTGAGACAAGCTCTCTCTACGAAAACCTGGAAAATTCCAAAGCCCTTCTATTTGTCTCTACTGTCAAATAATTCCTCTTAACAACATAGATAAAAAAAAAAAAAACACTGCGTGAGATTATGTGACTATCCTGGATATCATAAGACAGACCACTGCTAGGATATAAGCCAAAGGTAAGTCATTACGGAATGGGACTCTGGATTGTTTCATTATGTGGGATTTCAATCCCCCCCCCGTGGGCAGCCCCACCCATACTGCCAAGATCATTTCAGTCTGTTAAATATGGAGGAGAATGATGTGTACGTTTACACAACTGACACGAATGCTGTAATGTTCTGTATGTATGCAGAAAAATGTTTCAAATCACAGAAGAATAAAACACTGGCCTGCAACCTTCTGTACATACTCAGAAGACGCTGCAGCACAGGATGAGATCATTACTCGTTACTTTTTCAGTCATTCTGACTATTAGAAATTGGCCTAAGTTTGGTGCAACTTTTACAGAAAAGTGCTTGCGCTAAATAATAAATAATCCATGTTATGTAGTAATCAACGTGACACAAACATTAACCCTGCTGAAAACTATTAAGTCTGTGTATGTGTGTGTGTGTGTGTGGGGGGGGTATGGGTACGGAGGCCGGATGTGGGATCCACATGCTTGTTTACCGAAGTGCTGCCAGATCTTCATACATCACAAAAACTCAAACAACGTGACTGATTTAACAGTCAAAAATGTCACACTGTGGCTGCTACTTCCTTAACAAACGCTTTTATTCAAAGTGACCCATACTGGCATATTTGTTTACCTTTACCTGTCATTTCATAGAGGTTCTTAAGCTTGAGTCTGCTACGTATTAGAATTTTATGCTCGTGAGTATTCATTTAATCTGTACCTCTTTGCTTTTATCCAAAGTGACATACTGTACAACTGAGAAAGCAGGGTTAGGAAAGCTATGGAGGAATCCCTGGGATTTGAACTCAGGACTGATCACAGATAACGCATCCTGACTTGCTGAACCACACACTGCCCACTTTGTTTTGGAAGCCAGTGAAGATCCAGTTTATTCCAGTAAAGGGTGTTTTAAGAAAAATGTGAGTTTGATTAGAACAGCGTTTCTCAGCCCAGTCCTCAGGGACCCCAGCACAGTCCGCATTTTTCCTCCCTCCCAGCCCCAGCACACCTGTACCAGGTTTTTGGTGTTCCTGATTGGCTGGGAGCTGGGAGGGAGCAAATACGTGGATTAGGGTTAGCGGGAGACGATGCTATGCAAGCTAAGATGGGGGGAAATCGGAATTTGTCCCTTGCTTTATGCAATATCTGCATATAAACCAGCGATGACCATCAACCCTGACAGACAGAAGGCCTCAGCTGTACATGCATGAACAAGCCCCCATTTCTATCGGGCCCCAACTCCAACACCTGCCATTCCCTATAATGGTGTACCCCTTTTTGGCAATCCCACAATCCCCCTCTCCAGGACCCCTCTGGCTTTGGCTCCAGCCCACACAGCACATCAATGAAGAATCCGGCACATGACACGGAGGACCGGCATGGCGACGCGTGTGGCACAGGATGGGGATAAGAACACAGCCAGAAGAACCCCAATGTAATTATTAACCCTGCCTGACATTTAAAGAGATGTGGATTGTGTCGCGGAACATTAGCCAAAAGCTAACCCGTCTTATCAGGCATGTGGTTACAACGCCTGGCCGGGGATACAGAGTTTAACAGTGGCCTTAGGGGGAATGGAGGCAGGAAAAAAATACATCCAATGTTCTGCTTGAGCTGAACCAAAACAGCAAGATCTCCCCACTAAAGGGGGGAACAGACCACCAAAAGGAGGTGGAGAGCTTGTTAGGGGTTAGGCTATGAAACAAGGGAAAGGAATCTGAGCTTGAACCCTAAAAAAAAAAAAAAAAAAAAAAACAGTCATGGATCATTTGGGAAAAAAAACAGGAAGTGAATCAGTTTTGCATTCGTCCAGCTTTCAATTGCTTCCCGGGGGGGTAACCGTGGTGGAACCTGGAACCGGTCCCAGGCAGCAGAGTGCTGGGGTGCACCCTGGATGGATGCCGGTCCTTCAAGGCTAGCCTAACTTTGCCATGCAACCTTCACAGACAGAGTGGAGGCCGGATTCAAACCTGCAGGGATGACACCCCTTCCTATCACAGACAATAAGCATGGTTTTTGAGGGTCGTGGCCAGCTAAGGTTCAAGTGCAAACTCACAGTAACTCATACTGTAATGTATGCTCAGCGTCTTTGAAGTATTTCACTGATCATAGCAATTTCAAATGAGTACTCGATTTCAATTAAATATTGTGTTGAGTTATTATTTTATATTAATAACTGTAGGAGAGATAGCAAACTTTAAAAATTCGCATTCATGAAATAAAGCAATAATCCCTGGCTACCCTGTACTGGAAAGTGGTTGGAAGATGTATGTATGGATGGAAGCTAACAAAGCCACCATTATTTCAGCAGTACAATACACAGGCTGCCCACTCTGCATTTCTTACCGATGCTTGAGTCCCTCCTGAACACGTCCCTGTCAAAGATGTAGAAGGAGAGATGGCGGAAACTCCGAGGGATTTCACAGTAAAAGTCTTCGCCGTAGAACGGACTGGAGCGGGCAAAACAAAAAATTAGGGATTATGTGAAGATTACAGCTGTAAATATTACTGTTTGTGAAAAATACAGAGGGAAGATGCATGACTAAGGTTGCTGAAATTTCCCAAAGTAACTACGCTGTCACACCTTCGTGCAAAGCACTTAAACCCAAATTTGCATGCGAGACACATCCAGCTGTACAAATGGATCAGAAGTGTAAAGCTCTGGAAATAAATAAATAAAATCAGGCAAGTGGATGCAACACTGAGGATTCTCAGAAAGTTTGAAGCCAGGCCACCTCAGCCCAGAAGGACGTCCACACGACATGTGGACTTGGCGTGGCGCAAGCATGCTGGTCACCCAGATGTCACCTTCACCCACTTCTTCCACCTGTTCCCTTTCACCGG
>JAODKF010000001.1:48525989-48564594 GCA_026779585.1 Mormyrus proboscirostris | reverse complement strand
GCGGCTGTTAAGACACTCCCCCGCAGGAAGAGGCTGAAGGATGAATGCAGAGTTTCGGTCCCTGACAGGCCTGCAGTTTGGTGGGGAGCGAAACGGAACAGCTGGCCTGCTAGGCACCGTGAGAGAGACGGGCAGCTCTAGCGGGAAGCTCATTACCAAGACACGGCAGGCCGGATGCATGCGGGCGACTCAGGAAAAACCCTGACAGCACAGATCCCGAACGGCCACCGTGGCAAAGTGCACGGATTCACTGGCAAAACACCCCGGAGAGCCGTATCCTCTCATGAGGCCTCGTCTCCGCACCAACGCCGACACGGGATCTGCACCCCGCCGCACCGTCAGATCACATTATTCACAACTGCTGCCCCTGATGGGAGGGATGGGGTGGGGGGGGCACGTTAGCAGTCAGCTGCAGACAGCGATTGTTAGTCAGGGCAAGACTAGTTAATAACCGAGGGTTGGTTACCTACCCAGCCACTAACCATCTGCCTCCTGACACGCTCACTTTCTTTTCACTCGCAATCGGCTCAAAGGAATCGCTTCAGGAAATGCTCACATGCTCATTTACTGTTTGTTTATTTAGCAAACACTTTTTTCCCCCCTCAAAGCGCCGCACACGACTGGGAAAGTAGGGTCAGCCAGTCCCTGGAGCAATTGGGGGTTTAGGGTCCCGGCGATGACATCACTCTGCCGACCCTGGGATTTGAATCTGTGACCTTCTGAGTACGGGCACAGAGTTCTAACCCAATGAAGAGCACCCCGCCTCCAGATGTAAACAAAACCACTTCTCAAGCCGATTACATCAGGCGTCGGGGGGGTATAAGCAGACGCGTCGAAACGTGGGTGTGGTGAGATTATTAGATTTACTGTATTTAGCCGACACTTCTGTCCAAAGTGAGGCAAGCAGCACATTAGAAACATGCGTCTATGAAGGTGAACCGCGGCTGAGCTTCTAAAGGCTGCCAAGGGTCAGCAGTACAGTAGCAAGAGCTAAACTAGACGTTTCAACATAGAATGAAGCTAATAAGGTGACTACCCAAATCAGCAGGCAAAGTAGGTCATTAGCAGAAAAGTGAACTGTGGGTAATGAGGGAGCAGCGGCGGGCACATCGCCGCGTGGGGGGGGGTGTTCAGGACGTCGCCGGCTGCGGCACGTTCCTACGCGACTTAGTCACTGTGAGAACTGAAAGTTCTTTTGGGGGTTAGGGGGCACAAGTCGCTTTACTGCCAGCATTCACAAAGAGGGCATCAGACCCATTACTGAATGCTGCCCTACTCTCTCACGATCCACACTATAAAACAGCCAAGATCCTCATTAAGTCCCTTCACAGTGCAGAAAATGCCAATCTGCCAGCCATTTTACGAACACCACTGCAGCACAGATGGCCCCCCTCAGTTAAGACTGTATCAATGTCCAAAAATACTCAAACAGGCATCAACACACCAACCACTTTCACAGTTATACAAAGGGAAAAGCCTGAAGATCCAATGTTGGTTGGATGTTGGTTAAAGAAATTGTGTCTCGGATAGACATGATGGTTATTTTTAGCAGTGAACTCTAAACCTTGCTGCTATGGTCCAGATTAATGTACTATTAAGATGCCAGTATCCAGACCTGAGAAGCTGACAGCTGTTTCTACTTTAACTAAGTTGCTGTTGATACAGGTGACTGGTCAGCGAATACACAATGGAATAATGACAAGCACAGTTCGACTGAAATGGCAGAAGTTTTCTCCTCTCGTGACTTCAAGCAGGACGAGTAAACAATCAGCACCTTCTGGAAGGCTACAAATGAGGCTTCTGGTGGAGACTATTTTGAGCGGGAGGAGACGGCAGTGTTTCTGACACCGCTCCTGCCGTCGAAGGCACACTTCCCCCTGCTTCCAAGCGGCACAGGAAGCCCCTCTCCGCTCCCCCACTTGCCACTAGGCTCGGACAGAACAGCTGCTGCGGAAACATCGGCATGTCGGTAAAAGGGAGACCGCGAGAGCAGACGGTGGGTGTATTTGTGCAAGTCCAGCCTAAAAATGAAGCTAGCTGGTTTGAATTAATCTGTTGCTGAGCAGGAAAAAAAAAAGACAAATGTCTTTGTAGTCCATCCAGCCAATCAGGAAGTTTGAGGCAGTCTCAAGTTTCCTCTGTTTCCGGTCCATAGGCCCTGCCTCCATATCCCAACAAAGCTTCCCTTAAAACATGTGGCCGTCAGGAGTAACCGTGAAGAACATACCGCACGAGTTACGCTTCACAGAGCGACCCTCACACAGACTGACGCACTGGACCCTGTCCGACTCAACACGCACATCTGCACACCAAGGTCTACCGGAGACGGTGTCCCTCCAGCCTCGTGCGGAGCATCGGGCTCTGAGGCCTTCCAGAACGGCAACATTACAGGCACACAAAAACAAAACAGAACAGAACAGTGAAGCCAGAGTCTGATTTTATGGTTCAGATCACTAAATATTGCTTTCCATATAAAACTCCAGAATTCCTCATCTTAACGTTTTTCCCAGCACATATTAAATAAACCATTCCTAGTCCATGAATTGCAAATTGTCGTCCTTTTTTCTCTTACCTCTCAGCTGTTTCATTCACTTATTTTGTGTGCTATTTTAGAGGGACAGACTTTGGAGAGTATGAATGGGGAGCATCAATGACTTCCAAACACTGACTGTACTGAAACCCCACATTTAATTAACAATTAAATTAAGTTCAAAGTGCCAGACCAATATTTATGTTGATTACAATTGCAGCAATAGTAATATGTATATGCATGGTTACTATGAAGATGCGGGTACAATGTTTGAGCATATGATAATTATGGAGTCTCCTTTTAGCCTATAACAGCATGCATGATTACTGATGTGGCATTAAAACCAGCAACTTCGTGCATCTGCCGAGAACGTGGGAAAACAATCAGAGCACTCACTAAGACATGCTCCAGATAACCTGTAATGTTGTCACACCGATTAAGACAGTTCGGCCTTGTGATGAATACACAAGTGCGCGGAAGTCGTGCAATCGTTTCGCCATTCAAGTGTGAAATAACTCAATGTCCCAACGCCGGCCACGCTGACTTCCGGCGTGCGTCCCAGTTCAACGGCAACTCCGCCGGAACGCGCATGGCGCAGGTGATGCACCGCAAAAGGGAACTTAATGAATTCACATCCTAAACCACAAAGACCCGATTTCATCATTGAAAAAACCCCGCTGGTGGAAACTGCAGCTTAAGAAAGAGAGAAATAAAGTGCATCTGGTTTTTGTGGCAGGTGAACTGAAATACTCGCAATTTTGAAGAAATGACCAGTCGCTATATAAACTCGAAAAGCGGCGAAAAGAACAGAAATAGCAACGAAATAAAGAAAATAGCACCATATCCAGAAGTCAAGGTACTGATCACATGATTATCACCTGTTATCATTTTCAGTCACCCTCCACATCTGTAACGTATTATTTACTGAGGTTTGCTGTGATCTCCCGTAATTCTCCACGGTACTGATTCTTTCAGCGTTAGCCCACATTTCTACGGCTTTAATGTTTCAGTCTTATCACACTAGTTTCCTATCTGCTAATATATTTTGCATGCCGTCTCACGACGACGACAGTTAACGTCTTTGCAATATCCAACTGTAATACTAACACGACGCTATACGGGCTATTAACCATGTGACAGTTTCATGTTCATTGTGTTTCAATTGTAATATCTATTTCCTGTAAACATAGAAATTACAAGGCACTGTGCCTAGAAAATATTATTATTATTATTAATAATAATAATAATAATAATAAACTATAGACGAAGCTCTCGTAAGAGCTGCTGGGATATTTCACTGTCAGCAGTACAAGTGGTACAAAGAAAGGCATTTAAACATCAGGTTCAAGTCAGGGTCCGTATCGGATGTAAAGAACGACTGCCGCCGGTTATCTTCATATCCGGAATGTTGTGTTTATGGTGGCCCTCATCGACAGGCTGATTTCTCAAATCTGATTCATTTCTAGATCAAAATAGTGAAACCGACATACAAAAAAAACAAATAATAAAAAAAAAAAATCACTGCCTGACTCAAAACCAGAGAAAACACACAGTATGGGGAGATATCCTGCTTTCCCATTTCAAGGCAATGTTCAGACACCTGTAATAAATGCGTTCTTGGAACTTCACAATAGGAAACCTGTAATGAATAGATGGAGATGTTCCACGGTCCAACGCCTGTACGACGGGGATTAATCGCACGCGTTTCCACATGCCTGCATCTGTCTATCCGGAGATCAAAGATCCGATGTTTGTTACCAGATTCCTACACTGCCTTACAAGCATGCACAGAAAAGCGGGATTAAGTTCACTGTAATTACTCTTAACTAATGAATGCAAAAACGATTAGGCAACGCAGATGGCAGTGATCAGAGTATCGACGTCGGCAAACGACATTTCGTTTCCCCCCAATACGAGTCTTAAGCATACAAGTTCCAGCCCCCCCACCCTGGAGACCTCCAACGAACCAAGACCGAGGGAACAGCAGCTCCGTTATGTCAAGACAATCAGCCAGCGTTTGAAAGGAAAAAGGCGCAGCATCGACAAAATCCACCCCCAGTGGCCCGATAAAGAAAGTCCCTCAGCCATCTGGTCCGGCAGCTGTTTGCACAAGACGGCCACTTCCCCAGGCTTGGCATATCTCTGAATCACATATGCCCCGGCGTGCACCATTCTGCATTTTGCGCCGTTGCATACCACAACTAAATTTCCAGCAACGCATCCACGAACGTATCCATTTATCCTAACACTCCTCCAGCCAGATGAACCGATTTCTGTCTAAAGCACCATGAGATGCGGTTAATATATGCATGGACGACGATTAACGCCTCATGACTGGGGGGATCCAGCGTTGCCTTAATGCAATAATCTGTATGTGATCTGCATTGCAATATCCTTGGAGAGCACTTGGTCGGTCTCTCGGGGTCTAAGCGATGCTTTCCGATACGCCAGTGTAAAGAGGCGGAATATGGCTTTCCACTCACCTATTTTGATTTTTACACTCTGGAATACCCGAAGACCTTCCTCCTCGACCGCCATACTCACAAAGCCCGACTCTTCTGTTTGCTGCTGGACAGAGAGAGGCTCCTCCACTCAGCTCACCGACGCAACTCTACACCAGGGCGGATAGCTCGCTGCGCCCTACCAGCGCACACTGAGTCGCAGAGACTGACTGCTGAAACTCGCCCTAAAGCTGGCAAAAGTAGGCGGGGCTCTTCCAGTGAGGCACCGCTGTGAGTTTTCGGTTTAGCTCATCGATGAGTCCGCTATAAAGCGCTGCAGGACCCGATAGGGCAAGTCAAACGGCACCCGGCTTTTAACCAATCAAGAGCCGCTTCGCATTTGTTGCTGGGGGGGGGGGGATACAACACACCGGGTCACGTTTGGGAAGATGCATTAATGTTTTGAGCATTTCATTCGTGCCGATAAAGTTTAACAAGTACTGCAAAGATACAAGTGATTATATGAACTTATAATCAGAACGAACTTGGAACAGACGATTCCTTTATTTATCATACGATTATACGTCATACATTATCATTTATTAGTAAGATTCCTAGTAACAACTGTATGTTAAGCCGTCGAACCTATTTATTTCACATAACGGTTTACCTGATATTTGGCCAACCTCTTCATCAGCATTTAAATATGACTGAATCAAGGCCGACAGATTACCATGAACATAAATAACCTTAAACGTAATTATATTGCCTCTCAATGTGCGTCAGACGCGCGCTCTAACAATAGTGCCTGTATCTCACCAAAATGTTTTTTTTTTTCCATTTAATTCATGTATTTTGGCGACGTCGATATACATTTAAAAGTAGCAAAGCAGAACATTTTGCTAAATCTGCAGACAGTTAAATAATTCGTCGGGCTAGCGCTGTTTTTTCTCTTTTAATCTGGGTTGAAGCACGGATGAATACGCCCTGTGGTGAACCGCGAGGGCGCACGCTGAGCGCCAGTCAGCGCCGCCAGTTTACAGCCTTCTGAAGATGTTGCTTTTGGGAGCACTGGTAATCTACCACATGGTCAAGCATTCAAAAAGAGCTGCAAAAAGTTATGCAGGTTTTGTGCACGTTTTAAAAAACATACCTAATCTGTTAGATGATAGATTAAATACCAAGACGTTCGCGCTTTTTTGTGAATGATGGTAAAACATGGAAAGTAGTAAGTAGCCTACAGCAAGGAATTATTATTCTGACGTTTTAGGGACCATTTTCTAGATCTCCCCACAAGATCTGTGAATGCAATAAAAAAAAAAGTGAAAATGCCAAAAGTCTCGTATTTTATTTAGTTGATTATGGTTGAGGATAGGGTTAGGTTGAGGGTAAGGACGCCATGTTGAGATTAGTTTCCCCCCTAGGAATGAATGGAGAGTCCCCATAAAGACATAATAACAAACCTGTGTGTGTGCGTGTGTGTGCGCGCGCGCACGTGCGCGTGCATGGATTACGGCCACAAGTTATTTGATTTCTGGAAAAAAATAGCAAAATAAGATAAGGAATATGTGCGCATACGTTCCTAAAACGAATTATGGTAAAATACTGATATTTATACGCCAGACTAATATGCTAGATATTTTAGCTTAAGGTGCCTATTTTCTTACTGAAGTCCCCTTTCCATGTATCATGGGGTAGCACTGACAGGAAAAGTAGGTAAAGATGACGTATGATGACCACTACTCATCTCCACAATCACAGTGAACGATCATACTACTGCAGAAAGGATGTTGTTTTCACGTAAACACTGATTCTCAGCTCGAGTGGTGAGGGATACAGTCCTGTCACCATCTGTTCTCACTCCTTTGCCTTCTGTTGTTCTCACAGTTGGTTAGGTAGGTCGTTCTCGCTGTGGCGCACCGGAAATTCTGCCCCCCCCGAGAATTATTTATCTGGAAAAAAACAATGTTTATTTATTTATTCAGCAGTTTTGACTTCTTCAAAAAACGCGACTAGGCAGGATGGACAGTAAAACAAGAATTTTTTTGCAGCGATACCACTACTGTGATCTTGTAGTGCTATCCACCTTAATTCAACAAGTTTTTTTCTCTATAAAAACAGAAACATTGATAACAACGGCATCCTGTATTACAGTTTTGATATTTACAATTTAAGGAGCACTATAGGAGCTAAACTGACGCTATAATTCCGTCAAATATACATTACAGTTGGAGTGTAACACACTTTTCACCTACTTGATACATACATAAGCGTTGAAAAAAAATCAACGCATGTGAAGTGGGGTGAACTGAATATTGCATCAGGGTGTGGAATGCATTTGTTCCGTGGTGCACTGAGGACAGGATTCGGGGAAAAAACGCGGAGGCGGAAGATAAAAAAGGTAGCAAGTTACTGTCCCCTAGTGGTAAGAGTTGGTAACTGCATCAATACAGTTCCATGAACCTCACCGCAGGAACTCAAAATGCAAACGAGTCAAGAATTTGGAGCCCTGTCCACCACCACATGCAAAAAGTTTTGTGAGCAAGACTTCATTCGTAGCCTAAAGAACCGACTGCATTTTTGAATCCAATTTCAAGAAAAAAATTAGGGCTTTGAGAAAATGTATGTTGGTTGGAGACATCAAGACATAATATGAAATAGTCTCTAATCCAAGAGCCTGTATATTTTTTATAACAACGATCTAGAGATGATAATGAACAAAACTAAAGCCCTCACAATTAGTCATATAATACAATGTACCAACTTGGCTCAATAAAAATGTCATTGCAGTGTCTCCATCCCCGATTACTTGTTTTTTGTAATATTAAAATCATTACATTGAAATAATTTAGTGTTTGGTCCAATGTTAAGTAACTGAGATATTTTTTTTACTATATTCTGTGAAAAATCAACAACACAATCAGGTGTGAGGTGGGAAGCACATTCACTGTGGGTGCCTGTGCAGTCATGGATCATAATATTGTGGGTGACGTAAACTGTCTGTTCATCATGGAAGCAATGCAAATTACTTTGAGTGTGAAGAGAGCTGTTTTTTTATTCCAATAGGTAATAGAGACACAATGGCCTTAAGTCACTAAACGTTTTTTTATTTTTCACTCTCACCTGATGACCTTCTAGTATTTTTATTCATCTTTCATACATTCCTTCTTGGATTTTTGGAAGTTTGGTTGCTATAATTTCAATTTATTGTTTTATATTTGCCTTTGGAAATCATTTTCAAAAACCTTTGCAGGAAAATGCTATTTGAATTTTCTCATTTATTAATGTCTCGATGATTATTATTTTATATACAAAAAGAGTTGTGTAAAAATATATATGATTGACATTTATCACCAGACTTACGTCCTCATTTGTTTATATCAGGCAAATTAGAACACGGAGTGTCAGGCAAATATTCGAAATTTTGATTAAATTAAGTAATATTAGAGTAATATATTATGATATGCTACTGCTTGACTTTTCTTAAGAATTCAAATCTACAAATATTAAGCACAATATATACAAAGATTTACGTGATCCATCATTTCAACAATACGGTTTGCTACCGTTTTAACGCCTTAACATAAAAAATAAATTCATTTGCGAAAACATTTTCCCTCGGGACGGATTAATACGGAGCACATTGTTTAGGAGCTTTAGTAAAGGTAGGTATCGAGGCAACAACTTACATTTCTTAAAACCTAGTTAACTTCTTTGATAGCTGACAATAAGGAAATAACATTATAATATGGAATGGGATTTTTTTCTTTGATTTTAAAATACGAAACGTTTAGTCGGGTTAGGTGTTGGTCATTTATAAGGAGCCCTGCAGCCGGTAGTACAGCGGGTGCAGTGTCGCTTTAAAAGTCCTCCCCTATTTCGTGAATTGTGTGAATGGCCTTCGGTTCTCCCTGACGCTCTGCTTGTTATTGTTTTCGCCTTCGTCATTTTCAGTCATGGCTGCTCATTCTACTGAAGAGCCGTTTCCCCTCCACGGGCTGCTTCCCAAAAAAGAAACCGGGGCCGCTTCTTTCCTCGCCCGGTATCCGGAGTATGACGGTCGCGGCGTCCTCATCGCCATCCTTGACACCGGCGTGGATCCCGGGGCTCCGGGCATGCAGGTAAACTCTAGCGCGGGGATTTCCGTGGCATCGCAGGCCGCAGGCCACAAGCAGAGGCCCTCCGGGGTGTTTTGTGAAAGTTACCGGGTGGAAAGTATCACGTCAACCCGTGTCCGTTTTACCCCGAGGCCTTTATTATCGACTTTGTTCTGTCATTCTGCTTCCTTAGTAAGTTACCTCTTTGTGACCCGTTTCGTATCTGTAAACGAATATGACTGGTGAACTACGTCTTGTCTGCATAGAAAGGGCTGCCTGTATTCTTTTTCTAGCTTTTTTTTGAACATATTTAAATAAACCAGCAAGTATTTCTTCCTACACCGCATCCATCTTTAGCAAACTGGCTAGTAACTCGCTGACAGACTGCAGCAGCCGGAGCCGGCATGCCACATAAAGTGTCAGTGTGATTTGCAGATTACCGAGCGTGGAAAAAATACCCTTTTTAAAACGGTTTTCAAATTATTAAAAAAATCATATTCGTTTGTCTTTTAGTGTCTGTTTATTAATGTGTCTATATGAGTTATGAGTCTCAAGCCAGCTAAGAACTTCTTGTTACGGAGCCCTGCATGTGGTACCCACAATTGACATCTTCCCGCTGCAGTGAAAGTTCTCTGATCGGAGGAAAAAGAATCTACGTGTTCCTGGCTTTCTCATATCACGATGGTTCAGAAGGATAATTATTCTTTTGGTCCCCTGTCGGCAATCGGTCTTCACTCATATTGCTGAAACATGCTGTTTATTTTTCTCTCAAAGTTGTTTCATTCCAGTCAACAGACCCGATGTATAAGCTGATTACAAATGCGAGTTGGTCTGCCAGACGTAGACTCCGAGTTGTACATGACGGCTTTTTGGCTTGAATCTGTTTACTTTTGATGGATTTTTTTCCCTCTCACAAGTCACATTCTACATCATAGTGTTTCTCTGTGTCTGTATCTTAATGATTTTTTTTTTTTATTTTATTTTTCTTCCCCCCCCCACATTTTCTGTAGATCACTACTGATGGAAAGCCTAAGATAATTGACATCATTGACACAACGGGTAGCGGAGATGTGAACATGTCGACGGTGGTGGAGCCCAAAGAAGGCGTGGTACAGGGGCTCTCTGGCAGGACCCTCAAGGTGGTGTTCTTTCTCTGTACTGACCTTCAGCCTGTTCTGCTTCTGGTGCTGCTCTGCCTTTAATTCGCAGAGTGACAGTTCTTGTGTTTGTCCTTGAAGATCCCAACAACGTGGGTCAACCCTTCTGGGCGCTACCACATCGGAATCAAGAATGGCTATGAGTTCTTCCCTAAAGCTTTAAAAGAGAGGCTTCAGGTGAGCTGAAGTGTCCTGTAAAATGCCTTTCTGATAGTTGTTGCTGTTTCTACATTCAAAGGCAGGATGAGGAAGTTTAGAGTTTTGACCTGACTGACATTGTTCTGTGTGTGTGTTAACATTCCAAAAAAAAAAGAGAATAGTGACTGTGTGTGAGATTTCTGTATTTCATGAGCAGAAGCCTCATCAGTTTACATAAGCTTTGATTTACCAGCTGGGCTATATTGTGGGTGTTTGTGAGCGATGAGAGGAGACACTGCTTGAGATCTCTGTCCCCCTTGCAGAAGGAGCGTAAGGAGAAGATGTGGGATCCAGCGCACAGAGCCGCTTTGGCCGAAGCATCTCGCAAGACAGAGGAGTTTGAGAATTCTCATCCCTCCCCAACACAGGTCAATCCCCAGACCGTGATTTGTACAGTTATGCTCTTGGTGTAAACAAAGAAATCCTGGTTACCAGTTCTTTGCTGCTCACATTTGTATGGAGTAGTTTGTAGCTCAGAGGGTTAAGCTGCTATGTCTGTGATCGCAAGGTTTCTGGTTCGAACCACAAATATTTGTGGGCCCCTGAGCAGGGCCCTTAACCCCCAGCTTCAGGGGTGTTGCATGTTGGCTAGCCCTAAGCTGTGACCCCCCCACCCAAACTAGCTCTGTCCTGCATATATGTCACGGAGAGCACGATGGGGTAGGTGGAAAGAGACTTTATTAATCCCCATGAGGAAATTATCACTGATGTTTTTTTTTTTTCTCTCTCTATTGTCATGACGCACATGTGACCATCCCAGAGCCATGCCCGGTGTCAGCGACTGGGCTTCATGTTTAAAGAGTGAACTTTGCATCGTCTGGTTTCCGACTACAGGTAGAGAAGCTCTGGAAGGAGGAGCTGCAGTGCCATTCGGAGCTTCTGGCTTCCCTGGAAAAGAAGTACAGCGACCCAGGCCCTGTGTATGACTGTGTACTGTGGCACGATGGTGTTACCTGGAGGTAGGGTTAGGCCCTCGCACAAGACTGGTTTTGAGTTTGCAGTCTAGAGTGTAATGCTACTCCCAAATTATTTCTGTAGAACATGATATTGTTTTCCTTGAATGCTGCTGACTTGGATTCATGTTACGAAATTTGTGGGTGGTGTTTGTTGAGCGTGAAGCTGTCTGTCTTGGGGTGTGACGGAAAAGGTGTGTGGTCACAGTGCTGCGAGGAGCTGCGCTGCGAAGACCTCAGCGGTATGTTCATGTTCCTATGTGTGATAGGGCGCTGGTGGACACGTCAGAGTGTGGAGATTTGGCTTCTTGCGTCGTGCTGAGCTCGTACAGAGAGAGGCAGGAGTTTGCCTCGCTGGGGACCTGTGAGATGCTCAACTACTCCATCAACATCTATGATGAAGGCAACACCCTCTGCATCGTCACCAGTGGAGGTGGGACCCAGGGGCGCAAATGGGAGGAATCCCATTTTATGTACAGCACAGACACCGGTTGATGTTTACAGTTCTGAACTCTTCCAGTCCGTGGTTGTATTCCATGGGAATACCGTGTCGTTTGTGTGTCTTTCTGTAGGCGCTCATGGGACCCATGTGGCCAGTATCGCGGCGGGATACTTCCCAGAGGAGCCCGAGCGAAATGGCGTGGCCCCCGGGGCACAGATTCTTGCCATCAAGATCGGGGACACGCGGCTCAGCACCATGGAGACGGGGACGGGACTTATTCGTGCGGTAAGTTGAATTGCAGAGAAAGGTAGAAAGTTCAGGTCCCGAAAGTACAAATCCAGACCATGATTTTGTTCCAACTAAGCAAGAATACTCAACTGGTTGGTTGGAACAAAACCTTGGTCTGGATTTGTACTTTCGGGACCTGAACTGTCCACCTCTGGCAGAGACAGAGGGGCTGCCTGGTAATAGAGGAGAGAGCTAGTGTGGTGTGTTTGAAGCTCTGTAAGAAGAATAAATTACAGGCAGCATTTAACTTGCATAAAACCATCTTAATCTGGATTTATGCAAAGAATATCCGAGACACACAGTTTGTAACTTCAATAAGTAAATATCTTTTCATGCACTTAATGTCTTCTTTAGCGTGCATTATTAGTACAGTTGGCCCTCGTTTATCGCGGTTAATCAGCTCCAGACTCCACCGCGAAAGGGGAATTTTCACGAAGTAGGATTATTTATAAATCAAATATTTTTGTAGTTGGAGCATAGAAAAGCTGTCTACAACCTTCTAAATGCAGTTTTTAACATTATTAGAGCCCTCTAGACATGAAATATCACCTTAGTCACTATTACTGTTATGATTGCTGGACACAGAAGCGGGAACGGGGAGACGAGGAATCAGGATTGAAGGGTTTATTTGGAATCACTCCAAATGCAGGACACAGGAACACGTAACATCAAAACGTCAATGACAGACCTGGGGTTACAGACTCTGACCTGGACTTAAATACACCGGACGAATCAAACTGACAGGAAACAGCTGGCCGCAATCGGGGTTGCACACGTGGTTAATAAGGGGGCGTGGCACACAAGAGGATCGTACAGGCATGACAATTACACTCGTATTACCCAATATATTAGCCAAAATAAGACGTATTAGACGTTACAAATATCATATTATTATTGTACATTTAATTACAAAGAGCAAAGATGCTTTCGATGCGTAGCGATGTATCATTTTCACTGTCTCAACTTTTTAATGATAGAGTGAAGCCCCGAAAGTTGAATCGTGAAGTGGTGAGGGACGACTGTATATTTTTGGCTTGTCTGTTTTTTGCTAAAAGGTGTCCTGAATGGTATGGGAACCTGCTTGTATTTGCTTATGGAAATGGCAAGAGAATGAATGCCATGACAGCTGCTTATTGGTCCTGGCTGAATGTCTTTCCTTTCTGTTCTCTCCAGATAATAGAAGTCATCAACTACAAGTGTGACCTTGTTAACTACAGCTATGGGGAAGCCACTCACTGGCCAAACTCGGGGTGAGAACACGCTGATTCAAAATTTAGATGGACAGACCAGGGACACAATTGAGGGTTAAAGTTAAGGCACCGGTCCTGTATATGTGTGTGTGTGTGTGTGTGTTTAATTCTCTGTCGTTGTCCCCCCCAGGAGAATTTGCGAGGTGATCAGCGATGCAGTGCAGAAACATAACATCATTTATGTGTCGAGTGCGGGCAACAACGGGCCCTGCCTGTCCACAGTGGGCTGTCCCGGGGGAACCACCAGCAGTGTGATCGGTCAGTCTGGCTGTACCCTTCAGTCATAGGCCTTGTCCTGTATAGTTGACATTTCTGTACAGCAGGGATGGGGAACCTGATCTGTGGAGGCCCAGTGTGGGTGTGGGTTTTTGGGATGGCCCCTCAATCAGCCAATAACAGTGGTTCCCCAGGACTGGAGCTGAGAACCACTGCTTTATTATTGGCTGATTGTGAGGTCATCCCAAAAACCCGCACCCACACCGGCCCTCCATGGAACAGGTTCCCCACTCCTGACAAATGGAATATGTGAGATGTTGTTTCCGGCAGTTCTTGATATACTGAATGAATCCATTCCACAAACCCATTTAAGTAAATTTTCAAGTCCGATTTGCCTAATAACAAAAAACATACAGTAATATACTGAAGAGCAAAAAAGTATAAGTGGAAAAAGTTTGTCACCTTTTTACATTAGCGCTTTTCATCTGATATTTTTTCACCCACGTCTGGATTTACGCAAGTCAAGAGCTGCCTGCATACTAATTGGTTGTATAGATTGAATTCTGTTAGTTAGAGCAGAGTATGAAATCGGCATTAATTCTGTGTTAGGTGTGGGGGCGTACGTCACTCCTGATATGATGGTGGCTGAGTACTCGCTGCGAGAAAAGCTTCCCGCAAACCAGTACACATGGTCGTCCCGGGGGCCGAGCACGGACGGAGCCCTTGGGGTCAGCATCAGCGCCCCCGGAGGGGCCATCGCCTCAGTGCCCAACTGGACGCTCCGTGGGACCCAGCTCATGAACGGCACCTCCATGTCTTCGCCCAACGCCTGTGGGGGCATCGCCTTGGTGCTTTCGGGTTGGCGCTGCTGCTTTTACCTTCAGGGGATCATTTTCATTTTGGAAAATATTCATAAATAGCATCTGTGTCTCTGTCAGCTGTGGTTAACTGGCCTTCGTCCTCCAGGGCTGAAACGTGCTGGGATTCGACCCACCTTCACCGCGGTGCGCAGAGCCCTGGAGAACACGGCCCTGAAAGTGGACGACATCGAGGTGTTCGCACAGGGCCATGGCATTATTCAGGTAGAAGAACGCAGAAAGTGAAGAGTTAAATCTGAGTCTGATAACTTTGGAGCTCGTATGGATGCTGTTTAAGGATATTTTGAAGGTATATATTGGGTATCTTATGTCATTGATACAGTCTGTTGATTTTTATATAATATAAGCGAACCAACCATTTGGCAGTATAGAGGTAATAACTCATGTCTTTTCCAAAAAGGTAACGCATGACGAAGATTAAGGTGTCATTTTTACGTTCAGCTATTCATCAAAGCCAACAGGACTTGGGGGGGGGGGGGGGCCCTTGTAGATGCCAACAAAAAGAAACTGCAAGGCTGATTTCCGGCAGTACGCTGCATATTTGCGTGCTGTCTTTTCTGAGCACATTTCACTTTAATTTCATTCCTTTGGTCACTGTGAGGCAGGAGCTGGCCAGTCCTGGGCACGTGATCACCCTGCAGACCACATTTCTATTGTAGTTACACGTTACACACACACACACACACACACACACACACACACACACTTCCACACACACACACAGCGGCCTTTGGTTTCATAATACAAAAATAAACTGTAGATAGTAAGTGCTGGGATCCCATTTCGGAAAGTTCATAACCTGCCTCAGCTTAGAATCCCAGCCCCTTATTGCTTCATATTTTCCCATCGAAGTGACGGGTGACCCCTGCACTTTTCTGCAAATGCTTCAAAAGGAATCTGTAAATGGAGAACGGAGGAGTAATTTGTTGGTAAATGGAGACCCAGGGAATGATGGGAATCGGGGTGTGTGTCAGCAAGTGAGGAGTGTAAAAGGATTTTGGGATGTGCAGCGTCTGGCTGAGCTGACGGCACGTTCCTCTTTAGGTGGACCGGGCTTTCGACTACCTCACGCAACATGCCGCCTTGCCCACTAGTAACCTGGGCTTTGCTGTTACCGTGGGACCGCAGCGTGGCATCTACCTCAGGGACCCCGTCCAAGTCTCCGCCCCGTCCGACCACAGCGTCGGCGTCGAACCCATTTTCCCCGAGAACACAGGTATGGGGTTTGATGTCGCCAGCATGAGCAGAAGTGCAGTCCTGGACAAATTTAGCCCCTTTCCACATGGCCTGTGGAGGCAATCTTATTCAAATGAGATCCTGGCTGTGGTCTTCACCCCTGGATGTGTATTCCTTTGGCGAAAGTCCACAGAAACCATCTTGCTTCATTGGCTGTTGAGTCATTGGCTGTTTGACTGGGTGGAGAACATTCTCCTGACACCACCTGACTCCACCTGGCCAATCAAAAGGCCTTATTAAATGCAGGGTAATGGATTCTGCCCGTGGCGACCGCACGTGATCACCCGTGCCTGTCTCCCTTTACCCTTCCTGTCGTGGTTGACCCCCTTGGAGCTTCAGTACTGGTCAGCACGTCGATTGAGGAGCAGATTGCTTAATGCTCCTGCCTTCTGTGGCTCCATAAATAGAACTCTGCAAAGCATTGAGACGTTTAAAACGAATTAAAATCGAAAAGGGAGGCAGAGTTGTGTGGATGTATTTATGAAGCGCAAACCTTTGCCATCAAGAGCAAAATATAAACCTTATTTGTAATTGTGAGGACCATGTCAGTCCTTATAGTAATAAAAATGCCCTCTTGCAGCCCAGGGAAGATGTGACAGGCAAAAAGCTTGTGATTAATTTTAATTCATGCTCTTGAATGTGTCCGGTGAATAAAGGCATCTCGTTACGGTTGGCTGCATTAGTGCCCTGCTGTTGATGCATTTAAGTCCATTGGGAAGTCAGTGCAACTTCTAGTAAAATAAATAATGAGTTCTCACAGCTGGGTTTTAAAAACTGTTTATCCTCTGCTGTGCTCTGTGGGGAGGATTTATTCCCTTATGATGTCATGTTTAAGAGTACCAGCCCTGGAAAATCCTTGTATTCCTAAATACCTATAATGATGGGTTCCTAAGAGGCGGTACTGGGTTGCGTCATCTGATTTGGGTTTCTCCCCCCCCCCCCCGTCTCTGCGGTTTCTGTAGAGAACACAGAGCGCATCTCCCTGCAGCTGCACTTGGCACTGACCTGCAGCGCCTCCTGGGTGTACTGCCCCTCGCACCTGGAGCTCATGAACCAGTGTCGCCATGTCAACGTGAGGGTGGACCCAGTGGGGCTGCGAGAAGGGCTGCACTACACTGAGGTACGCCGGGGGGCCTCGGCTTTGGCTTCTGGGGGCATGTGTCTGTTATACTTCCCTTCTGAAGGACTTGTTTGTTTGTTTGTTTGTTTGTTTGTTTATTTGCAGATCTGTGGTTTTGATACCACCGCCCCCAGTTCTGGCCCACTGTTCAGAGTGCCCATAACGGTTATAATTCCTACCAAGTAAGTGTGTAGTGTGATTTTTTTTTTTTTAAATAAGCTGGTTTGTGGCTGGGATTGTTATCGTACTTTTGTATTGTTGCCTGCGAGTCAGATTTCTTTTAGCCATCACCTGTTCCTCCTGTGACCTTCTGCCCCGCACTCCCGGCAGGGTCACAGAAGCCAGTGGCTATGAGGTCTGCTTCAACAACGTCCACTTTAGGCCCGGTCAGATCCGGAGGCACTTCTTCAGCATCCCTCAGGGGGCGTCGTGGGCAGGTGAGTCTGGGACGTGGTGCCCCACCCCGGAGCGGTCCTGGTCCTGGTCATGGTGCTGGCTCAGGCTGCATGCCTCTGTCCAGAGGAGATGTTGTGTTTTAAGGTAACTTGCTAATGTGTCGGGTAAAATGAAGCCAGCCCACCCGCCCTATGAATCCTTGCCGTTCTGTAAAGGTGCCAAAATATTCATTACAAATTTAAAACAAATTGCCAGGGAAAGAGGGGAAATAGCAGTTTTATTACACACTAAAATGAAATTTCAGCAATAGCAGATTCCCCCCCGAGCTGTAGATAATGACATCCAAAGGTCAGTCTTCCCACTGAGTCCTTTTGCCGTCCTCTGCCTTTCCCTCTCCCTCCTCTAGAGGTCACACTCGCGTCTCAGTCCGGCGACGTGTCTTCCAAGTTCGTCCTGCACGCCGTGCACCTGGTCAAGCAGCGGGCATACCGGGCCAATGAGTTCTACAAGTTCTCCTCTTTGCTGGAGAAGGGCTGCCTGACGGAGGCTTTCCCCGTGCTGGTGAGAGCTGCCGTCCACAGGCATGGCAGCTTTGTGTCACCCAACTGCCCTTCCAAATGATGCAGGGATCTCCCTATATAGCGTAAAGCAGCCCTAGAATCCGGCTTGCTAGGTGAAAACTTTCAAGTCAGATGTAATTAACATTTGCTTCAGTGGTTCAATGGGAATAGGATTTATTTATTTATTTTTAAATCACAAGATGAATTGAGATGAAGAGAAGAGATGCATATGCATACAAGAATTACTGACTTGCTACCAGAATCCGAGATACTGTATCTTCCTAATTTCCCTCTGGGGACGGATAAAGTATCACCTCATCTCAAGTTGAAATGGAGGTGCAGAGGTATTAACAGTAGACGAGATTGAACGGCAGTGCCTTCTAGTCAGCTGGCGGCTGCCAACGCGAGCTTTTAAAATTCCCCTGTGATTGGTTCATTCACGGTGAATCTTGACCTTCCAGCTGAGGTCCCGCTGCTTTCTCTCTCGCACGGGGGAGACACTTGGGGTCCATTTGAAGTGTTTCCCCTCTCTCTCTCAGCCAGGGAGGACCATGGAGTTCTGCATCGCTCGCTGGTGGGCTAGCCTGGGTGACGTCAACATCGACTACACCATCTCCTTCCACGGACTGTCCGTCTCCCCCTCCCCCCTGCACCTTGTGAGTACCTGGGCTGTGTCCCACTCGCGCAGCACCTCTCCCCCGAGCTCTTTGACGGTCCCCGTCATGTCCTCCTCCACAGCATGCGTCAGAAGGCGTCTCCAGCTTCGAGGTGCTGTCCTTGCTGAGATATGAGGATGTCGCCCCTAGCTTCACCCTGAAGAACTGGGTTCAGCCGTTGAGGTAGTAGCTCTAAGCGCATAAGGTGTTGGAGGTCTTCTGCGTGGCCGATACTGATACCTCTCCGACTGTCACTGTTCCCAGGCCACTCAGTTCAAAGGTCAAAGCCCTTGGACCTCGGGATATTTTGCCCAACAATCGACAGCTCTACGAGATCATACTCACCTACAGCTTCCATCAGGTCTGTCCCGTATCCATAGAGACAGACACTTGCAGACGTCTGTGCGTGCGCACGCTCGTGTCCTGCTGCCTGTGCATCACCCCTGGCTCCCACTCTCTCAGCCAAAGAGCGGGGAAGTGACCCCCAGCTGCCCCTTGTTCTGTGAGCTGCTCTACGAGTCGGAGTTTGACAGCCAGCTCTGGCTCCTGTTCGACCAGAACAAGAGGCTCCTTGGCTCAGGGGATGCTTATCCTCACCAGGTAACCCGACTCCACACGCGGGCTGTAGTCAACGAGCAGTGATGCGTATGACAAGGGTGAGGGTGGGGATTTTATCTGCTAAGCATTTAAGGCTCTAGGCCTAATGGTTCCAGAATATTTTACACTATCTACAGAGATTCTAGAACTGCCGCCATCTCTGCAGTTGGTGTCTCCCCCCCCTGCGAAGCTCACTTGATGTCCCTCGTCCCCCCCTCCCACCCCCAGTACTCTCTGAAGCTGGAGAAGGGTGATTACACGGTGCGCCTGCAGGTGCGTCACGAGCAGGTGAGCGAGCTGGAGCGCCTGAAGGACCTGCCCTTCATCGTGTCCCACCGCCTCTCCACCACGCTCAACCTGGACGTCTTTGAGACGCACAAGAATGCTTTGCTGGGCAAGAAGAAGGCCAACTCCCTGACCCTGCTGCCGGGCTCTGCGCAGCCCTTCTACGTCACGTTCCTGCCAGATGACAAGTAAGGGCTTCTGGCCTCTTGTAGTTAAACGCATCACCCTGGTCACTTTGGTAGAAAATGCCTATCTTACCAAGTCTTTACTCATCCATCAGTGGTGTGTTCCTCCCTTTATCAACGACTGACTCGAGCCCTCAGTGTACCCCCACAGCTTGGTACCTGTCTGTCCTCAGTCCATGACTGAGGTCTGTTGGCGGTGGTGTCGTGGTCGCGCTTCGACCACATCTTAAGTCGCCGCCTTCTATCACTTTGAGCTCTGCCGTCCTTCAGCCATGTCTCGTCTCTCCCAGAATTCCCAAAGGGACGGCGCCGGGCTGCTATCTGACGGGATCGCTGGTGCTTCCGAAGAGCGAATACGGAAAGAAAGCAGTGAGTGAACCGAGGCGACCGTCCTCCAGCCTGCGTGTGGCCCAGCCAGCGTCCTGCCTGCTGCCTTTCTCTGCTCTCTGTGTGCGTGCGATCTGTGCTCGTGGCTGCCCCCTGCTGTCCAATGCCAGCCTGAGAAGACCCTCTCTGGGCCTTCCAGGTTTCTCCATCTCTAAAGCTCTGGATCCATCTCGGTCCTGCTTTCACATGTGCCGCCTGCGGTCACCCGGAACCAGGTGCATGTATTGTAATGGACGGTCTCTGTCGCTAGGACTCTGCAGAGCGCCTGTGGTCTGTTACGGCTATGGGGCTTGTAATTCATGTTGTGATAGTAGCCTGCTAATATGATCCACGGCGTCTGTGTTTCCTGTCCCGTGTTCTCCGGTGAGTGGCCGTCAGATAGAGAGAGGCGTGAAGTCGGATAAGGCTTGGTCCCCGTCACATGACTGCTAGAAATGTCCACAAGGTGGTGCTATTGCACCAGAAATGGCTCTGTCTTTGAAACTTCACTCCCCCATTTGAATTAAGAGAAAACCTTCTCTATAATATTAAAGGGTGGTGGGGGGGGCATTTTAGAGGGATACAAGAAAATCTGGACAGGAGATTAACTTGCCTGTCTGTACTGCTTAGCAGTGCCTGGAACAGACAACAAGAGTGTAACGCGTTTTAGGAGACGGAGTATGTTTCCATGTGTCTGCCTGTTACTCACTCTGTGTTATTCTGACCACCAGGGCCAGGCCTCAGCAAAACGGCAAGGGAAGTTTAAAAAGGTACTGGATGGTCGAGTTCTGTAAACACGCAGTTATGTGAAGGGCTTCACTGACAGTGCAGATGAGCGTCTCTCGCAGTTTGCCTCCTCGCTCACAGGCAGGCCAATTTGTTTATCATTTTCTTTGATACTCCCTCCCAGGAAATTATTCTAGGGGAAGAACTTTCTGGCAACGGTGGGGTGGGGGTCAGCCAATTGCATCCCAACTTTGTACCTCCTAGCTTCATATTTTTATTATTATATATTTTTCTTCTCTCCCCTTCCCTGGCACTGCGCTGGGCTTGTCACCATGATAAAGGTTTTACCTTGTTGTCATGGCAACAGGCCACCCCTGGGGTTGAGCAGCAACCGGGCTGTGTGTCACGGTTGCTCCCCGGGCAAGTTAATTTGCCCCCGTCATCCGTCCAGTGGTCGTTTTTAAATGATTTCTTTGCACATCAGGATCACATTTCAACTGTCGAATGCTGCGCAGGGTTTTCCGTTACGGGAAGGCCCGTGGGGTCTCTCCAACATAACACTGTGTTGGGTACCTGGTCCATGTTCTCTAAACACGTAACAATGCACCAGGGTCTGTGATAGATAAATGCATATTTATACCTGGAATCATGGTGCGTTGGTGTATAGTGAACCTTTTATTAACTGCACTGAATGTTCTGTTACTAAAAGCTTCTACCTTACACTGGGGAAACGGTCCTGTTGATTGTGTCCAGGCTGTTAAGGACAGAGGTGCCATTTTGGTGTTGAGTCTGTTGATGCAGGGGCTCGGGGGGTCCTGGGTGTCGAATAGGTCATGCAGAGTGCGCTTCTTTGTTTCCCTCCTCCGTAGGACATCGTGCCTGTCGTCTACCATCTGATACCTGCGCCCAATAAACCGAAAAATGGAGGGAAAGAGAAAGACAAGGATGCGGAGAAGGAGAAGGATGTCAAGGAGGAGTTCATTGAAGCTCTGAGGGACCTTAAAATCCAATGGATGACAAAGTTAGTTTTTGTCTTAACAAGCGAGGCCATTCATGTGAGCGCTTTTAGGCTGAGGGCTTAGATTTCCGTACTCCAGGGCCGATTCTTCATCCACTGTGACTTTTTTTTTTTTTTTTTTTTTTTTTTGGTCTTCAATATCTCCAGGTTGGACTCTACATCTCTGTATGAGGAGCTGAGGGAGAGCTTCTCTTCCCATCTGCCCCTGCATGTGACGCGGCTGCACCAGCTGGACTCTGAGAAGGTACCGCTCACACTGGCAGGGGAACGCTTGCCTTTCACAGTGTGTGTGTGTGTGTGTGTGTGTGTGTGTGTGTGTGTGTGTGTCACTCTCCCTCAGACACACATACCGCCACCCTGTTCTCATCCAGCCTGGATTTCTTCTTCCCCGCAGGAGCGCCTCAAGCGCCTGGGAGAGATCGTGGCGGCGGCCGATCTGGTCATCTCCCACATCGACCAGACGGCGCTTGCCGTGTATTTCACCATGAAGACTGACCCCAGGCCAGAGGCGGCCACTATTAAAAGGTACGGTGCCTCGACTGAAGCTGAACACACTGAAGTGTACTTTTGACTTTGAACTGCTCTGACTGTTCTATAGTCTGCCTTGGGTCTGGCTTTGAGCTGGAAAATGCCCCCTGCTGGTTGTAGCCAGGAACAGAAATGTCATTTCAGCTGTTGTGAAGGATTGTGGTTTAGTTGCATTTTGGTTAAGAATATGGACCTGAAGGTTGTTGGTAGCTTTGAACAAGGTCCTTAGACTGAATTGCTTGAATTAAAAATCTCCAAGTGTTTAAATGGGTAATATGGCCTCAATGGGTGTGTATCACCTGACCTCTACAGTGAGATGGAGAAGCAGAGGTCATCCCTGCTGGATGCCTTGTGTCGGAAGGGCAGCGCCCTGGCCGACCAGCTCCTCCAGCCTCCTCCGCAGGATGGGGCCAGCGCTGGCGAGGTGGGCAGCTCTGAGGACGACCCAGGGAGTGTGGTCAAGTCCCTGGAAAACAACTACTGGGAGGTGCAGAAGTGGGCGGAGCTCACAGATTCAAAGGTAATCATTGCATAGCAACTGAGGGAAGGGCGGGGCTCTGAAGTTGCTATGAACTGTAATGCTGATTTTTTGCTTTTTAATTTATTATTGGTATAAGAGATTTAAAAATCTTGGTTTCATTTTATATAAATTTTAAATTCTTGGTAACATCTCAGTCTGTTCCTCCTCTCTTGAATCCATTGACTCCATTCTGAATTTCCTCTCGCTCTTTGCAGGTTTTATTGTTTGCATACAAACATTCACTAGCAAATAAAATGTACGGCAAGGCCCTAAAGTATGCATCTAAGATGGTAGAAGACAAACCCAGCAAGGAGACCTGGAGAAACTGCATACAGGTAAGCATCAGGATCCAGCATCCAAGGTGGATGGGTATTGCCGTGTACTTCCTGCTAGGGTCAACCCAATGGGACTGATGGGACATTGCTTAAGCTACTGATTGACAGCTCCTCTATCTACCTTAGACATGTCTCTTTTTCAGATGATGAAGTCTCTTGGCTGGATGCACTGTGCCTCTTTTGCGGAAAACTGGCTGCCCATAATGTATCCTCCAGACTATACTCCCTTCTAAACAGGGGCTCACTTGGCATGAAACGGCAGACCGCAACACACAAGTCCCCATATGAGGGTAATGCAGCGCATGAAAACCCAGCGCGCTGAAGTGTGGCGGCGAGGTCGTCCACCCTCCCAGGTTTTACCTGCAGAGTGAGGTCACCCCCAGTTGAATGGGGAGAGAGGTCCAGCCTCTTCTTTTTTTTTTTTTTTGTTACTTAGCTGATCCTCATCTCCATGGCAACTGACATCCCATTCAGGTGCTGGCAGTTTCCACATCCGTGTCTCGAAACAGCTGGGCAATAGTATGTTGAAAGGGTAATGCCAAATTTTAGCCGTCTCTACAAGATGGGGGGGGGGGGGGTACACGTGTTCTCTCAAAATATGTTAAAAGGCTACATATCTGCCCCTAGTATTCGTATGTATGTATGTATGCATGTTACATGAAGAAGGATTCACAACCTTTGTCTTTTTAGAGTGACTTTTTTTTTAATTGAACATAAATGACCAATCCTTCATTAAGCATGGTATCAAGTGTGGTTTTTACTTTAACAAAAAAAACACACAAAGTTTCTTTAATCTGTACATTTCAAAGGTGTTTAGCCAGTCGGGACTCTTTTTTTTTTTTTTAAATGCCAACTTCTGTTTGCTGGAAACGTTTCTAGAATATGGTGTTCCTGACTGAACGCCAGGGCCCCTCTGACGAGGGTGCTGTGGGAAGCTTTACAGCAGCATACCTTATTTAGCGAACGCAAACAAGCCATAATGCAATAGCCACACGCACATCACAGCAAAGCAGAGCCTGGTGGGTCGTCCGCCCCCCCCCCCCCCCAGGTTTGGCTTCATGGTAGACCGTTCTACAGAGTTACCTCATCGTAGCAACTTCATGCCTCTATAAATAAACCGTATTATCCAGAGTACGCCAGGTTGGATTGACATGTCACATGGCCTTAAACTGTAAAGGATGCTAAATCAAAGCCTGTGTCACTCATACCATTTTAGAATGTGTATTTATGGAAATGTTTTATTTATAAAAAAAAAAGGTTGAAACCCCATATTTTCAAGAGTAGATGCAGTTCTCATATATACAACTATTCTCTATTTCCCTTAGCAACAGGAGAATTTACATAAGCTGTTTTACTACAAAGTATGGGTTCTCTGAAACGATTCAGAATAAAATTATTTGAAAATGAGTCTGTCTGTCATGTGGTCTCTTAATTTAATTCTAACAGTCTGAGTTTTTAGATTCGATAAGCATTTATTTTTCATTAAGTGTTTAATTTTGCCAATTACAAGTGAAGCACGTCAGGTTTAGTTAAAAAAAAAAAAAAAAACTAAGCCTCAGAATGAATACCCTTCATATACAAGCAAGCACATCATCAGCACATTATATGCATTAAAGGCTATACAAATGGTAATTTAAAAAAAAAGGGATAAACCTGTAGGAATGTAGATGGGGGATTTCGGAGTCTAAAACCAGCACATGCACAGTGAATGCTAGGTGAACATGTCTCTCACTCCTCCCGGCTCCTGGCCATGAAGATCTTCACCTCCTGCTCTGGGAGGTCAGCCAACAGGGTAGTGTGGAAGGCCTGCTTGAAGTTGTCAGTGAACCGTAGGTCGGTCTGGAAGCGGATCTTATTGGCCCAGATCAGCGTTGTGCCCGGAAGGCAGAAGTGCTTCATGGTCACCAGCAGGTCATCCAGGAAATCGTGGTGGTACACCACGTCGGCTGCCAGCACGTAGTCGTACCGGTAGATGGAGCGAGGATATGACTGCTCCAGGTCCTGCTCCCAACAGAGCGTAGCCACCTGAGGGGTGTACTTGCAGTGCCCCCTAGTGTTTCGATTGAGGTTGCAGCACAAGTTACCAAGGACGTCCGGCAGGTCCGTGGCTGTCACCGAAGCCCCTGCAAGCCAAAGCGAATCCTCAAGTACCCATAAATGCTCTGTTACCATAACAACGAAAAACATACACAGTAATCTAATACAGAAAGCCACCCTAATTACCCTGAATATATCATTATCAGTAGTGACAGGAGAAATGAGGTATAATCACAGGCTCGATTTGACCGATTGGTCGGAACTAAAGAAGTCACCAGATGTTGTTTAATTCTCATTTGTGTGTGCGAGTGTGTGCCCTGCGAAGGACTGTACTGCCAATAGCTGAGTAATTTCTGCTCATCGACCCCAAACCAACAACTGCTCCGTTTCTTATAGTCTTACTGCTTTGTCTTTTTTGAGAGACTGGTCTCGTCTGATGATACAGGTGTGTAAGGTAAACTGACTAGAAGCACTGAATTGAACCAAATTCAATCGAGGGCTGGATGAGGCCCTTTGAGGTCATACATGCCTGTGTATTTTAAAGTTGAACTAAACTTCTCAATTTAGGTACAGTTCGATAATTTAATCTTTGAGCTAAGTTGCGCTCTGCAGCACTTGTAACTAAGCTAATAAGCTCTCATTTGAAATGGCAAAAATGAGGACAGGAAGGTGAACTCACCGAGCAGGCAGGCCACGATGGACACCAGACCGGTCCCAGCACCAATCTCCAGCACCGTCTTGTCCAGCAGGTCGATCTGCTTGCGATTGTTATCGAGGAACTGACACAAGGCCAAAGCCTGCGACCACATGATTATCATTACGGTAGCTGTTCCCAGTCGGCTCCCAAATCAGCCAGCAAGTGCCTCTGAAAGCTTACAGGCAACCTGAATCCTAACTAATGACTGTTTCCTTCTCATTCGTAGACCCCTTGGACAAATTCCTGAACCAGGAATCTCACATCTAGCCCCCCGACTTCAGTGTTTGTGCAGACTTTAATTCCAGTCTATTCTTTTAGTCTGTAAGATCTAATGAATAGTTCATAACATGTATTATTTATAACCTGGTTCTAAAGCATTTGGTACAACAAATACAACGTGGTACGTATGTGCGGGGATGTCAGACAGTGAAATACAAATACTCTCGTTGCTGTAATTGAGTTGTTTTTTTTTTCTTCAGAATTTGCACTTAGTTTAAGACTTAATTTAAAAACAACTAAAACTAAAAATTAACTAAAAGTAAGACAAACACAAATAATAATAATGATAATCATAATAATATTAATATTAATAATAAGGGGCTCAATACAGACATTTGAATTGTGTCTGTCTTCGATATTTATAATGACATAAAATCGACAGGTCGTCCACCCATAAATGATACGGTAAATAATAATAATTATAACATCATAATAATAAAAGTGGCCACACTCAACTCGACTGTAGCTGTATGGTACTCAAAGCAAGTGACCCGCTGGAGCCATGCAATGTTTTCACAAGCATCACAGGGGAGTGGGCCAGTGTGCGTTCGAACCACTGTATTTCACTCAAATTTTAATATACAGTAATAAGCTTTATGGCAGCGCATCTGTAAGTTGAATGTTCTGACTGCCTGCACTCTTTCCTCCTTGCAAATAGGGCTGCCACCATCACCCGTGTAACACGGGATCGTCCCATATTATATGGGAGAGGTGGCAACCCTGCTTGCATATTGACAGATGGAGAATACAGGGATGCCAACTTCAGTCAGCTGGCTGGAGTAAGATTTTTGAGACAGACAATCCTGCACACACATGCACACATATTTACTTGAATGTGACAGATTTATTACCTTGTAAATAGTCTGAATGGCTTGCAGACTACCTCAATGCTTTTGAAGTAGCTAAAGTCAGATTTATAATGGAATAATACAGATTTGCCGTAAGACTTCTCGGGTTAGCGTGACGGTCTGAAAGCGTGAGTGTCACGCCAGATGCGTGATATTTGTCAGCCCTGAGAACAGATACCTAGTTGCACCAATTTAATTAAGAGGAGCAGTTGCAGAACTCACCGCTGGCCAAATAACGGCACCAAAGGAGTCCAGGGACTCATAGATGTCAATGGTGTATCCCACGAAGCAGTGACGCTCTTTGCTGGTGGTGCAAAGCACGCTTGGGACCCACACGCTCTTTTCCTTGGGGGCTGGATCCTCTTCCACTTCTGGCCCAGCTGGACACGGAAGGAAACATAGCAGGTAACAACAAGCCCCTACTGCTTTCAAGTCACAGGATCACAACACGACGGATTAGCATTACTGTACCAATGATCATAATGCAACCATGCATAAAGAGGACATCAGATCATGCTTGTCTATTTAAAGAACCCTGATATGTTCATTTCAAGTTGTTCAGCACAGCAGGTCTGTATCTTCTCCATTTATTGATTAGAATATTTTATCGGACTATACGTTTTATCACCTATACATTTCTCGCAAACCTTTTTTTGGTAGGGTGCAGGTTTGTGTTTACGATTAATGAATAGATTTCCATGCTTATTTTTATTTTTTCAGACTGAATATGCAAGTGAGGATTTGAAATCCACAATAAATCCCTACCAGTCACTGCCAGGTTTAAAGGAATACAGCCAATCAGGATGGGTTATACCAGTCATCCTTGCTTCTCCACTACGGCTACATTTAGATCCAGCTTCATTCTCACCAATAATGTCACATCACTCATCTCTTGCCTTCATCTTTCTCCTCTTCATTCTTTTCCTCCTTTTCACTTGTATCTGTATCGTCCTCCTCCTGCACCTCCTGCTTTATCGAGCCGTCTGTCTGTTCTCGGTCACTCATTGCGCGCAAGGTCTCCGTAACGACCAGCACACCCTGCAAGCACAGTGGACAACTTTTAGCTGGGTCCGTGAAGTCTTGCCTTTGCCCTCATTCTTTAATTTTCTGTTTATTACAACCTTAACCAGCCAAACATTTCTCCATTGAAGACTCCAGTACCTGTAGGAGTGGATTTGCCTTTGTCCATTTTAGCCTCTAATACATGTAAACACATATAAACGCACGAATAAGCTCTGAGTCCCTGGGCAATCAGTCATGTGGACAGCTTTGCCAGAATTCCAAGGGAATGGGTCACGACTTTTTCTGAGGCACAGATGACAAGGAAATTTTAGGCAACCAACTGGTGGTAGCCTGGGACTGTCCAAGAACTACCTTCCTTTGCTTCCTTCCCTCCCTCACTGGCTAAAGATTTTACTTAAACTCCACTTTACCTAGACTCCAATTCCCCAGAGCCCAGGATCCTAATAATGACTGGGGGGGGGGGGGGTGGCGAACCCAAAAAGTCATAGATATCCTTTCTGCTTTTGGTCGCATTACAGGAACGCACGAGTCCAACCTGAGAAGCCGTGCAACATCGCAGCAGCCTCTTGGCTCCCGAGACTCTCTGGACTGATTTAATCATATATTCATAAAGCCTTATCAGTCCATTAACCCCAATGTAGTGAACATTCCCCTGTTTGTAGGCAGCATAACCAGTATCATATGCTGACCTTACCTAACTGACCCTGGTTTAATACCTTGACCTCCCTTTCCGATCCCCTAGAAACAATCCCATCAGAATCTACCCCCCCCCCAGCAGAAGTTGCATGCTGTGGCAGCCTCCGTTCATGCAACAGCTGCATTCCCTGCACACTCACGATGCCCCTGCACCAGACACACAATACCCCAGCTCCCGTTACCTGTGGGAACCCAGCCTCTTGGCACGCCAGTGATGCAGTACTCATCTTGCATCCTGCTGCAGCTCCCTCCAGAGTTTATAGACAACAGCATCCTCCCAGACCCTCCCTTTTTCACATCAGCTGTGCCTATATTTAGCATTTTGGGCAAAGACACAAATTGCCGTAACTATTACAAACAGAGAGAGGGAGAGCCCGTACTCCAGCCCTTTCAGCAAACTGCTCCACCCTAAACCCCCACCATCTAGGCGTCACAAGGATGTATTTTTTCAGAGGAATAAACCAAGAGATAGAAGGAGGGATGCATGCATGAGAAAGCAAAAGCTTAAACTATGTATGATAGCATTAGAATGAAAAGTGGAACCTACACTTGCATCAACAGAGCATGTTTGGATTCCATCCATGTGTTTCCATATCGGATCTTTGGCTTCTTGAGCATCAGGGAGGTCCGGTTGCATTTTTTGGAATCTGCATCTGCATACATGTGACAAACGCATCTAAGGAAAGATGGAATGTTCATCCTGTGTTATTATTTATGTCCAGTGAGTTCAGGCGTGGCGGTAGCACAGATTACCTGGACTGTGCAGGCTTACAGGTTTATCCTTTTACGGAGCTACAGTCAAAATAGAGGCAATAAAAACTCCTTCCCACCCCTTGCCCTCAATAGGTGCTGGACATGAGTCATCCAATCTGCCTTCGACCCTGTGTTGATTTAACATTAGTAAATTTATGTCTCTGGGGAGTACAGTGATCCTGTAATTATTAAGCACCAAGATATCATTTTAAGTTATAAATATAATGATACTTTTTATTGTTCAAGACTGTAGAATTATTAGAATTTTTCCAAAATTTAAATGTGCCACTAATTCTGCATTTTTAAAGTAAGATTTTCCAAAGTAATGAGGCATCAAATATTTATTAATAATTGACACTTAATCTTGTAATGAAATATATGAAGATAAAAGTTATTTTTTAGAGCTGGAAATTTCAACAGATTACAAGCCAACGGCATAGATGCATACAACAGATGCTGCCATCTTTAAACCTGCAGCAGCAGTAAAGAGAAATGTGTTGTCTTAGATATTTTGAGACTCTGCCACCTAGGTCGTCAATATGGGCCTTTTTATAGTCTGGGATGAAAGCAAGGTAATCGACACTCAACACCTGTTTTATAAGCAATAGAAAATGGGTGTTGAGGGTGTCGAATAGAATGCAGTTAAGAAGTGCATGCATCAGTCTGACACGAGACAAAGCGAGCTTGGACCCCCACACTGAGGGGTTCACATGAGCAGTGCGTGCTTGAGAGCCACAAACTGAGAGCTTGACCTGCAAGTCTTAAAGGAAACGAGTCGTTTTAGGGCACTGATAGTCAGGCATTCCCGGTTACAAAACAAACAGCAGGAACAATAATTCATGGTCACTATCAAACACCGTGACAGCTGTACAGCTTAAACCATTAAGCCCAACACCATATTTTGGAACCATTAATACAAAATACGATTCACTTTTAATACACGTAGCTGTGCCATATCTGATATCTAGCCGCATTATATTCCGATCCAAACTAGTCTAGTCCGCGATGCAATCCCCATATTCCCATTCCTCCTGAGGACTGTTTGAGGCACTTCAATTCATTCTTGAGAAATTGAACGAACGTGGGAATTTGGGTCCTGCCGATACTAGAAATGGACTTAGGGTTATTATTCAACGGGGGACTGGTGCCATTGTAATTAGGCGACTCGTTTTGCTGCAAGAACATAGCACAACTAATTATACCTGTTATTTTTGTTGCAATTTTATCTATATTTATATTTCATAATTAAGGAACTATTTTATCAGGGCAAATGAGAGCAACTGGGAAATAAGTCTGAACGTCTTGTTTACACTGATTCTTGATTAATGAGTATTGGTTTATGGGAATAAAATTTCGAATATTGACACCGGTAGAGTTAATGAGGAAAACAACTCTCGAGTTACTTGAGGTCCATCACTCAAACGTTTTCAAACATTTAAATCGTCCAGCTTACTTGGGTTGTAGTGTCAATTTCTTCATCCATACAAAGCAATACAGCAGCCCTATGAAAGAGTAAGACTTAAACCACCTGCCCTACGATTTGGTTCGAACCCTCCACTGTTTTGCCTTGCCTGCAGACTTGTAAAAACGTCACTAGCATCAGTTTTCCACTAACTTGGGTATACTTAAGCAGTTTAGCACATGCTCTACAATGCAGCAGCAGGAAAATGGTTCGGAAAGGCGATTTAGCCGGCAAATTGTTTTATTGAAAAGGCAATTATTGTGCGGCTTTTATATAGGAACAAGCATAAAAAAGGAAATGCATGCGTATCCAGCCACATATAGGATAACAGTGTAGACATTATTAGATAAATAAACCGCATGGCTGATGTAAAGAACTACTGGTATTAATAACTCAGCGTTGGGTGGATACCGATCAGACAGATAGTGTTCGGCAGCTGTACAGCAGGTGGTAAGAAGATCAGAACCGACTCATTAATTCACTGCCATAAGCAATGATGAAGAATACCGGCTCCATACTTTCATCTCTTTGTAACTTTAAGAAATTGTGCCCGTTCTTTGAACTAGAACTAGCACAATGACCAAAAGCTCACTACAATTAGTATTTAAGATACATGACTCCAAGCTGAAAATTGCAGTATCACCAACTCTGTTATTGATTTATGCAATTTTGCAATATTATGACTAATTATACCTATTTACTATGGAGGGAAATTCACTGCATAATTAAATAAAGCCCTTAATGCTTGCATGGCCATAAACTACTAGTTAACTCTGACGCACTGTTAAGTTATGAGATTTTAGTGTGTGATGTATGCAGACTAGGGTTTACTGTAGGTGGGTCTTTTCAGTGTGTAATCGGGGCACTGAGGAGCGACGTGCAGGACGAGCTAGCGAGACACCCCCACCTGCCCCCCTGCGGCTAGCACACTCCTGAAATGGGGGCTTTAAATAGATGATGGATGTGGGGGTCCCGTTTCCCTGACAAGGCCAGAGGTTCCATTGCATTTTCACATATTACCTAAAAGAGGAGAGCCACAACATTATGTCATAGAGGTAACAGTGCGGCTGGGTTGAGTCACATGGCAGACACTCACCTTGCCACTCACGCTAGGCGCATAGTGTAATGCTGTAGTGGATGGCTTATTTCACGATAAATAGAGTGAATATGGATGTGCAGAGACCTCTGCTGGGTGCTTTACATCTCCTTTTGAAGCAGGATTGCTAACAGCTCATGGTTTATTCACCACAAGGTTATAAACACAGCAACACGGAGCAGAGGTCAGCAATAATGTCGGCAGAGCAGACTCGGGGCGTTTTCAACTCGGGCTCGCACAGAGGGCGGGTCACTCGTTACTCACCCGCCGTCACCTGGGAAGCGACGATGCTTGCAGGCAGGCGGGCGTGTCTTAAAGTGACAGTGGTCACACGATCCCAACTCAGTCGATCTGGCACCATCCAAGGACTGCTGATCACATATGAGCAAAATGACTTAAGGTGATGATACACGAGGCAACTTTTTGAGCTATGTTGCCGGGCATTCGACAGCCAGATGAGACAAAGGGCAACTGGATGATTGCGAAAAGTTGCCCACTGCCAATCGAAGAGTTTTCCAAATAGAGATTTGTTGCCCAATATCAATGGGAATGTTGCCCCTTGTGTCATCACCCTTGCATTTGATGTAATGCCTTTAACACTGATTTGGAAAAATATACCTAATTTAACTCACATTAATCTCACATATATTCTCAATATATATCCCACCCCTGGCACCCTGACGACCCATTTTTCTGACCTCTCAACAACCACCTCCTTTCATTGTCTCTACAAGCTGCCTAATACTGTTCCCAGCACAGCCTTCCCACGAAGACACCTGCTCTCCCCCTCCTATCCTCCGTACTGACAGCTGCAGTATTACATAACCATAAGCAAGCCAACAGGAACCATAAAAAGTGTTACGCTTAGTCGTGTTTGGCTAATCCCACTTTAAATGCACTGTGCGTTAACACACTATATTCACCTGACCACAAAGCCAAGGGATTCAAAAAGCAGTCCGCAATAATCCCTGCTATGCTAAAAAAAGGAATTGGCCCGAGTGCTACTTGATATGCGAAGTTCGCTAATCAAGTGTCAACCCCCTCTTCCCTTTGACCTTTGACACTAGGCCCACACTCTCAAGTGGAGCCATGTCCAATTTGTTCCATCTCTGATAGACGCTCGTTGCTTGACGGCACCCTTTCCCGCCGTGGGCCGCGCCTTAACTTCATCTTCCTGACGTGCTGTCCGCCACCCAGGAACGTTCTCCTCTTGACCAAAGGCCAGGCAACCCCTCGTCCTGCTTAGGCTGACGGGGGCGAGTGACTGCAGCAGCTGCTTTGACATAACAGGGTCAGCCAGGCTACAGGAATGAGCCCCAGGATCCCTCTGACCATAACACGGAGGGCAGAATGCATTACATCACTCCCCTATAATCAGCGACGCTGCAGAAATGCGGTTCTGCCCCAGCGCATTACAGCCACCACCTAAAGTTGCACCAAAAACTTTTTTCCGAAATGTTAAGCAGTCCGACAAAAGCCCTTAGTGATAAGGGGGCATTTGAACAATCGGAATAACACCAGGACTAAAACAAACATAAAGGATTCTGGTGACAGTAGCACACCTGCATCTAAAACTTAAAGGATGTACAGGTGGTTAAACTGCATAAACTGACATTTCATACTAGTTAAAAATGTGGTGCATGAAGTCAAATGGAACCATTTGATTGGATCATTGTGTTGGGCAACATGAAAGCTAAGTTACTTGAACATTTTTAAATGCATCTACTCTTGGCTATTGGTTGGGTTTGAGGTCTGTGTGTTTGGGGGGGGGGGGGGGTCGTTCTGCAGCTCAGCACCGCCATGATCCCAGAAAACACTCCCATTGGAGTTCGCTGACAGGGCAAGCTTATGTGTGTAAATAATGAGACCGGCGAGGTGGAAAGTATAAGGGCGGATTTCCTTCAGAGGGCCGCAGCAGCTGTTCTTAATATCCGTGACGACCAGGCTGCGGGGACCAGGAAGCACAAAAGGGGATTGAGAGGAGTCAGGCCAGCAGGAGTGTAGGGGGAGAGGACGGTTATGAAGTAGGGAGGGGCTGTCTGCACAGACAGGAAAACAGACTCGAGTAACAGATGCTAGCATACTAAGTAGGTCACGAGGAGAACTGGGCGATTGGCTCTGCATGCTTATTTTCAGACTTCTAGATGCTGCTGTTTTACATCTAAAGGCAGACAGGAATAGACTAGAGGAAAGCGATTTCATCGTTCCATTGTTTTGTAGAAAGCATACAAACATAACTATGGTTAAAAAAACTGATGTGGTACAACTATACAATTTCATCAGTGCTGTCATTGTGCACCTGCACTTGTATTAATCCATACCTGACAAAGTTCTTCAGCTATTCCTGATTATTACACAGATTATTACCATATCACGGAGTGGCCGTGAAGCTCAGCGCAGGGGCCGTAGGAGGTAACACCACGCAGGAGTATCATTTTATCATCACACAGAAACGGTGCTGCTATCATCGCCTTCTCGGGTTCTTCCCGCGTACTCCCCTCCTACCCCGACCCCGTGGCTTGTTCTCAAAGACGGAACGTGCGGTAACCATGGTGACCCTGACATCAGCATCACTGTCGTCCCCTGAGCTGCTGCTGCTGCCTGGCCCTGCCCTCGGGGGACTGAGTTTGGGCTTGGCCTCAGGTGTAGGGGGCTGTTCATCCGACTCCATCATTCCGCACCCCTCCTCCTCTCCCCCCAGGGGAGGCACACTGTCCGCCATGACCACAAACCCCCCAGCCCACCCCTCGTCGCGAGTCCCTTCCACATTCGCTTTCTCGGCCTTCGGCGGCGGGCAGCCTTCATCATTCCCCCCGCCATCCTCATCTTCCTGCTCCTTCCTCTTGAGGCAGGTGACGGCACGCCGCAGCCGCTGGCTCCGGATGGCCTGCCGCTCCTGCTGCTCCAGGCGGAAGAAGGAGTCGATCCGGAGCTGTGTCTGGGGGCGAGGACGGAGAGATGAGGCTGCAGTAACCGCCAGGCAGATGACGGACGGGTTAATCGCAGCGCATCAACCCATCATGCTGTCAATGCCTAATCCGGCCGTGATGGCGCACGATGGGAATGTGGATTCCTGCACCTCTGGAGGTGGCACACCTGTTCTCCCAGAAGGGCTGGTGGTCGGAGCTCGATAAAACAACTAAACCCAGACTTTCCACTGACCTCCATCGTTTGCCAGATGCACAGGTCCCGCCTTTTCATCCACAGTGGATAACCTTATATGGCATAAACCCAAACAAGCACTAGTTCTCGTAATTCTGCTCTCCATAGATGATAGGAATTATGTACAATTCCTAACTGCGCTCCCTGATGACCAGAAAAAATATGGCTGATACATTTTCCAATGAACCAGATTTTTCAGGCTCTTATTTTCAGTTGAGAGGTTTGGCAGATATTAATCAGTGGAAGGTTAATCCCACGGAACATTTTAAGCCCAGCAGAATATCTCAAGCCCAGGTGAAACATTCCCTTACTCACGGTAAACATGTCCTGCCGCTACTACCTGGTATTATCCCGGACTCAGACCGAACTGGTATCTCAACGTGTGACGTCTCTGTCCAGCCTGCCACGTACCTGCTGGATGTTCAGCTTCTTCATGACAGGTTGCAGAACCTCTTCTGTCTTCCTGCTGTTCCAGCCAAAGCGACTCAGGCAGAAGGTACAAGGGAGTCATGGAAGAGAATTATTGTGACTTGGCATAAAAACTGAGCAAAATGGATGAATAATAATGGGTCCAGTGACTAGTACTGCTGCTTCACACCTCCAAGGCTGGCCAAAGCCACTCTGCATGTGCAGTGTGGCATATTCAGATGCTGCATGGATTTGTTTTGAGTATTCCGGATTCCGCCTGCAGTCCAAAGACATGCAGCTACACTAGTGGTCAAAATTCTGGAAGCAGCTAGTATTTTTGGCATTACGCATCAAAAATTACTACACAAATACTGACAGTAATGTATATAAACAATGAAAGAATGCTACAACCACCCTACACTGAATGATTAAATAAGTAACTGGAGCGATGTCTAAAACTTGGAAGCGTTCCCACAATTCTGGGAACTAGTGTAGGCTATGACATTTTGTGTGTGTGTGTGTGTCTCCTGCATTGTTCTGCCATCCCATCCCGGCTGTACCCCCGCCCTGTGCCCAAGGCGGCCTGGAATGGGCTCCAGGTCCCCAGTCCAGAATAAGCAGTTAGAATATGTATGAATAGTCTAATAAACACTCATAGAATTTTAATCTTGGAATGAATGTACCGCATTATCCCTACACACTAGGACAGCTGCAAAACCAAAAATAACAAAATGAAAGGATATTCTTTAATGAGCTCTATTTGTGGGCGGCCCCAGCTAAAGGCTCCGCGCGAGTCGTCCACGCTGGGATGCAGGTAGGCCTGCGCCACGGCAGGGTTGGGGAAGCCGGCCGGCAGCTGGATGTTCCTCAGCTTCTTCTTTACCTTGGAGTCGTTTGGGTTGGGAGCCACCTTCATATTCTCTTGGGCCTGGGACCACCACTCGCTAATCCAGCCACAAAAAGCAGAGTTAGACCACCGCATGACGGAAGACAAACACAAACGGAGCTTCAGGATAAAACAAACCGTAACCAGGGGGGGAAAAAAAAAAAGACTCACTGAACACAGCAGGAACATCTGAGAACATTGAAACTACCACTTAGACCCATATCTGTCATTGGAAAGTCCTCATAACTCAAGTGCTTGTGGGACTCGACACTGACATGAACATACAACACTCGGGTCATAAATGTAGAGTCTCCCCGCCTTACAACAAGCTCATTAGCGGCTCAATGCCTCTCCCAGGAAACTCGTTGAGGATCTCCATGCCGGTGACGTAGCCCACGCCCGGAACACCCTCTGTGTAGTCACTGCCCAAAAGGTAGGCCAGGTTGATCAGCTTTGCCTGGTCCAGGCCTGGAAGACATAGATCATGTTAGTGGCGGAGGACTCTAATGTTAAAGTACGTAAGAACAAAGATGTCTGACTGGGCAGAAAACGTCATCTTCCGAACATTCCTGGGCAGAATGTCTTTCCCCTGGGTGATGATGTGTAATGAAGAGTATTTAAATACCACTAATACTCAGATGCCAGATGGTAGAAGAACCCATGTAAGGCCAGACTACATGTACGTAGGATACGAAAGCACAGAGACAGATGGGTAGAAATGTTACTGTGCTAGGATCGCTCACCGAGCTGGTTCTTAATATCCAGGTACTGGTACTGCTCTACATATTTGTTGTGGGTGAAGAAGTTCTTGTAGACATGGCGAGCGCCGAAGAGCCAGACGTCACTGTCGTCGGTGATGGTGCCGTGGGTCTGGTCCAGCTGCTCCAGTGCCGCACACTGCGCCTCAGCCTCCATGGGCGCCACCAAGAAGGGCACGCCGAAGAGACGGAGCAGCTCCTGCGGGGTTATGCAGCAGCTCAGGGGCCACAGAGAGAACAAACCCAGAGACACTAAAATTTGTGTACATCCCCTCCCCCCGCCTGGCTGACACTTGGTATCTCCCTGTGCCACATCGAGCTTCTGGAACACTACGCAGGTACACTTTGCCAGCATCCCTCAAAGCGCACAACACAAATCCATATAAACCACACCAGATGTATATATTTGTATAGAAAAGTTTATAGCAAGATAACTTTTTAAATAAAATTTTCATGAGCGCTTCTTCAATTTCTCTCCCAGCTGAGAGAGAGCACTATAAAACGCTGCGCCAAAAAGCAGGGAGAGGTTGTGAGGCTTAATTTCTTTGGAAAACACTTCAAAGCATTTCAGTTAATTTCAACAGCTGTACTTACAAGCCAGAACACTCATCAGCATATTTAATTACCTATCGATAAATTACCAAAACTGGATCCTTTCGACAAAATCCCCAAGAGGGCCTATTTTGCGTGAAGGCTTCTGACATCATAAAACAGCATTCATGTGTTTTATCAAGTTTATCTAAAGCTTACAAACATGTTTACCTTGGGCTGGGAAATGATCAACAGTCATTTGACACATGAGTCCTTAGTTGAAAACTAAATATTGTGAAGAGGACATATTCAGAGTTGGAGATTGATGGAAATGTTAGTAGAGGCTTATTAAATCACATTCAATAGCGGTCGGGTGATGCTAAGTAGCTGGGAGCCGAAAATCCCTCTCACTTAGTCAAGGACTAATAGAGAGAGTGGAAAACTCAGGCTAAGGTCAGGCTTTGTTCTCACTGATGGGGCAGGGTGAAGCATAAAGGGGAGGGGGGAGTTAATATGCCTCTCTGATACTAGGCCCTTTCCCACCTCCAGAACTTTTTTCAGAAACCAGAAACTTTTTCAGGAAGGAAGGAGTTCCTGGCACATTGTTTTGGGGGCGGCAGGGCAGTTTCCTCGCTTATAGATTATACATCAAGTTTAATCTACAAACTTTTTGGGTCTCCCATAGTTATTTAGCATAACGGTCACAGTTCCAGTGATGGGAAAGAAACATACAAAAGTGGCCAAAATCTGCAAACTGGAAACCCGGAACCAGGTTCCTGAACTTTAGTGGTTTGGTGGAGGTAACACTAATAGACTTTCTAGGAACTTTGCATTGACCCTAATTTAATGCAACTAACCTGAAATTACTAGCACTAATTTAGAAGACAGGTGCACAATAAAAAAAGTCACTTGATTAGTCTCAAAAATTATCCTCCATGTGTGCAACACACACAGACACACACACACACACACACACACACACACACACACA
>JAODKF010000001.1:48499508-48509637 GCA_026779585.1 Mormyrus proboscirostris | reverse complement strand
TAAATAGAAAAAAGTGTGGGTCCAAGTATTGATCCCTGAGGGACGCCATTGGTGACAGGGAGAGGCTGGGAGAGAAGTTGTTCAGTTTTCACCGACTGCACTCTATCACTTAGATAATTCAGGATGAATGAAATTGTCCATATTACAGTCTAGAAATTACCTTAAATTTTCTGCTGCAAAGAACCAGCAAAAAAAAGACAAGGATCAAACAAAGAATATCCAAATACATCGAATGTTATAACCTATTAACTACATCAGTTAAGTGAAAAGTTTCTTCACAAGCACTTACACACACACACACACCTAGAATTAGAAAGAAAGACAGAGAGAGCAAAACAGCAACAAAAACCATGTTTATACCACCTCTTTAGACTGGATACTGGTTTCTAATGTCTTTCATCAAGCATCTAAGGGTTCCATGCCTGTGTTTATCACCCAGCCAGTGAAACCATTCAATTGGTGAAAGGTGTGGTTTCAGCATTCAGCCTCTGTCCTATTTCCCATACTAACACATCAAAGCTACTCTGCACCCTCACAGAGGCTTAAGGTGTGATATCTGCGGAAATCTCCCTGGAAATGTTGATCACCAATTTAGGGCACTGTCTTATTATTTAATTTAGGTTTACATTCATTCGGTTTACATTTGCAGCATTTAACAGACGTTTCTATCCAAAATGATTTCTTTTTCCTAACAGCAGGGGACCGTCTCCCTGGAGCCACTTGGGGTTAAAGGTCTTGCTCAGGGACCCAATGGTGGCAGTGCTGCAGGTAGGTTTCAAACCCATCACCTCTTGATCCAGCAGCCAGTATTCTGCCACTAGGCCGCCACCACCATCTTTAGGTAAAACAGCAGAGCAATAGACAGTATTCTATTAATTACTAATTAATTAATTAATTTGATCAGAAATGTGTTAGTAGGTAAGTAAGACATTTAGTAATGCTTAATCTTCTATGACTTCATTGGGTGTTAAGGTGCATGCTTCAGGATTTCCTGATGTGTACATTGTTAATAAATGCATTAACTCATGGTTACTTTGGCATTAGTTCATTTATTAATATATGCTTATTTGTTGCCCAGTATTGTAAAGTGTTACCACAGCTTCAATAAACATTAATATGAATGTTCTATGAATGCATTACAAATGCATTATGAAGGTGCAGTTAATGTAAAGCATTACCAGATATTTTGTTTTATTAATAATGAATACATGTTAATCTTTGATGACTTCTGACTCAGAATTTTAAGACTAATTTTTATACATGATTAAACAGGATTAAACATTTAACAGGTATTACAAATGGATGGCTTATTTGATTTGGTTTATTTTTATAGACATTTGTCAGTAATAGGCAATGACTTTTCTATATAACAATTGATATGACTAATGTTCACGAGGATGATTGTGTTATGTGCAATACTCTGTAACATGGTTTCTAATCAGAGTAAAGGTTCTTTGAATGTTTTGTTTATAAGACCAGCCCAGGGTCAGCTCTTATTGGGGATCATCAGCCTAAAGCGATTCTCTGTATGGTCGTTTTTTCCAGAAATTATACAGAGATGGGGGGGGCCACGATATGTAAAAAAAAATTCAGAGGCATCATAGTAAGGATGTTTTGGCTAAACAAACTGGCAATTTTTCAGTAACCCTTTTGTAATAAAATAATCTTGGTCTAGGTCAGAAGGAAGGCAGGAGGTACAAGAGTATAGCGCACAAGCTGCAGGGTAACCTGGACCGGATGCCAGTCCATCGCAGGGCACAGGGCAGGGGTGCAGACTGGACGGGATGCCAGTCCATCGCAGGGCACAGGGCAGGGGTGCAGCCTGGACGGGATGCCAGTCCATCGCGGGGCACAGGGCAGGGGTGCAGCCTGGACGGGATGCCAGTCCATCGCGGGGCACAGGGAACATTCCATTTTGGTGACCATGCAGGTTAAGATAATGTGTTTTATATTATTGTTATTATTATTATTTACTGCATGAATATTTTATTATTGTTGATTTCTTCATTTCTGTTTTATAGTTGCATGGGGAAATACTGTCTGAAAAACGTAGATTGCATATTTGCGCATTAATGCTCCCTGATAAATTTTCCTTAGCTGTAGTTCACATGCAATGCAGAAACTCTGCATTTTTATTTTATGGAATGCAGTGCTGTCTGATAAAGCTTAAATTTTGCTCCCAATTATTACCATTAGTGAACGGACGGCTGCGAATGTGGGGTGCTGTTAATAATAGGCGGATAAGAGTATCCCAAAAGCTGGTCGGAAACACAATCGCCACATTATGACGCCATTGGCTTTGATCATCTGTAAACCAGTTCCGATTTCATTAAATACAATATTGCTTTTGGAGGTACATCTGTTAATCATTGCTGGTCATTACACTTTTATTGCACCTAAAAGGTCTAGCTTGGATTTATATTTAACATTAAGTCACGCACTCAGTTTCGTCTCCAAACGGCAACAAATGCATCATCCTATTTGTTACTGTGCCTCCAAATCCCCATGAATGAATAACTGTAGTGGCTGGGAGGTGTTAATGTGTCGCCCTTGTGGAGTATGTGTGGTCTCGCGTGCGCTGGTGTGCATATCGTTGTGTAAACATGTCCTTGTGTGGAGATGCATGAGTGAGTGTCCTTGTGCATGCGTGACTATATGGGCGCAGAGATTTCTTCATTGTGTGCTTCAGTCCCTTTTCTGCAATCAGGGGAGTTTCTTGCTGAGCTGCTTCACTGTTTCTTGTTGTTGCTCTGAGGAGCAGCACTTGGTACATGGGGCAGAATTGGTGAGGTCCTCAGGGCTACCAGTCAGTGAACAGTCATCCCTGTCTGTTCTCACCTAGATGTGCGGCTTCGGTCTCTCAAGATAAAGCACGTGTCGCCATGGAGATACGAGCTCGGCACTTCCCAAGCCTGTGAAAATGCCAGCCAGGCACACAATTTTTGACAATCGCAAATAGGTTACTTAAGATGGACCTTTTGAATGATCATAACTGTGGGGGTGGTTTGTGCCACAAGAGGTTGGGATGCTGTGCCTATGATTGGAAGGTTGCAGGTTTAAATCAGGGGGTTAGCTGAGAGGTCTCAGTGAGGAGCCCTTATGTTAGGCCCCTGGCCTCCAATTACCCCAGGCACTGTCTGACTCTTGTTTTCTGGGTTATATGTACCATTGGATAAAAATGTTTACTATCTAAATAAATCCCAAATCACAGAATCACTGCCACCCCTATGCTGTAGTACAGATCATCAATTCCTAACTGGAAGGTTGCAGGTTTGAGTCCCTGGAGAGGGTCTGATGTAGTGTCTCTTTAATCTATATAAATGAATGAAACATTCTTTTGGATGAAAGCAACGGCTGAGAAACTTAAATGTAAATGAAAGATTATGCTGGCGGGGAGTGAAATGAATCAGCGAGATGGCAGCGATGGGGCAGGGAGGCAGCCGCTGCTCACCGCGGGACTCCTTTATGGATCATGTCAAATTCCCAAGCGGCTCAAAATGCAGTTAACACCCCATTAGCGATCGGAAGCGTGGTGTCAGCATGGGAGAGAGTAAGGGATGGGGGGGGAACAAAGGGAGGTAGCGGAAGACCGACTCTGTCACACGCAGAGCTTGATATGAGGGAAGACGTGCGGAAATTCAGACAAAGAGGAGATTCAGACAATCAGGCTGCAGAGCCAGTTGCGATCATATACCACAACAAGAAAACGCACCTTTCCCACAATCCCTTTAGACGAGTTTGCTAACGTTCTGAAACATTCTTATAGTGTGTCATGGAATGTCTAAAGATTAATTTTCAGTTAAATGCACAACTGCTCGGGCATAATTACTTGTCTAAGGACAGCTGTGCGTGGAGAACGGCTTTTAATATTGGTGGCATTCAGAGGTTAGATGTTAAGCGTTCGGCGCGAAGACACATGGCAGAGAGTGAAGGCCTCAGTAATCTCAGGCTCTCATTTTCCTCTTAATGACATCAGCGACAAAATTAGTCTCTAATGAATACTCGCTTAATGACCTGAATGCTTATACACTACAGTCAGTGATCACTCTAGTGCAACACTAATATAAAATAATCCGTCTGTGGTGGTATAGCTAAGAGATTTAGTTTGCTTGGAATCTGTACCAAGGCCAAGAGAAGAAGGGCATAGCTTGAGAACTATCTGGAAAATTAACAAAATATGCACTGGTATTGGCTGGAGAACAGTGGACAGACATTGCCAGAAACGTTTTACTCATTCACAAAACGTTTATCTGTCCAAAAGAGTGACACTTCCTTGGAGCAGCATGACCTCAGCCATTACAGATCCGGCACACACCACCAGAGGGAGCCGATGGGCCTAAAGTCATGCCCTTCCCTGCACGCAAACTGTGTCACACGGGCAAAACAAATGTCTCATTATAATGCTAATCAAGGGACTCGAATTGGACCGAGGAAGAGAAATTGAAGTGTCAAAAGCAGATTTTACTTTAATCTCTGACCCAGAGACCGTTTCTGATCCAGTTTCCTGTTTGTTTACTGACTGATGCATAATTTTAATAATTACAGTGAGGACAGCGTGGGGTGAGTTCATGTTCAATACGTGTGATAAACATGATAAACATGCCACTGATATCAGAGGACTTGTTGCTGAAGAGTAGTAATGGGACGTCCATATTAGCTATATAATTATAACATGTATAGAGGTGAAAATTTCAGGTCCAGAAAGTAGAAATCCAGACTGAGATTTTGTTTCAACCAACAAGTTAAGTACTCTGCAACCGTGACTCTTTAAGCTCAACTGGGTGGTTGAAACAAAATCTTGGTCTGGATTTTGACTTTCTGAACCTGAAATGTCTGGCTATGTGGCAGGTAGCAAAAATAGACTAGGACAGGGGTAACCAATCGTATCTGCAAAGAGCCGCTGTGTATGCGGGTTTTTGCTCCAACTCCCTAATTAGATCACTAATTAGAGGACTGATTGGCTGAAGAGTCCTCACACCTGGGTTTGAATACCTGACCTACAGGTTATCCCAAAAACCTGCATACACACTGACCCTTTGTGGATAAGATTGGCTGCCGCTGGACTAGGATATGGGGACTGTTGTAGGATTATTGCATGTACCCTGAAATGATTCAGTAAGACATCCAGCCATAGAGAGGAGCACATGCTGGTGGTGTGTAGCCCAACCAGTTAGGGATCTTTGTCCAGAAGGTCGTGGGTTTGAACTCCACAGCTGGCAGAGTAATAATATCACTGTTTTGGCCCATGAAAAAACCCTAACTGCTGCAGGGGTCCCTGGATATTGCCCGATCCTGCCGTCTGACTTCAGGCTTTTCCACAATCATGTGTCAAACGAATAAAGTATCTGCCAAATAAATAAATAAACCTGAAACCTGAGCAACTGAAATATAACCCAGTGACTGTTTTGCTTTTGTATTGTTGTTCTGCATTTTGATTGGGTCTGTTCAGGTTACACAGCAGCGAACCCTCAAGCCTCCTGATGAAGACCAAAGGTGTGCCAGGTCCCCAGTCAGTTTAGGGTTTCTGTACCATTCAGATTTGTATGTCTAATTCATTAAATGAAAAAGAAAGACATACTACAAGACTGAGTTATACAGCAGTCAAAATGAGACTTCTTATTGACAATCATGGAGAATTCTTACTGTGCAATAACGTTTGAAGGGAGAGCTGTCATGGATTCTGCAAAGTCTTAATGCACTTAGTGCAATTTGTTTAGCACGCACCAAAGACAGCTGACACTTAGGAAGCCAGCAACTTGAATTACTTACACCTTCGAGATGCATTTAATGAATTTCCTCACAGGAGATTAACCGCCGCAGCTGGAGCAGCTGGAATCCAGGGCGGTTTGTGTACATAGCTACAAAATCGCCTAATGAACCAGAAGAAGGGCTTGTTTCCGGAGGCGCCCTTTCCGTTTGGCATACAGTGAGGTGTCGAGTAGCGGAGTGCTGAAGCTGCCAAACGTCGACCATTTGTGCCGCGAGTAAATGACAATCTGATGCACCTTTAAATTTGTTATGCAGATTAAATTTGTAGACGATGTCAGGCAGACTATGTAGTGGGAGAGAGATGTGCGGAAAGACCTAGGTAAAGCTATGGAGCTGGGAGTGGGGAGCAAATGCGGCAATACACTGGAGGGCAAAGAACTGAAAATATTTTGGATTCCATCACTGTTAAAAGAAAGTAAACAAAATGGCTTAATGTATCTGTAAGTGCATGGAGTTTAGGTGAAAGCCATTCTGAAGTGTTATGGAGCCATCGGGCTGTGTTTTTAATACTCAGTGCAGTTTTGATCGGCACATCTCAGAGGATTTTATAGCACCAGTGCAGAAATAACCTGCAAGAATGTTGTCTGGCCTTAGAATGGCCATATAAGGGCACTTTAGAAGGATTTAATCTCTTTAGTCCTGGGCAAATGTTACTGTGTAGGGGAAGTGGTCCATGCCAGCCTTATACAACCTCTAGAGACTCATAGATAAGGTCTATTTTAATATTTATGCCCAACTCATGAGCACAAGGCCACACATTTAATGTTATTTGGGACCAGGTTTCCTTGAAACAAAGACACAATTTATTTGCACAGAGGGTAGTGAGGATTTGGTAAAAAGATCTCCAGATTCTAGTCAGAATAAATGAACATTTAGTTATAAAAACATATATATATAAAAAACGAGAGCGCTATGGTTTAAATCATTGCCCTAATTGTAAACTATTTTTACATTAGGTCTTCATATAAATGACCTAATGTAATTCCAAGCGACGCGGATATGGACAAATGCGACTTCTGGCTTGGCTGTGATGCAGCTTCTGTTTTCTCACAAAGCCAGGCAGAGGATACCGGGAGCCTCACAATGAGTGTTATGTCAGCTTCGATTCTCTCCATCCCGCTACGGCGCGGATGTTTGCTGACAGTGACGGCCAGCCGGCTCATATCCAGCCGATCAATGGCCTGGCACACGCTCGCAGACTAGCAGGAAGGCGTCATGCTCTCCACAGCCTCTCCAGACGTGACGCCTCCCATACCTGGCTGCTGACGCACACATCCACGCCCCTCTCTGCTTTATTTATGTCCTACGCCCGGACTATTCCGGCTCTGATTGGTCAGAATCCAAATCTCTTGTTAACGACCCCAGTGCTGAGAGCAAAGGCCACGTTACTTATTACAAAATAATTATTTAAATAGAGTGCTTAAGTACTTGAAGGAATGAAAACCTGAACATACATTGATCCCCCTGGACCAGAGATCGGGAATAGTGCTATTATATTTAAACCTAGCTTAATTTTTTAATCTTCAATGCAAAGACACCCACATGAGGTTAGGAGAGATGCTTACTTTTCCATTTTAGTTACAGCTTGTCCTCTTACTGTATATTGCTTGTATTCAGTATTGTATATATTGTATGTATATTGAATGCTATGGTGAAGGATGTAGCTAGAAATTATGGGTCCCCTGACTAAATGTCACCTTGTTCCACGATTTTACATATAACTTTACATATTCAAGGGCCCCTGTAAAGTGCTGTAAAACGCACACATTTCATCACACTTGTACTTGTACTTGCATAAATGACAATAAAGCTGACAATAAAACTTTTGAATCCATGAATCCTAAAACTATAGTTTTATGATCCAGCACTTGTGAAAGAGCTTCACAGTATTATATAATGCTTCACAGTATTGTGAGACTGTAATGGTGAAGCCCTGCTGCCTCACTGTGAGCCCAGAGCCCAGGCTTTGCTCTGGGTAACGTGGGGATGCAGCAAACAGGAGACAACAGGGCTGGGGAATAGCTTAATGCGAGTCGGCGGGCCTGTGACAGAGAGGAAGAAAAATAGAACGAGAGACAAAAGAAAAAAGGGGGATAGAGGGAGACACGGGGGCTCGACGGCGAACAGGAGGATCACAGCAGATGCGGGCGAATGCGGCTCGCTGCACCTGCGGGAGCGATCCTCCAATCACCTCGTAGCAGGCACAGCACAGGAAACCGCTGTCGGATGCTTTGATGTGAAATCTAATTAATGTGCAGCAAAGCTCTGGTGTGCAGATTCATTATTGAAAATGACAGGGGATTCAAATAAGTAGCACGGCCCGAATTCCTTGGAACGCTGCTTTCTGGCCCGGGCCCGTCTTTCTGGCCCGTTCCGTCTAAAGGGCTCCCTGATCTCGACTGTGCGTCTGAGCCACGATTTGACGCTGGCGTCACGGGCGGGGGGCCCGTGTCAGGCCACGAGCCTCAACTGCCATTACTGACAGGCTGTTACTAATAACCCAGCTCACGTGCCACTGGATGAAAGCTGAAGCGACGACAAGCCGTTGAATACGATTGGCCTGTTCTCTATAAGGCCCCCATGAAAAATGTACAGGTAAATGAAGTGAGACACACATTATTTGCCACAAAAATAAAAATAATAATAAATAAACACAGATACACTTCAGGGTGGAAGTTAGGATATAACAGGCAGAGGGCTCCTCACAGCCACAGCGGTACTGCAGGAATGTGACACATCAAGGGACGCCAGAGTCAAGGTGGACGGCAGATGTCAACACGGTATGTAAATTGAGATGTAAACACGAAGGCATCCAATGGAGAGAAGAAAACCAGGAGAGGAACAAAAAAGCCTCCTGAGCCTGGCTGCACCCGGGAGGGGGGGGGGAGTGTTTATAAGCTGAGACAAAGTCTGAAGGTGCAGCTTTAAAGCCTGGAACCACGCTTAATTTTCGCTGTGAGGTGGTGCTCAGCGACACTGGAGAGGGCGCTGTAGAGGCGAGGGGGAGGGGAGAGGGGAAACTGATTGGCAGGGGTGGATTAATGCAGAGGGCATCCTAGACCACAGCCTAGGGCCCTGGCAAACATCAGGGCACCACCCCGCCTCGGGAAAAATGGAATGAAATCGGCAACACCTGAGTGTCCATGCTGATGTCAGCTTAGGGCCTCCAGATAAGTAAATGCACCCTTAGGTGTTGGCTTCGATGTGACAGGGTTGGGGTGTTCATGCATGTGAATGAGAAACACTACACTTGCAGCTCATCTAAAGCTGGCACTAAGACTTATTCGTCCATGGCGTATGCTGATCTGGAGTCAGTGGCTGACCAGAGAGAGAGAGCACGACTCACCCTCTCCATCAGCCCCTTGCTGATCCAGAGTCAGCAGCTCTCCACAGAGAGAGAGCACGCCTCACCCTCTCCATCAACCCCCTGCTGACTCTGAGTCAGTATTTGTGCTGATGGAGTTGCTGCTTCTCCATTACCCCCCTACTGATCCAGAGTCAGTGTTTGTGCGGATATAGCGCTACCCTCGCTCATTCAACCTCCCCCCAACCCCTTCCGTGGCCCATTTCCAGGCCTGTTATTCCATTTCATTTGCCACAACATCGCTGACAAATCCAACAGTGGCAATATTAACAGCGCCAGAGGGACCCGCTCCTCCTTCCTGTGCTGATTGTTCTGTTTCCTGTCTCCAGGAAGGCTGTCTTGCTAATTCCGTTAGAGCCGCCCTGTTCTGGTTTTGCATCCACGATGAACCGGCAGTGAGCACGCTTGGGAACAGTGTCACAGCCTCGGCGACCTGTGAATGAAGCTCCTCATGTTATTTTACTTCTAGTGTGAAACTGATACTCATGTGGGAAGAGAGAGCCAACCCAGTGCATCGCTGGTATTCTTCAGCTGGGTCAGAAATGTCCTTGGAGGGTGTGAAAAGAGCCTGGCTGTGGCCGGGTCTGGTGGTCTGACCATGTTTAGCGGTGAGAAGAGTAGGCTAAAGAAGATGGTGCAGAAATATCACTTTAAAAATCAATTATCCACCCATTTCTCGCTGAACCTGAGTGTCTGTCATCACTTACAGTCTATTTTCCATTGCAGCGGAGTAAATTATGGCAGTCTATCTTGATCAATCTATCCATTTTCAATAACAACTGTGCCCCACCGTTTAGCTTAATATTATAAGATTCTTTCTTAATCTCACTGTTGGTATTCCAGATTGGCTGGAGTTGGTACTTCAGATGCAGACAGTTCTGATCTGTGAGGCTTGTTCTCCTGGGGTTATCGTAGAGGTTTGTACAATGGTGATTAATTCTGGGAAAATTTTCTTGTGCATCTTCCTGCTTTATTTTGGAGCACAGAAGCCGTTGT
>JAODKF010000001.1:48449868-48490359 GCA_026779585.1 Mormyrus proboscirostris | reverse complement strand
CATTGCACGCTCTTGGTTTTCTTGTATTACTTGGATAATATGTGGGGGTGGGCGGGGGGGGGAAGGGATTTTTTTTTTTCATTTAAGAGTATCACTCAACAGTTGACTTGCAGCTCTCGGTCCGAGAAGAATCCGGGTTGGTGTGGGGGTTTCCCACATTCATCGTAAATACTTTCTCAAACACATTAGTCCTGCATTGTTGGAAGGCAGTCAGTTGTTGCTAATCCAGAAAAGCTGTTTTATCGGAGAGGCAGAGAAAGGCAGAAGGATATTGAGCAGTGTGTTATCTCGTAACATTATATTAGTGTAATTCCTCCGTAGATGGGAGTCGGTGCCAGTGGAATTAGCATATCCCCTTTCCCTTCCCGGACTCAGCTTTCTGTTGTTCAAAATTTAATAGGGGTCCTTTTAATAAAATGCAACAAAAGGCAGTAAGGCCCTATTTTTGTCCCCCCATTCGCATTTTTCTGACTGGAGTCCTTTTAAGCACAGCCGCTCTCCTGGAAAGCGCACTCTTCCCGAAACTGCCAGCCAGCCCGTTGCATGACCGCCGCGAGGAAACGATGTCGGGCCTCATCTGAAACACGCGAGGCATGAATTATGGATGTGAGATGAGTCCATTTTCGCTCTCAGAGAAAATGCTTCTGTATCCGTTTTTACTGTAGTCTACAGATGCATCTGCGTTGTAGAGAGAAAGGACTGCTTCAGACGTTAACATCGAATCGCTGCTTTGTAGACTCTGAGACTGACTCAACTCATGTTGTTCCTTACTCTGGAACTGTCAGTTGATTATTACACTATTAAATATGTTTACATTTATGTATTTAACTGACATACAAGCGAGAGAACGGGGTCAGCCAATCCCTAGAGCAAATGGGAGTTAAGGGCCTTACTCAAGGGCCCAAAGGTGACATCACTTTGCTGACCCTGGGATTTGAACAGACAACCTTGTAATCACAAGCACAGCGCTCTAACCTGCTGAGCCACATGTTGCCCTCTAAATATATAACTAGCATATACTTTTGTAAACGTAAATGAGGGAGAGCACGTAGCATAGCAGCTAAGGGCTTGGACCTGTACCCTTGAGCAATGTGCTAAACATGAATGTGTCTGGTAACAAAGCCAGCTGTATAAATCTGTATAAGCAAGGTTCATTGGAAAGCTAAGTTATCCGTATGCTCCTTGTCATGTGACTGCGGTTTAATGAACTGCGACGGCCCTCTCCTGGGACAAAGCCCTCCCCGCAGAGGCTGGAAAGATGTCCAGTTGTGTTGCCCTCGCTGGCAGGGAATTCATCAGGAAAGACGTGGGAATATCGCTGTTTGCCGCTGCGCATTGAAAACTGGGAATTTTTCATTCTGCATTTTAAATTGAGCTTGATATAGGATGTGACGGAGAGTAGCTGATTGTGGGCGAGACGTATCCAGTGGCTACGAGTGGGACGCTCCCAGTGTCCGGCTCATTGGCAGTCCAGTTCATTCTGGAGCTTTATTAATATCTCATTACCCTTATTAAAATGGCCGTGTCCTTGAGAGATCACAGGCAGACGGCTCTAGCAGAGATACTGCTCTGTGTGTGTGTGTGTGTGTGTGTGTCCCTTGCATGCGAGCACCAGTTGCAGACATCTGTCGACTCCATCATTGATTGGGCTGATGGATTGAAGGCTCCTGAGGTGTCAATCAGGCTGCTGTCACTGTAGCAACCGAAAATGGGTTGGGGATGGGATGAGCTACAGTTTTGTGGATGACCCGAGTGGCATTGTGAGAGAAGAATAGTGTTTCAAGTTGGCCTGAGAGGTGTTGTGTGGTTCAGCGTGAAGGACGACAATGATTAGAGTCCTTGAGGTTTTGAATGAGCTTCTGAATCCTTAGTAGAACAATAAAATGTTCAGAATTTGAGTAGGATGAACATCCCTCATAATCTTGCAGGGGATGAATGGTATGTGAGAGTCATTTATTTCTTTCTTAAGGCCAACAGATCTAAGGGCTATAAAGGTTTTTGGGGGAAGGTTTGCTTTCCATTTTAAATGGCCTCCTGATGAACCTGCAAGTGCTTGACCAATGCTTCTGGTCAGTAAGTTATATCAGTTAGATATGGGTATGTAGAGGGCAGGGGGTGGTTCTTGGATTTTTTTTAAGGTGGGGACACAAGATGGGCTGTAGTTAATACAGAGGAACCGACCTTTTAGCCAGTTACATGTTTTGAATTGGCAAGTCACGGGGGGGCACTCCCAGGACCAGTCAGCTTTCAGCTGGGGCTGGTGCCTCAGTGGCCCCGCCCCTGTATACACCACCAGTAGAGGGACTTGGCCCCTAACCTCAGCCCTCCCCTGTATCATCATGTCCTCCTGCATTTCACAGTAGGATTCAGTTCCTGTGAGGAATGCTGAGATGTTCGCAAGTTTGCATGAAGATAACGGCAACTTCATACCCCAGTTCCAGGAGGAAGACTTTTGAGGCATTCTGAGAAGGAATTATTGGTCCTTACTTCCTGGCATATTTTAGCAGAGACGTCTGGGTCACAAGTGAAGAAAGGACGAGTGCCCCCTTCAGCTACCTCCTCCTTGTGCTCCGCTAAATAATTTACTAACTTGCAGGTGTGAATAATTTACAGAATAGAGCGTTTTGCTGGCAGAAGCTAATTTTTCCTGCAAAAGCCAGGTGACGATAATATGTCTACCCAAACAATGAGTTTAATGAGTCCTGGGACTCAATGAAAATCCACAGAGCGCTGTAGACCTTGTATGGCACGGCTGCCAAGGAGAGATCTCAACAAAGCGATCAATATTCGGCGCTGTGTTCAGCAGAATGGAGCTAGTACTTTGCTCTGAACTTTCGTCAGCTAATCTGTTCTTGCTTGCACTGAGAGGTAAATATGGCGCTAGGTTAACGCAGGGCTGCCCTAATATGACCAAATTACACCAATATTAGCATTAGCATTGGAAGTCCTTGTGATATTGCTGACAGCCCAGAAATATATTTATAGATATTTTATGCAGGAATTCTTTTAATTTGATACTTCTCTAATGTAGGTGACACCTATACCGTAGGTTCAAGTTTTTTTGGCATAAAGACAGTTTTCTACTTAGTTTTATCACGAAAATGTCATTGTCTGGATAGCGTCATTTTGATATTTTTAACAGTAGCTGTGCTGATTTCTGTATGATTTCCAAGGCAGCCACTGTAAAAGATGCGGCGTGTTCAGAGAAGTACAGCGACTTGGTGTCTCTATGCTGTGCTGACATCGCTTTGACCTTCATCATACCAAGTAGTGACTCCATGTGACAAATGATGAAACCAGTGGGGGTGCAAATAGTACCTTTGAAAAGGAGCTTACGGGGCTCCTGATTTTCATCCTATTTTGAGAGAAGTACAGTTACTTTTAGTAATACGCTTTATTATGTTACACATACAACACTGTGATCCACCCGGTATAATCAAATTGGTTGACTTAAGAATGCATCATTATACATAATTAACGCAGGATTGTTCAGCAAGTATTTTCAGAAGGACTGGCTGTCACCCTAAATATAGCAGATCCCCTTTCCTGGGCCTTTTTTCTGTCAGTGGGAATACGGACTGCTATTTCGAAAAGGGATTGCCTGGAAGCTCTGTAATTGAGGAAATCTGCTTCTGTTTTCTTTCCGCCGAATGCAAATGCTCGTTCCTCGGAACCGATAGGTTTGTTTTTTAAGGATGTACCGGTGTTCAGAGAAGAATGGGGGGAAAATGGGAACAAAAGGATAACGTGGAGGCATTTGCTCTCAGTGGGGACGGCTGTTTAAATAGCCTGGATTATTTGTACTGTTCCATCAGCCTCTGAAGTCAGGGGGGCTGCTCTATTTTAATGTCATGTATGGGCACGGAAGGTTTTCAAAGTCCCCTGTTCCTTAACTCCTCTGCTGTTGCCCACTACATCCCCCCATTCCATTTCTCTCTCTCTCTCTCTCTCTCTCTCTCTCTCTCTCTCTCACATCTCTCTCTCTCCTTGCAGACTGGCAGATCGCCACTCTGGCCCTGTTGCTAGGCGGAGCTGGCCTCATTCTTCTCTCGTTCCTGGTGGGCCTGGTGTCCGTGTGTATCGGCTCCCGGAGACGTTTCTACCGACCCGTCGCCGTGATGCTGTTCGCTGCAGGTAAATCTCTCTCTCTCCCGCACACACTGACGCACACACATCCATGCATAGCCACGCCTTCTTTTCTGCTGTCCTTCAGTCGCATGCACACATTCACACACGTTCACACACGTTCCAGTTGTACTTCCACGCACTTATCCATTATTTGAGCTGTTTCAAAGCCCATTCGCACTGTGATCGGTGCACTGCTCTCTCAACCATCCCATTCTTGATCATGAAAACTTTTCCTTCCATTAAGTTGTGTAATTAATGTAAAATGCAGTAAAAAAAATCTCATTACATGTGTTTCTTTCCCCATTTAAAGGTTTTTTTTCGTGTTTCGGAGACCGGTGGCACTATTTCGCAGTTACCACTCATTGTGCACCTGACCTTTTTAATGTCATTTTTATTAAATATGTTAAACTGTTAAACTACAAGGAGAAGATGATGGTGGTGTGTAGCACAGATAATGACGACCAGTCTGCCTGTTGTCCTCATTCATCATTTCAATGCTACAGTCTCTGAAGTTACCCAGGATCTATCTTCTGTATTTGTGACAGTGTCGATCTGGCCTGTTCAACTCCAGGCCCTGCACAGGCCAGCTGGTTTTGTTTCCCTCCCATTAGAGGATTTGGGAACTAAGGAGAGCAGTTTAAACGTGTTCAGTTGAGGCCGTTTGCTGAATATTGTGTTTCATTAAGAACAAAGGGTCCACTGGATTGCGGTCCTTTAGTACAGACTAGCGCTGAACAGCTATGAATAGCACTGAATAGACAATAAGAACTGAAGAGCAGAAGTGAATGAATTGGAACAATTTAAATTCCCTTTAGAATGATACTGAAAAATAGCATCAATTTCAGCTACAGTGTAGTGGGTCTGTCGGTCATTGCTCTACATATCTAGGGTAGGGTCAGATTCATCCCCAGCCGTGTTTCGACATGATGCTTCCCTCCACGGTGTAAAGGCTTATTATTCGGCTTACTCAGTGACTCTCGATTACTGTCATGTGCGTTGTGATGGACTCATATTGGGGGTGTGACCTTCCGGTTTGCCCGTGTAAGCACCTATCTGCGGATCGACCTGATAGATAGCTGCCTGCACTGTGCTGCCGTCGCGCTCATTCAGAGGGAGGGGGTTTGTTTGGTAATTTGCTTCATATTTTCATGTAGCAAGGCTGCAGAGCCGTTCTGATTTATTATTTTGTGTCGTTTTGATGGATTATCCAGCATCAGCCCCCCCTGGCTTTTTGGCTGCTGGACGCGTTCATCCGCAGCCTAATTTTAGGTACATCCACACTTTTAATGCTCTTCTTAAATTGATGTTTATTATTATGTGCATGGACACTTTTCCTGTTTTCTTTGTAAATGCTGGGTTGTGTTCTGATATGTTTGCCTTCTGCTCTCCTGCAGTTCTGGCTGTGCGTCACAATATATGATCGAGGGAGAGTCGGTGTTGTGATGTGGCATTTGGGTTTTTTTTTTTCCTCCTTTGTAGTCTCGTGGATTGAACATGGCATTCTGCATTCATGGTGATTGATGAATATACCGTCCAGACAAAGCCTTGGTTCTGGTGACTACCTGAATGTAGGGATAATGTACCATGCTTTCAAGGTTGATGTCAGTGTACCTAAAATAGCTATTAACATGTTTCCCCTACATTTAACCTTTGGGAGGTAATATCTTTGATCATTTCAAGGGCTTGCATCCTGCGCCTGGAATGCTAATGCTGTTAGAGACAGCCATGTACATTATTTAAACGTAAAACAGAGAAATGCTGAATGGAAAAATGTGTTTAAGAAATGACCATATCTTATCTCTCTCTGGCTCTCTCTCTCTTTTGTTCTTTTTCCCTTTCTCTCTCGCTCAGTTGTTCTGCAGGTGTGTAGTCTAGTGCTCTACCCGATCAAGTTCATCGAGACGATCAGCTTAAGGATATACCATGAGTTCAACTGGGGTTACGGCTTGGCCTGGGGATCCACCATCTTCTCCTTTGGCGGAGCCATCCTGTACTGCTTGAATCCCAAGAACTATGAAGACTACTATTAAATAGCACCCCCCTATACTCCCCCAACCTAAAAAAAAAAAAACCCACCATACACCCTGACTCTCCTCTACTCACCTGTATTATATGGATAATTCATACACTAAGCAGCGGGACTGAAGGAGATCTTGTGCTCACTGCCCCAAACTGACAATAACTTTTTAAAGTCTGAGTTCATAAAACTGACCATCCTATGACAGCTTACTGTTTTCAATATCAGCGAAAAATGCTCAGTGGAAATCTCTTTTATGACAGTGTCTCCTCTCATGTCTGCGGGTTTAGTGCTAATCACCCCCGAAGCGGCAAGGAATTAAATTCAACACTCATTTTAAAGTATTAAGTCACACTTTGGGTTTTGATGCACTTTCTATAGTTTGGCAGATTTTACAGATTGCTGCATAACTTTCCTCTGTATGTTATAATCTGATATTGTGGATACTATGAAATGATTCTTTAGCACGGGTCTATCGCAGCATCATTGCTTGTGGGGGAGTCTTCACCATCGCGGCTTTTAATTTGCTGGGTGATAAGCCGACAGAGAGTCCCGTAGCCGGTGGCTTGTAGCTTTACGCAGGTAGTGCTGCCGTGGACATGGGGTGCGGCGAGAGGCACAGCGATGGAGCCTTGTTTGGACATGGCAGTGAAACACTGTGCTGAGATGTAGACCCTGCGGGCCAGCAATCAATCAGACATGGCTGCAGGGCGGTGTTGCCGACACACACACACACACACACACACACACACACACACACACACAATAGCCCAACAGCAGTGGATGGAAGTGGATAATACACACGTGGACATGGTGTTGGTCAGTGGTCCATTATCAGAGTTCACGTAGAAGTCCCAAAATTCAGCCTGGAAGGGAATTTTTTTTTTGTCTTAAGTCGTATTTTTTTAAAAAAAAAATGTTTAGCTGCGCTGTTTCTTTAAACTGCATTATGGACTTTACTCCAGTCTTGCCATAGTCATATCAATGTCAATGTATGTGCATGTGCATTCAGTGTGAACACCAGACATCACTGCATCAGTGGCCAGATGGTAGGTCACCCAGCGAATCCTGCGATTCCTTCTCTTTGATAAGCCGAGGTTGCTTCGTGACTTAGGTAAATGTGTTTTTACCAGTGTATCTCTGCACTGTCAGTAGCATAGCAGTGCTTTGACGTCACTGTAAATACTGTATTTTTAGAAGATTAGGTTAAAGACGTTTTAATATGTTTAATACGTGCGTAGATATTTCCTCCAGTAGACACTGCAACACTGAGAATTACAGAAGACCCTGTCACTTAGACTAAATCGGCCTTAGAGATGTATTCTGGAATGGAAAATCGCCAAAATGGATCCTCTAGAGGTCGTGAATGTAACCATTTCAAAGATAACCATTTCTACAGAGACATATTACTGAGGATTACTGAGAGCTGACAAGGGGGAAATGCTGAAGATGTGTTTCTGTGACAGAAAATGCTCTTGCCTGGTTGCATAAGCAGTAATGAGTCCAAATAACTGTAGCAACTCCCTTACATGAGTTTCAGCCACTTCTTGTTTTGAAGGTAAATTTGTCAGAATCTGTCCCACTTTCTGGATGTTTAACTGACAAGTGTGTTTATCCTGTGATGTGAGCTGAATGTTTAACCAGGTGTTTCTGACCTGTTTTCCCAATTAAGCCAACGAGTGTAACTGGAAGGACTTGGAGAATGTTGTCACCGAGAATCAGCGAGGATCAGTGAATTATTCTGTTCCTCAAAACACACGTAGACCTATTGCGGTGCATTGGTGTGCTTGCTTCTGATCTCAGATGGGCATTTTTTTAAGGCTTAGTGAAAATGTAGAAGAATCCCTGTTTACTTGTTTAGCTGCGCGCCCCAGAAATGGCTCAGTTTCTCCTCGTTAGTGGAAGTCACCTTGTTTAGATTAATGCAAAAGTAAAGTGGTAAACAGTGTGTTTGTATGCTGCAGGAAGGATGCTATGAAAGACTTGCTGAATTAAAGAGGCAAATGCCCCCAATTCCTGTGTAATTACATAGCCTTGCTCAAGGGAGAGAACAAGAGAGTAGGCAGAGAGAGGGAGGGGGGGTTCACAGTAGACCACATGTTGTGAAATTAGCGAAACCACAGTGCAGACAGGACTGATGTGTGTCTGGAGCTCACCTGTTTGTATACTAACATAATAAACTGCACAGAGCAACACGGCTTGTACGGAATGCCCTTATTTCAGACTGTACAGCTGCCCCCCAACACCCACACCCCTATTCATGTCGCTGTCATGTGACCTGGCATTTTTCCCAATTTACAATTTAAATAAATGTTTTTCTGGAGTAAGCTGGCATCTCCACCAGCAGTGGTCCTGACAGTGTGGCCATATTACACCTGTGTGTGTGAATTTTTTCTCCATCTTTTTTCTGACTGGTGGTCAACATTACCCCCTGCCCTCTACAAGCGGGTCTCTGTGCCAATTTCAAGACATTCAGAATAAAGATACAGAAGCTGGCATTTCCCCCACATTATGCATATCATAATATTGTACAATTTACATGATAGTATACTGCAGTATTTCTTGGTCTTTATATTTTGCCTGCATACTGTCCTTCCTTGAAGAAAATCTGGCACACAGCGCCCCCACATGGTAAGGCACAGCTACTTTGCCTTGCAGTTCCATCCGCATAAAGACATTTGGTGACCTGCTGCCTTTAAAAGACTTACTGCCTCTCTCCCTGTGGACCACGGCACAATTTATGTCATTCTCTCCTGTAGCCCTGAAGGCAGTGACTGAAGATTAGCCATTCTGCATGCTGCTGTAGGACAGGTTGTTAAAGGCTAGCTTTTCAGGGAGCTGGGTCAGTTGAGAGGATTCTGAGAAGGAAAAAAAAAACGTAATTTTTCCCCGAAACAACAACCGTGTATGTTTTGGACACACAAGGGTGTCCCTACATATTCAATTACCTAGCCCCATTCCCAGTTTAAAAAAAGAGAGTTGTTACCATGCCAACAGAAAAAACAAGCATAAATACTACATGAGTGAGTCATTGATTCTAAATGGCAGATCGAAACATTTGTCCCCTCTGAATTTTAATAGAATTACTATTATTTTTTGAAATAATTCTGTCTATTAGCATAATTATAAGCTCTTCCCAGACTAAAGCGAGATTATATTATATGTAGTGATTGCACATTGTTTAGTTCTTATGAATTACTTAATTCTTCAGTAACTATTGTTTTATGAAGCTTCCCCCCACCCCAAAAAAAAAAAAAAAAAAAATCAGAAATATTTCTGACTCATATTGTGAATGCCCATTTATTTTGGAGCGTTAGGAAATTTGACCAGATTGTATTTTTGTTTACCTACCTAGAAAAAAATATTTCAGGATTTCCTAGCAAGTGTGCCCTCCTCAAAAACACAACAATTCATCCTGGGACTTTAAGCAGTGGTTTTATAACTGCTTGCAATTAAACACTATTCTGTTCATTGCCATTTCAGTTCTAGTCCCAAACTGCTTCACTAAATACCCACTTTATAAATACAAATATGATTCAAATTTGGGCAGCTAGTCAGTACATATTATAAGAGCAAGCAAGTATTTTTTGTATTTCACAGAAAGCACCTTGTGCCCATGAGCTTCTGGGATTCCCAGTGACCCTAAACAGGACAAGCGGTTCAGAAAATGGATGGATGGATTTTGCGGAAACCACAGCGTCCGACATCAAAGTCACAATGCCTTACAATACTGTCTTAGTTCAGGATGCATGGAGCGGAGAGGAAGAACAAAGGATTGATTTTGCTTGGGGAGTTAATCATGTGTTCATCTTTTGCAGTGCTTTGCCTCCTTTTTCATCCCTCTTACTGCACGGGGACATTTCGCCATTTTGTGGGGGAAACCTCTCACCTCGCTGAACAGGTGTGCTGATCTGACCTTCCATGGTTTTCTTCACCTCTTAAATTTCTGTGGAAATTCCGACTTTTCCCTCCACTATTGCTGGGAGAGCGAAACCAGTTGAATGATAGCTTTGGTATCTCCACAGTGGGAAACATGAAGAGAAACGGTGCTATTTGCAGAAGGATTGCGTGTCACATCACCAGATCCTTTCTCAGAACTACTAATTGTAGGATTTACTGTGAGCCAGACTTTGAGCCTGTCCACCAACATCCTAGGTCATGAGACCTGCCTGTGGTCTCCTATTTATAGGATTTTGCTCAAGTACGCACTGACTTACCATGGAAACAGTGCAAAAGTTTTGAGTCGCAAGTCATTGTGGCTGTTTTTCACTAACTTGTTTGATTGGTCGATTGCTTACTCTTATCATTGATCCCACACTGGGGAAATTTACTTGTTACGACAGCCAATAGAAATAGATAGCAATAGAAAATAAAAAAAAACTATATAAGATCGCACATATGCAGTGGATATTGCACAGATGTAATGAACATTCAATACCTAATAGTGTTAAAGAGCAGAAATTTCAGCAGACCTTTGATAGAAATATAGATATTTCACACGGTGGATATGAATATCGAAGTTACACATATGCAGTGCATATGTGAAGAACATTCATGTTTTAAGGACATTCAGGTGGAGAAATGAATGGTGTTTTGTTGACTGTGGTGTTACAGAGTCTAATGGTAGATGGAATGGAGGACTTGCGGAAGTGATCCTTTTTACACGATGGATGTAGCAGTCTGTTGCTGAAGGAGCCATGTAACGCTCCCACTGTCATGTGCAGGGGTGGAGAAGGATTGTCCATGATGTATGTAAGTTTGGTTAACATCCTCCACTCACACAGCTCCTCAGTAGAGTCCAAAGGAGCAGCCCAAGATAGAGCCAACACTCCTTATTCAATCTCTTCCTGTCCCTGTCTGAGCTCCCGCAGCCCCAGCAGACCAGAATACTGCAGATGCGACTACCGTGTCATAAACGGCCCTTTACAGTGTCCTGCACACACCGAAGGACCTCAGTCTTCTCAGCATGTTCAGAGGATCTGTATCGTGTGACGAATCCAGTTTGGTATTGAGGTGAACTCCCAGGTATTTGCAGACCAACACAACCTCTACCTCCACTCCCTGAATGTTCACCAGTGCAGATGATGTCACATTGTGGCGGAATAACTCAACAGCTAAGACTAACATGCACATAGCTGCTTTGACCAGAGGCAGGCATCAGAGGGTATGGATTTGTGGATCTCATTCTGCTGGAATGTCCCTTTAATAAGGCAGACAAAAAGTGTCCAGTCACTTTTGCTTCTGGGAGGACATGGACCAATTAGAAGCTCCAAGAAACAACAAGTCGATCATACTTCTCAGGGAAATGCCTTCTGAAATAAATCATGCTGCAATACTTCCCAGCTTCTTAACGAAACCAGGCGCTTCTTGACAGAGTAATACCTGTAAAAGCAGGCCGTGGATTTCCAGGTAAGATTCCTTGATCAGGACATGACTACTTGAGGAAGACAGGTGACCTATATAGGGCTGGTTTGAGATTAGCATTCTGACTTTGGCAAGGACTGGTACCGTACCATGCTTGCAAAATCGTCTTTACGGCGTTAAATCTGCAGAACTACATCATCAGAACCTCTCTATCAGTTTCTCAGAACCAGAAACAATATCCACAATTGACACAGGGAGCCTTTAATTATTGGTTTCGTTCACTTCATTCCCAATAAGAATAATAATTAGCGGTCATGTGAAAATAACTGTTTCTCATTTTGATCTACTGATACAGTACATGACGCCCACAACTGTTATTGACTACTGGTGTCACTCATATCCAAAATTAGCCACTCCCAAATAAGATAAGACATGCTTGAATGCATACATAACCCACACTGATTTCCATTGTACGAATCAGTGATGTTAGGAACACTTCTGAATATGTTAGAGTTCAATTCGAACTATTACTTACATCTGAAATCCCATTACAGCACCTTTCAAATGAAATAAATATATGCAGGTACCTGGAAATAAAGAAAAATTTGACATTTTATTACATATTATTCTAGATTTTGGTAAAACCGGTTACCTTCAGCCTTGCACTAAACAGTATATCCTCAGTAGAAGTGCTACCCTATACTGAAAACGATGGATGGACACTTTATTTTAGAATGTATATTTCACGTACACATTGTCTCAAAAATATGTATTTTATTTAATGAACATGCTGCTTAGGAAGACTTTTACATATTAATTACATCGTAATTCAAGTTGTGTCTTGTCAGTCTCTACGGCCTTGTACAAAAAGGCTCGACTATACATACATGCAAATAGGCCTGTTTAATCGATGCATAGTAAACTTGTAAATTATATGCACAAATTATGCATAGAATATTTAGGATATTTGACATAATATGATATTTGACACAGCTACAACTCTCAACCAGAGATATATATATATATATACGTTCTTTCCAATTTAGAGTCTAATATTCGATTTGTTCCACATTTACATTTACAGAAGCGAGATGGGGTGTCTTTTTACAATTTTGTGTTTTTGGCAGTTAAATGACAACTAAGGGTATTGGCTGTCAGGCCAAACCTGACTGATATCCTGTATGGTATGATAGGATTTGAGGGGCAGGTTCTGCCCTTTGATGTGGCCCTTTTTACCCACACCATAATCTGTGAGCTCTGTCTACTGTAAGAGTAGGGTGGCTGTTTTGAGAATTAGGTTTTTTCTCCCTTAGCCATGGGGCGCTCGTGGTGCTCAGAATTGCACAGTGCTGCGAACCTAACAGCAGGGAAAACCAAACCTCTGTAGCATGTTCCGTATACTATAATGACCTTCCAGCATCCAGCCTCCCACACAGTAGAGTATTTTTAGCCGTTGGCCTACACGTTACATGAGTACCAGGTCTTAATGTGCATGATCTCTGAACTCCTCAATGTCACCTCTTCGTGGCTTGAGCACAAGAAAATATGAGCCCCCAAAAGAGCTTTTGAAATTAACGAGAGCGAAGGCTAATTTGTCCTCAGACGTGCAAAATACGTCCTGTTGACTAATGTCACAAAGTGCACGGCACACTGAAAGCCATACTTCAACTGACTCTAAATATAAAAGGAACAACAAAAAAGGCTCTTTAAAGTAATATCTGGCGAAATGGCTGAGTCGCTTAGCGGGGTGGGCTGTCAGGCTAATTGGGTAGAGGTCATGGACAAACAAGAAGAGCAGGATGGAAAGGAGAGGGCAAGGAATGTTCAGAATGAAGGAGTGAAAGTAAATAAAACCCCCTCCCTCAGCTCAGCCTAGACGTCAACTGGAGCAGCTTTGAAGGTAGAGCAGAGACATGAAAAGTGTGATCACTGATCACATTTCAGCGGATATGGACTTGGCGCCAAGTAAGATATGCACGGAAGCAGACACTGACACTTTCAAGCGGGGACAGGATCCACTACATGTGACTCCACGTGTTTGCTTTGCCAAACCTGAAAAATGACGGGAAAAAAGCCAAAAACTTAATTTGTGTATACAATAATACATAGATATAAGCGCGCAAGGCGATATATGCATATATACATAGATTACAAGTTTTCCAAGTTGTGTCGTTTACAAGTTTTCCTTCATTACAAGTGTGAATTTCAATGTTTTTGCGAGCCCTGTGCATGGAGCCGCCCGCGCACCAGTGCTCATGTGATTGATGATAGTTCAATGAGATATAAAGAAAAGAGGTGCAATTTCGGCAAGCCTGTAGCTTCATTACTAGGAAACCAGAGCCGACACCCGGAAAGAGGCAGGAGAATATACAATTGGAAGTGCCGCTTCTGTACTTGACAAAAAATACTTAGATTTATCACCAGCCTACCTATAAAACACCGTTAATTGATGCTTTGGATGCTGGGTGATTCAACTGACTTGCGTGCATTCCCGCTTGGATCAGGCAACAGGGAAGAAAAGCTGCCCTGTTTAGTGTGACATATTATAAAATTACGGCGGTACGGAAATGGATGCTGATGCATTGTGTATCGGGTTTCACCGGGGTGATTTTTGCCCAGCTTCGGGGTCTATTTTGAGGCGAGCATGTTTCGCCACCTGTTCATCCTCTTCAGACTGACCGTTCCCCGGCTCCGCCGAGCGCCCGTCCCTGAGACGCCGAGCCCATCTCAACATTCATTTACTTTGACGGTCTCTGCGCGACCATTCGCCCGCTTTCTCCGCGGATCTTCAGGCTCTACCTATCTTCCCGAGGATTTTTTAAAATAACGTTTGCGCAACTTGTTAAGTTATGGCTCATGCCGGGCACCACGAAGATCGACGAGACGATGCTGTCGATGACGAATTTGGAGAAATTATCAGGAGCCGATCTGGTAGGGTTCTAACGTGTTTACTTTATAGTCCCGCGTTTTGGGATTAGAATAACTGCCCGTTAGGAACATGGCACCGCCACATTACAATGAAGTAAAGGAAATAATGAAATAAACACCAAAAACGATAAATCTGTAATTTTGAACGGAAGTGTATACATTATTTCGTGCGTGAGACATATCTATTGTCTTACAAGAATCCCCTTGCTCAATGTGAAGGAATAGAGTTGTACTTCAGAGTGCAAGGACTTGGTGGTGAGAAAAAAGTTTTATCGTTCAGAGAGTTTTTTTTCCTTCATAATGCAATATTGGTCATGGAGCTCACCTTGCGGATCAATTTGTCCACACCGGAGGAATGATCTTGACTCTTGAATGTTCGTCCCTTAGGTGTGTTGCCTGTAGCGGCGTGATATCCCACCTCCAGTGTTGTCAATAATTGATAGAGTACATTAAAAGTGGAGGTTGAGTCTATTTGCGCACAGTTTGAAATAGGACGGGTCACTGACAGCTGTAAATAGCGACAGCTGGAGACTTCGGCTTGGAGGGTGGGGAGGATTTCACAGATCCAAGTTTGGAAGAGTCATATAATTTAATAGGCCCTCGGTGGATTACTGCTTTCAGTTTTCCTTGTGATAAAAGAGTATTTGACTCAGGCTGTCTTCCATAGTCGGTGGAAGATATGTGATTGTTTTATTTATGATATTTAAACTTTAACATTAGTACACGGGGTTTATTACATAACGGAGATTTTCCCAAGCTCAGTTAAGTCGTTTCTTTCCGACTACGGTTGTCATACACCGAGAAACTCACTAGATCCAGTTACACTACTGAAATCTGAATGCGGGCAAGTGAACTTTCCATCGGCATCTAACTGTATCTCATGCCACTTGACCGAATAATCTCGGGGGTGTGAAATGAACTACCTACTTTGCTTATTTGGTCATTCATGAATTAGTGAAAAAAACCTGGTAAAAAACTAACAGAGAATCGATGATTCTGATAAATCAGTTATTTATAAAGCTGATTTTATTTGATATGCATTCAAATTGATATCATTAATGTGTTATGTGTTTGCTTGTTGCCTAACATTATAACCATTACACATACAGTATATTAGTAATTTTGTATTTCCGTTTAAATGGGTATGGATGAACGAATTGTTGTTGTGATATGCAGGATTTACAGTGTACTTTACATTGAGTCGTTACTGTGAGCATAATTCCATAGCAGATGTGTCCGAGGTGACAGAATGCACCAGAATGTGTCTGAATCAGGGATGCGCTCACAATGAGCTCATGTGTTGCTGCCAGACACTGTGTGCTCATTCACACAAAGTGTATTGTGTAACTTTGATCTGTCAGGGACCGTACACCTCTTCAAGAAAATTTCCGAACAAGAGTTAAAAGTTGATTTCACTGATTGACAGAAAACCATTAGATTTGCGTGTGGTGGGTGTGAGAGTAGAATAGTAGATCTGTAGAATGCATAGCTTTTACTCTCCAGGGATCTCCAAATCAAATCATGACAGAGAAACCTCACAGTGACAATTCAGGGTGTTTTTTTTTTTTTTTTTTAAATTAAAATTAAAAAAATTCCAGCTCACCATTCAAGATGTATCTAATCTCAGTCGGATTCTTTGGATTTAGCCTGAGGATTAGCAAAAATTTGTTTGGTATAATTTCAAGGGAGTTCCTCTCTTGAGTTCCCATTATATACACTGATCTGAATCAGCAAGCCACTGGTTACAGATTCACGTCGGCACCAAATTAGCAACAGTTAAAGGGCAAACGCTCGACGCTGAGCAGAGAATGACCTTGACGATAATGGCCGTCTTGGAGGCTTCAGCAAGAGAATCAGCGCGTGATACGGCTGTGATGGATCACGATCGTACAATTAGGGTAGAGTGACACTGGTAAGCAGGGGCAGAGATGGGGCATAATTATGAATACTGAAGCAGCTTGGGCAGAGGCTGCATGCTTATATTAAGGAATATTGGTAAAGTCAGGCCTCAATTCAATGCGCATGCTAAATGATATCAAAGCAGACAGGTACCATGGGATGAAGAAGCAGTGACCACATGGCTGTTATCGGCATTGTGGAAACTTTCCTCCATCAGACACTGTTTGCTTTTAATGTCTTTCACTCTGCGCTAGTTTACCGTGGTAAAGGTGGACTCATTTAGCATATGGCTTATAATATGATAATATGACTATAATTATGTCCCAGGCTGTTTTTTGGCCATGTTATGGTTTCATTTCACTTGATATTTTGATACTCGTGATGCTATTTTTCTCCCTTTGCCTCTGTCCTTGCTTAAAATTCTTAGACTTTTTTTTTTCTCTAATGCAAGTACGGTGTTGCCAAAGCAGCTGAGAAAGTACGGCCTTATTTTGAGAGGATTGCTATAAAATCGCCACAATTTTCTGTCTTACAATGGCAAAAAAAAAACAGGAATACAAATGCCCATGGTTAAAGGATCCCATAGCGCTCATGCAGCTATGAGCCAAGGCTGAGCTGTGAAACGCAGTGTCTCTCTGGGGGGGTTTACAGTCAGGCTCTGCTAACATGATGGCACGAGCTGAACTCTGTGGATCTGAAGGTTGCGTCCTTTGAGGAGCGTTTGGGAGGCTCCTCAGGGGGCAAAGGCCGTGAAGCCATTTGCTGCGTGTCACAGGGAATTGTCACGGGGGGGTGACGTCATAGAGGAAGGGTTAAGACACTGTCATCCTCGCGGCTTGGCTGTGAGTACAGCTGCCCCTTGCGATGACCGGACACCAACCGCGGCTGCTCGAGTGCTAGAGAGTGGCGGGGGTGTGCAAAAGGTGAATGGGACTATTTCAAAGCAATTCCTGACACTTGCAAAAGACCCCATAATGGATTTATGATGTATGAGTTAATGGTTGTATGGGCAGCAATGGAATTTATCATTTTATCAACAAATGTGCTGCCACACCCCTGAGTGCTTTGTTCAAGTACTTCTATAATGGCATTTTTCCTGGTTTTGTCTGCTAATTTTATTAGATGGGACAATAAATGCAATGTGATACTGTACTTTTCTCAGGCACTCTTTCTGTATCCCATAATGCATCCTTTTTTTTTTTTATAATGGCTGGCATTCTCCATGACACAAACTGTAGCATCCAATGCATTAATGTAGCAAGTTACCCATCCTTCATTGCCCTCCTAGCCACCAGACTTTAATGTCTTTAAAGATTTTATAGGACCTGCTATTTTACAAGGCAACCCCCAAAACAATATGAATTGCAGATGTTCCATTTGGGCTGAATATAGGTGATAATATTCCACTCTTCACAGCCTTACCATCCGTCTTGTGAATTAGATCCATATTCTCCTTGTTATTTAATGTATAATAAAAAGTCTTTTCATTTAGTACATGAAATACACGATTTTCTTGTGGCAGCATTGCCACATATATGCATCAGAGCATATTTTGTGATTTTAACCTGCCTTTCTGGCTTCGCTGTGCAGCGTTCATGCTTTACACTGCTGTCCACATGGCAACTCAATAGCCCACTGGGGGAGCATTTCGTAGTTTTCCATTTTTTGTCCACTCGTGTCCAGCAGCGATTGATTCAGTTCAGTGGGGCAATATGCCGACACCATTGATGTGTGTTATGGTCCGGCGAAACTGTACATTTCGTTTTGTTTTTGTTTCTGTATTCTGATGGTTTCCTTGCAGTTAGAGCGGTTTGCTGGCCGGGCTGCATTTTTAACCCGCAGGTGTCACTTGGAAGTGCCTCCCTGAAGCTGAAGTGCGGTAATTCCATTAAATTGCCCGGAAAGGTTCCGATGCATGTGCTCGCGCGCAGCCGGCCCGTGTACGGAGTGCGTCCATGCGTCCGTGTAATCCGGAGGGCCTAAAAATGCGATGGCAGCTAATGCTCACCTGATTTAATTTCGCCAGCTCTTATCTGCCTGGGTTTCCCGTCTCCCATGCCGCGAAGTAGATTAGCCGGAGAACTGCTATAAACTAGATTATGAAGTAAAGATAAAACAGAAAAGTGCCTTGTACTGGCAGGGCTGAGTATTTTTCTTCCATCGGTGTATTTGTGCTTGCGAGCCCATGTTCCCGGCCCCTTGGTGCGCGTTACATCAGTCATCGCCGCGGTACCATGGCTGCGTGAACGCACGAAGTCCCCCCTTACGACGAATTTATTACTGATCCTCCCTTCCCCAGCATGCCTTTGCCTGTATGCGGCGGTTGTGACATTAACAGTGATCGAAGCAGACAAGTTCACACACTTGCTCCAGATCGTGGGATTTCCGTGACCCGTCGTGGACTCGTTGGGGCAGTTGCTCCTCATTAAGAGGACAGATTCAGCCTGTAAGAGGGATGCATGGTAAGCCCAGGTAATTAGGATTCCATCTTATATCGGAACCTCTCCAGCTCAGTGTGTGACGGTCAGGAAATCAGTGATTTTCTTCTGTGGTCTCTGTAGCAGAAGACTTCTGGTGCTGGTATCTGGGGCAAGTTGTGCAGCTTATGTTGGAAGGGAATTTTAGATGCTGGTGATGTAAAGTGGGTTGCACTGAGAAGCACTGAGGTCTTTCTACTGTCCATGTTTGCGGATTCAGTGCAACGTTGTCTTTCCTTTCTAGGTATAAACTCACTCCCACTGTTTCTCCTGGGTGGTGCAATTTTCAGTGTCAGCTTCTTTTTTTGGCCCGGCTGGGGTGGGATCTCTCACCGCATGAACGTGAGCCAACCCTCACCCCTCCCCCATTGGCTGATAGAGATGTTTACTTCAGCACCACTGTTTTGTAGTGTTTACTTCAGACTTCATACATGCTCCTTGGGGACGGAGCCCTATTTTCTTCTGATTTGGTGGGCTTTCTCTCTGGACTCCAGTAGCACCCTTCGGAGCACAGGGACATAACTGTAGGCCTTGAGAACTTATTGGTTTTGGAGTATATATTTTAAAGAGCTTCAGATTTGCACCTCGGACACTGAGGGACTTGCTATCAAATTAACGGCTTCAAAAAGGCAATTAAGGGCTGAGCTTGCAAGAAATCCATAGGCTCTCGAGAACCCCTGGAACCTTTGTTCCTCTAGCACATTGTGCCAAAGGGCCTTAACTCAACAGCAGTTAAATGCTCTTACTTACACACTTCCTGCCCTTTTATCTGCCATTAAGAGCCCTTTGGAGGAATGGTTTAGCTTATCCTAGCTCTAGGTTTTCCCCTTGAGTGTCTGTCTAGTTACATTGATAGAAAAGGAGATGCTTGATTGCTTTGCCAGAAGATGACTGGACTATATTCTGCTTTGCGCTCCGTTCCTTCGCTCTTCTTATTCACAGCTTTGATCCTTCTATCTCTGATCTTGGGTGCAGTCTTGATTGCTCTTTGAGTAATTGCTTGTTTCCTGTGGTCTCGAATAGGAGGTGACGTTGTAAGGAGGCTCTGCCTTTGGGCCTAAACACTAGGCAGTTAGGGATGCAGTAAGGGGAGGGTCTGATTGCAGGCATGTTGGAACTTCCGATTTAATTCCCTCATGGCCCTGTCCTTGGTTACTACGCATGAGTCTGTGGTCTATTTTCAGATTTTTCCTTCCGTATTTAGTCTTTCTCCCATGTTAGCGTGTGTACCCACAAGGCACCTGCTTAGTGATGTCTTTCTAAATCAAAAGATAGGCCCTGTTCCCATAAACAATTTGAGAGCTATTTCCAAACACATCAGAGAAGCAGAAACCTTATTACTACTCTGTACCACCAGCAGATGGCAACAAACTACAAAGGATTTTATAAAACCTATTTGGTTCTGAGCAGATATGAGCATCTTTATGTTTGATGAAAACATCATGCCAGTGTGAGGCTAAGGCAGATTCTGTTCCTCTGTTGGAAGAGGAATGTTTACAAGAGAAGGAAGCAGAGGAGCTACGTTAGGATTTCAGTGATACCAATGGGACAGGCTGGGATCAGGGTAGCATTCAGTGGGAATGTGACTAATGCTAGTTGTTTATGTAGTACAAAGACACGATTAACTGATATAAGGATAATTGGTTCAAATATGATTTCACTGGTAACTGTGCCACTGTCCCAGTACCAGCTGGACTCATAACAGCCAAGGTCCCATGTTGAGCTATGTTTTTCTACACTTTCTAACCCAGCTCTATATAGGACCATGTAAGCCACTATAGCTGCTGTGGATAAATATGTCTATTAAGCGACAATGTTATTAAGAGGCGCCGAGAGATGATGTCATAATCGCACTCTAAGGGGATTCCGAATGGCGTTATGTGTGTCAGTTCACATCTGTGTGTGGACATGTGTTGCTGTGTGTGCGGGCATTCCTGCTTTAACATACAAAAGGGCTGTTCTGTAATGTTGCCTGGCATGTGTGATTTGTGGAGTTTTCGTTGTGCACGTGTTTCTGAATGCTGTACTCCGGATTTCCCCTTTCACGCGACGATGAAAAGCTGCGAGCGAGGTCGAGGGTAAGAAATGCATTAGCGTGGCTTCATTAGCAATTAGCCGTGGAGAAGGAAAATTCGACGACGACTCAAGCTTTGCGTCGGGTGAGAACAATGCAATCATTTCGGGCCAGAAATGCAAACTTCTCTTGCACAAATACAGCTGGAATTAGAAATTCAGCATAACGAGAGTGATTGGATTACGAAGAGATTCTGTGTGAGGCAAATTTTACATTAATGAGATTAGAGTGTAGTGAAGAAGATGAGTGGGGGCTGGGGCTCGAGCACACTGGCGGGCTTCCCCAGAGCTGGCTTTCTGAATCAGAACACGAATGTAAACACACAAGCTACCCCCCCGCCTCGTCCCGCCTCGCCACCCATCACCACACGCACCCAAAGGTAAAGTGTGCACACTCACAATATACATGGCAACATAAATATGTAATAGTGACCAAGCACGTATCAGGCTGGTTAAACCTTAAAGCAGGCTGCTGGCGAGGGAATGCAAACATGTGGTCTCATATACATATGCAGATTGGTTAATTCAGACTTATTATAGGAAACTGCTAGGTCTTTGATGTCCACGTTTGGCCAAATGTTAATTTTAGGTTGTCCTTGGGCTGCTATGATGCTGTTGCACTACTATGAGCATTGAGTGAGACTGATTCTTTTTCTCTCTGACTGGAGCCAGACATACTGTTACTTTGCTGCACATGGGTGATAGAGATAATAACCGCTTAGACATTTAGGGTTGCTGAGATCCAGAGCTCGTGCCAGAAAGGACGACAAAATCAGCTGAGCGACACAGAATATACCGTGGAAATACATTTAGAGTCAGCAGTTCACCCATATGGAATTTTTTTTTGGTCTGTGGAAGATTGTTTGAAATAAAATGAGGTTTTATTTGCCATTTATATAAGAATGTTTACAGGTACATTGAAATGTTTTTTTTATGCCATCTTGCTCTCTTTTGGGACACACACACACAAACACACACACAGGTTTGTAATTATATCTTTGTGTATATTTATCTGTGTGCGGAAAACTCTCATCCCAACACGACGACCTGAGCCCTTTCCCAGCCCTAAGTTTAACCATAAGTAATCAAACAAAGTACAAGACCTCTGGCATTTTTAGTTTATTGATTGCATTCACAAATCGTTGTGGGGACCTGAAAAATGGTCAACATCAAAATAACAGGTTTTTATTGCATTTGGTCCCCACAGTGTAATATAAAGCTACACACTCATATACAATTGAGAGTGAAGCTTGTGGTCAGGCCATTTATCTGGCACACCTGGAGCCGGTGGGGGGGTTAAGGGCCTTGCTCAAGTGCCTGATGGACACGTGACTTTTGCCGAGGACTGAATTTCAGCTGACGACTGCAGGCACAGAAGCCTAACCTACTGACGAGAACTTCCAAACCTCAGGAGACGATACATGATGCATATCTAGCTCACGGGAGTTTTACTTACACAAAAATGTTCTGAGGGCAGAACGAAAAATGATTGGTTCAGAAAGATAACCAGATTGATTGGTTGCTCCCACCTTCGCTAATTGCTTGGACCCACCTCCTCTACTATCTGATTGGCTATTTCTAGTAAAACTCCCAAGAGCGCAAATCTGTGACCAAGCTGAGGCAGCGTGCTAAGAATCATACCATTAATCCAGCAAGGTTTGTCTCATTGCGACGTATGATTAATCGGTAGATGCATTTTACAATGGGCCGCTCGGACCGATGATGGCGCTCAGCCCCTCGCATCGTGTATTTTGCTATAGCATTTTGTACCTGTGTAAACTGAGGAATGCTAATGAGAACACGTCGCGTAGTGGAGTTCCACTTAGTGCTCATTTTCATACAGTGCTATTTGCAGAGGGATTTTCTTCATGCAAATACACTCTACAAATAATGAGCCATTTTAGCAGGTGAGACCTGCTCATTATGGGGATGATTTATTATAACTTCCGTCCCGCCCAGCACAGCCCCAGGGAGTTGATTCAGGACGACACGGCCGTTGTCTGTCCGGAGTGTTGCGGAAAGGTTAATTCTCTAAACAGTGTGTCCTACAGATCTGGGCATATCCCGGAAGTTCGCAGCAGGCCGAGTGCCCGCCTGATCTCCGAGCCTTTCGGTCCAAGCTTAATGCGCAGCTCTACTGCAGCGGATAATTACTTCGGCTAGAAATGATCAAAATTCAGCCCTAAACTTCACAACTGCATTAGCATAAATAGTCTCCACTGGGAATGTTGAGTTTGCTTTTAAATTTTATCTTGAATATACAGTGTGGCACGCCGGTACGTTGAAATTTATCCTGGTGTGCCGCTTTGGGAAAGCAGTGTGGGACTAGGCCCAGATGTACCAAGCGGGATTAAGCTGCAGTGTCATCAGGAGTGTTAATCTGCATTAATGAGGCACTGTTGTAATGCTTGATGTCAATATAGGTGTCTGAGGGTTAGTCGGTCCTGATGAGTTTCGATGTTGCTTAAAGGGCATTTAATCTGAAGTTTCAAACAAAACAGACACACATGACTGTTATCTAAAATTGATCTCAAAGGGGGCTTTTTCCTCTATCAGGAAAGGCTTAATACCTGTTTCATTTTGTGTTGGCTGATCTGAGTCACGGTTTGGCCCTTCTACATGTTTGCATATTATAGCTCATCCAGTGGGTGTAATCATTTGGTCTACTTAATCCCGAGCTGCTGCTGCCTTCCCGTCCCCGGTTACCGGAACTGGGCCCCCAGCTTTCTGTCTCCTGCTGCCACTCCTGGGGATCAGAGGAATGTGACTCGTCACAGGCATATTCTCGAAGACACGCTCTGGTTACACCAGAGGTGACAGTCACATGACCATTGATCTGCGTGCTCTTCCCTCTTGGGGCTCCCGTAGCTTCAGGTCTCGCTGCCTTGTCTGCTCTTGTCCTGCCAGATGTGCCGGTGGCGAATGTTTCACGGAACAGCCCCGCCTATCCCACCTGCTCGCCTCCTCTTGCCGTTCTTCTCGCTCCTCCTGCGATGCCCTGGCCCTCCTTCACCATGCCGTGTGCCTGCCCACGTCCCGCGGATCACCGACCTTTACCGACGCTCCCTCTTCCTCACTCGTACCTGTCCCCATACACCTGGCTTCCTCTCTCCGTTACAGCGTGGGCTTCTTGGCTAAGCCTTCTGACAAATCCTCACCTTTATCCGTGAAGTCTCTCATTTGCATCGCTGTTGTTTACTACCATTCTGTTTACACCTGGCCTCTTCCCTATTGAGATTCTGCCTCTACTTGGCTCCCCAGAGCATTTTTCCTCCATGCTTCAGACTAACAAGACCACCTCATTGAATTAGGGAGCAATGCAAAACGGTCCTGTAATAACCCAGTAGGTGTCGCTACACTCAAATGCACAGAACCTCTAAGAGCCTCAGATGATTGATGTCCTGATCACCTCTCAGTTGTTCGTTCCCCAGGGTCAATGTCATGATTCTGACTTATTTTCCTATATGACCCCCACTGTTGACCAATCAATCTTCTTGATTATATCTACTTGTCACTTGGTGTGCCATTACTTTAAGGTTAGGCTGCCGTCTTGCGTGTCGGAGATTCCCTTGACATCCTCATCCAGATGCTCTGCTGTGGTCTGCAAGGTTCCTTGTCCCTGAAAGTAAAGTTTTCAATTAAAATTAAACAATGCAGCTGGGTCCTCATATTGACAAGGCAATGTGTATCCTTTCTGGGGGGGAAGTAACTGCTCTGTGATGTCACTGATTCATTTATCAATGATTTAATGGGATCGCTCAGTGGTTAACATTGTGAATTCCTGCCCAGCTCTGTCCATGTTCTCCCCATGTACACATGGGTTCAGGTACTCCATTCCTCCATGTGAACTTTGTGTGTGTTTGGCTTTGTGTGTTGGTGGGTGCCCAGTCCTAGGCTGGTATTCCATCCAGGTGCCCAGTGTGCTGTGGGATTGGCACCCCCACCCAACCCAGCACGGGACAGTCAGTCATGGAGACCATGTTAATGGAAGAACCTGACGATTAATAAGCGATGAATGAAACTGAAAAGCAGTCAGTATTGCACCTCATCTTTTGCATTGCTATGACATGAATTGTTTCATGACTATTTTGATGCTGGTCTTACCTGGTGAGACCTGCTGTCGGGCAGATCTCCAGCCCTCTCTTGTTGCATGAGGGCCTAAACCAGGTGGACTTTCACCATCCCGATTCATGCCACCTCAACCGGATCGACGGGCAGGCACTGCAGAGGCAATTGTTGAAAATGATATACAGGAATTTCCGTTCTGTCACAAATCTTCGCAGTCATCCTAATTACCAAAAGAGATATATAACTGTTTCCCAGGCTTGACACATCCAGTTGACTGGAAAAAATACGAGTATGTTGGTAATTGCGGTATCCCAACGCTTATCCACACATCCAAATTACCAGGCAGGTACACCGATAGACATATTGCTGATTGAAAGTGAGCAATGGCAATCCTGACATATACCTCCTCATTCGTATGGCCAAGTCAGCACACTTGTACGGCAGCTGTCACAACGCAGGATAGGAGGAAGCATCTCATCCAAGCCTGCCTGGTCCTCGCTCGCATCACCGCAGGAGAGAAACAGGCTGATGCTGAGATCTTTGCAAACCGTCTTCCTCAGATGCATGAGTGATGTCGCCTAGCCACAGAACTGCTGCAGAATTACTGTAGGGCAGTGCAGAATACCAGGTTATATTTTAAAAATTTATTTTATGGTACTTAGGTGAGCAGGCAAATCTAGATGGCCGGATGTGATCAATATATTCAACTACAGGATTAAGAAACACTAACCTCTCTCCTACCATGCATCCATCAATCTATCAGTTAATTTTAGCTGGATTTCAGGAAGGGGGATTTTCTGATGTCCCGCTACACAGGAAATCAAAACCGGAGAGCATGAAACTCCCCCGACCTCAAGCCATTTCTGTCCTGCTCCGGTTGTTTACGGCATTCCAAGTCAGCCCCGTCTCCAGCTCTGTTTCCCAGTTTGATGCCCTAATGGGGAGGAGCAATGCCCCCCCCCCCACCTCCCCTTCTTCCGACGGACCGGGCCTGATAACCTGTCAGTGGGCTGCGAGCCGAGCATAATGCACTACATTTCAAGCGAGCGTTCCGGTAATGCTGCAACCCAAAACCAACCGGTCGAAAAAATTCCCAGTGAAATGATGACCAATGCAATATTATTCTCTGCATATGAATTACTGAAATAGTATTACAGGGGGTGCCGTGTGGCTGTGTAAGTACAGATAGGACGTGGCATAAAAAGCATATATATGGCACTAAGTAATGTCCTGTAATGTAAATGGAGCATTAAGGTTGAGGAGTACCTCAATGCAGTTAATTGCAATGCTCTGGAAAATGACTTTTCTGTAACCCAGACTATAAGGACTGCAAGTCCATCCAATATTTATGATGGTGTTTCATAAAAATCCTATTGGTTGGAAATGACTATTGAATGACATGTTACAATGTTGGCATATCTTTAAACGTGATTAGACTATGAGTGAGGCTACATACCATCCGTTAAAGCCATGCCCTTTTTGTAAAAAACAAGACTCGTCCAAACAAAATCCACATGTATTGTAAGCTATGCAAAACTATATAATATATATAGACCTTAAGTTGTAAGTCAAGTATCAGAACAATTGGATAAAATATGTGGCTTATTTGTGCTTTGCAGTTATGATACAACAAGGGACCTGGAGGATATTTTCAGAGAAAACAGTGGTCAAGAAATAGCTCTTTATCCCTAAGTGTCTGCCATGGGGATAGTGCGAGGAGACAGTTTTAATTTTAATTGTTAACAGGGTTAAAAAGGTCATCATTACTGTACAACCAGAGTCTCTGGGCTGCATGCTCAATGAGCCACACATCTCATTAAGCAGCTGTTAATAACGGGGCCCTCATTGGATGAGATATTGTGAGATGCATACAAATAACTCACAAGGCAGGGACCCCAGACGTTGATGCCAAAAAACTCGGGGAACAAAGACTTCCGGACCCTTAGCAGACAAGCACAAATATCAAAAACTAATTAGGCAGAGACCGCAGACAAACTGACGGGAAAACACACACAAAGCAGCGGTGGGGACTGTCAGGATGAGCATGCACAGTACTCACATAAATAGCTAGCGGATGCATACATGCTCTTCCCCGTATTGATGGACACGTATGTCACAGATGCCCGGATGCACGGATAGGTCATGCGGCAAAGTGGCATCTCATACCGACATAAGCGCTCATGTCTATTCAAGCGGCCGCTTGGGAATTTTTCCGACGGGGAACGCATGCGGAAAATGCATGCATGCGGCGAGTCGAGTGTGCTGGCGCCGGCTGGGGCGGCTCTCGCAAATATAGGAGGAGAAGCTGTGGTGCACAGGAGGCTGGCTTAGACCGTAGATCTATTTACATGGGAGTGACCCAGTTCGTTCTCCTTAGGGAGGACTCGAAAGATACCCTACATTCTTTATAGTGAACCAAACTGGTAACCTACATTCTCTACAGTGATACAGGGAGCCGCAGCAGCACTTTGAACTCCCAAAAGCACTGATTCACAACATATTAATAACCCCTATACACCCCTATATAAATATCAGTGAATTGATATAACCCTAACAATAAAAATATGCAGTTTAATTACCACATTTACATTTTGCGAATGTTAGGCTGCTGGAGAATGTAGCATAATTAATTTTTATAGAATTATATTTTTATGCAGTACTAGGTTTTAATAGGACACCTGGGATTGGGAATTGTGACGCAGCTTTTCACATTCCAGAGGGGTCTGTCTGTATTTCGGCAAGCCAATACAGATGTTCACTGCAGGCGTGCCCACTAAACGTGACTACATACGTATACGCCTCGCTAGATGCATGCTTGAGGTTCTGCGGGTTTCTGTAGTAAAATAAATCCTTTTAACCATATTGAAATTGCCAAGGAGCAAAGGGAGAGCATATACCCTGATATTTAACGCAGGCCTTATCATTGCATTAGCTTTTATGATTTGCTGTCATTGTCGACCAAAAATCCAAAAGTTCCACATATTCTATCAAAACCACAATGAGGCTCAAAGCCCCGCTAAGCGCTAGCAGCATTGGATTTTTGCTGCCTTCAATTGCCAGGCAAACGGATTCCATCCTGAGTTAAACTCTGTCACATCCTTTTCGGGGAATAGGGTTTAAAAGGCTCTTGCAGTCAGCAGAGCCCATCAGCCTCAACATGAGCGGCTCGCTGGTCAATGTTGCTGTCAGTTTAAAACTTTGAAAGCTGAGTGACGGCCCCATTGCTCCGCCTAGAATGGCACGCCATGCAAAAGAAGATCCTTACCCTGAAACTGCTCCTCCGGACACTTGTCTGAATGACGCCCCTTATGCTAGCTTTCAGCGTCCAGCTCAGCATGTATGCATGGAACATAAGCAGGAATCTGGAGGCACGATTTATATGCTTCCAATTTGTATCAGTCTGATTTTACACAGCAGGACATCCAGTAAAGGAAATGGGCTTCTTTGGGTCTCCCGCCCACTCCAGTGTTCCTGTCTCTATACAGTAAAAATACAGCACTAACCCAAAGCATTAAGGGCACCTGTATTAATCATTACATTCTCTCCAAGTGCAGCCTTCCCATATTACAGTATAGGGGTGGTTCTGTGGTGCTGAAACTGTCACTTTATCTGGTACTGTCCCTGGTCCTGAAACACTTGTGTCCCTGGTCCTGAAACACTTGTGTTCATGGTGCTGAAATTGTTGTATGTGTGACTATCCTTTGTCCTGAAACTATTATTGTCTCTGTAACTGTCCCTATTACTGAAGCCATCATTCTCCATGGAACTGTCTATTATCCTGAATCTCTTACTCTTGGCTTTCGAGGTGTTCATGATACTGTAACTAATGCAGTCTATAGAACTAAGTTTCTGAAGCTTGTTACTGGGACTGTTCATGGTACTGAAACTGTTATGGTTTCTGGGACTTCTCAAAGTAGAAACTGTGTGTGACTCACCCGGATTAAGACAGTGTGCCAGGTCACCCATCAGAAGGTCGCTGGTTCAAATTCCTGAGTCAGCAGTCTGATATCATAGCAAGGCCCTTAACCCCCAATTGCTCCTGGGACGGACTGACCCTGCTTTCTCAATTGTACGTCACTTTGGGTTAAAGTACTTGGTAAATAAACACAATGTATTGTTAAATTTGGTACTGTGCATGGTTCTGAAAGTATTATTGTCCATGGAACTGTCCACACGTTAGAAGCATCCTACCTGTGGGATTAGATCTGACGCTGGTGTCTTCGCCTCCTTGACGTCTTGGTAGTCCTGGGAGAAATGGGCACAGCAGCAGTATATGTATATATTTGATGTTACCAAATATCTACAATGTACTATTCTGCTTGTCAGAAACACCAGTTTGTGTGATAAAAGATAAAGTCTGACTATACGTGAGAGAATACCTATGTCATCCTGTTTCTCATGTTTGAGAGTGCAATTTAAGTAGCCTGCTGCTGATGTGTCCTGCTGGTTCTTAAGCGATTGCTTCACATACATATTGACCGAAGACAAATTGAACACATAACTTTGATTGAATCAGCCTCTAATCTCTCCTTGTCCTTTGCACAAACTGTCAGGATTTGTCTTCACAGAAAGTAGTTAGCTGGCTAATTCCTCCGTTTTGTAAACTTGCTAGGAGCAGCAAGAAAAAAGCCCTGTCTGCAGACAATTCAGACATGGGCTCTTTGGAGGAACAAAACGGGGCAGGCAGATTTCTGGACAGCTGAAGACGACAAGTGAGGATGACAGATGAAGATAAGTTCAGAGGGAGATTTAGACGAGGACAGCCGCAATGAGAAGAATTTACAACAAAGATGAATGTAATGCAGCTCCATTAACTGGCAGTATAACAGCATAGCAATAAATATTTACATTTATGCAAAGTTTCCCACGGTAAGTAAGAATGTGCTCAGGGCTTCCATGCATTTGGAAATGACCCACTGGTCTCCCAGTCATTACAAACAATACAAGTTGGTCTACTGACCCTCTGGGAAAAAAATATTAATTTATTTAATGACACAAGTCATTACAAAAAGTATCGATAAACATTTATAAAGCCATGGACAGACACACACAAGTCTTTCATTTGGTTCCTAAAAACGTTTTGTCTCGTGTTAGCTTTCTTTTACAGTGCTCTCAAATCATTATCCTTTATCATACATATAGAGTAAAACGTTTTCCTTCACAGCTGTGAAGTATATGACTATCAACTTAAATGTAGTGTGACGTAAACTTCAATTTTATGTCAATTACATCTGTTAACCGTTTTAATTTGGAGAACACTTTGATTTAATGGAGAAATTAATTTTATTTTGCATCTTTTAAAGGCGACATGTTTATGATTTGAAATTAAAGTTCCGCCTACATGTTATGTGGTTCCAGTGCATCTCGATTAAATAAGGCTGAAAAAGTTGCAGATTAACGATGGAAGTTGGACACGATTAATCATCTGCTGCATAAATTAAGCGCGATACTATACGATCTTCCGTTTTGAGGTTCACGTGTTTAGTTTTATTATTTAGAGCTGTAACAATTTGGTGGGTGACTGGATACTGAGCTGCGGCAGCTCTTGGATATTGTGGCAGATGTGTGAGAGCCTCGGTTCACGCAGGGGCTGGGACCACGGCAGACATGCAGTAGGAGAAACGTAGCTGCGCGAATTCAAATCGATTCTCTGGACCCTCAGCCTTGCGAGTAGGATGCTCCCCTGGAGATGACAGGTGTAAAACAGCTATGCTTTCTCTCGATGAACGAATCGTGATGGAGTGAACAAGAAAGCACCTGGCATGGAAGGTATGGCATAAACTTAATTCAGATGTAATTATAAACCGATCGGTGCGTTGCATATGTTTGGTAACCAGCGTGTAACGAGTGATGGTTTTTTAGTTTACTCAGAGGATATGTGTGATCGCTGTTTAAATACAGCCCAGAATATATCCAGTTATCGCTCGAAAATAATCTTGTTTTCAAAAATAATTCACTGGTCAATGAAGAAATTTGTGTAACGTGCTTATGCAATGTGCTTGTTTATCTTATTGCTTATTTTAAGTCTTATTAGGCTCTCTCCTGGGAATAACTGCATCTGAACGGAGCGTTACCGTAGCGAAAGTCTGCTTTCAAGCACTGAAGAGTGCGTGTAGTTGCTGGAAGCAAAAAAAACTATTTCTTTACCTAAAAAGGACAAAACGGAAATTTATCAAGGTGATGGAAACGGTGGAGATAATAGGCTATAAACAAATATTTTTCGCGTAAGGGTGATAAACAATTTACTTCAGCACTTTATCTGGCTGGTTCTGTTACTGTGCCAAACGTAGTCATTAATTCAGCTGTTCCCAAGTCGAATAAATTCTGGTGTTTCACGGCACGTATAGTGTGTGTGTCAATTCTGTCTGAAGCCGCGACGTGGTCAAAGCAGATTTCTGAAAAATGGAGAGAGAGCAAGGAAAGCGCATAGATGTTTTTATAGCTAGCCGCCGAGATGTGTATGTCCGTGCACCGCCTCCTCCACGCCCGATTAATCCCTAACTGCCCTCGACTCAATTTGTTGAGGAAAGGGTTACGAGTATCCGGCTGTGATTGATGTCATAACAGTTAGAGCCGTACAACAACCATTAGACAATGATGCCACGATTGATTTAAATCTGAGCGATTATGGGAGGTTTTAAATTATGTGACAGAGGTAGATTTTGAATTAGATGGTAAAATTGTTTCGAAGGCTGAGACGTTTCCATTAAGCACGTCTCTCCAAGGCGTCTAGGAATTAATCTGGGCACAGCTGTTACACCTCTGGTCCTCATAGAAAAGACCTATAAACGCCGGCCGAAGACAAGTTCTCGTTAAAGCCAGTTAACTGTAATCGTGTAAAAGAGATCTGTGTCAGTTTACACTAAATCCCAGCTGCGCGGCTTAGTGAAGGCGATGCTTCCGTCACGGGAGAACCTGTTACAGAGGCTCCATCTAAATCATTAGTAAGGCCTTGGTTGTATATTTCATGCGTTGTAATATAAACTTAGGTTTCAATGAGAAGCCAGTGCAGTTGTATGTCAATGCATTTAGTGTTTTTGGGGATAGGTCTTAAGCGGTACAAGCATATCCACATGAACGAAATTTTAAGTTTGTTGCATGTACAAATTAATAAGTAGATGAAAATAAGCAGCCTGGTCGAATTTTATTTTGGCTTTGTTTTTTATTGAGTCTTAAACAGACTAAAGGTATTTTTCCATCGAATAATTAGCATTATAGACGACATGTCACCTAAAAGCCCTCTCTTTTCCTTGCCAGAAGCCGGCGTCTTACGGATTTGCTCTCTGAGGGCTCGGCTCTGCCTGCTCGCCTCGTTATCCTCTTTATAACAAGGGCGGACATTATAATCCCACGGCTGGAGCCCGTGCAGGGGCGCGAGGAAGGGCGCGCGCTGCCATCTGTCACCTTACCTGTGGAACTCCGCGTTACTGTCACGAGACGCTAGCCGTTACAGGGGAGCTTCCCGGGTGGTAACTTTGGATTAGTCGCAATATATTTATTATAATTTATTACTCTTTCATAATCGAGTGAAGAGTGAAGGTATCCATAAAAAACGACCCCCTTGTGGTGTGGGAGGCATCGGTATGTATGTGTTACTTAAAAGAAAGGTATGCCTATTATGGATTCATTTATACAACATTTAGTCTGTTTAATAGGGTTACTCTGTAATTAATGACAACGCTTTTGAGGAGGGAAGGACAGAAGTTTTAGAGCTTTTGAGCATAGAGTTTATGCCAGTGGAAGCGATGGCTGTGCAGAAAAGGCATGTTAACACTAACTTGAATAGTAATTAGGCCGTGTACATTACTTTATACGCTGGTAGGCCTGTAATGTGTTTTGGGTGATGGGGGCGCAGCGTGGATGTAGGGTGTATTTGTGGCAGGTTGTGTTTCTAGTTGGGTTGTCTGGCTGGCGAATTTTGTTTTATTTGTCTTGTCTTATCTGCGAGAAAAATCGAGCCATGAATTTAGTCTAGACGAAGCACCGTGGACGGTATTGACAGTGCGCTTATTGCCCGTCACTTTCAGCATCTATAAATCTTGGTTTATCGGTCTTATATCACGGGCACCGTTTGTAATGTGACGGGACGTTTGTGTTCTTACAAAGCCGCCCCATGCCTTGTATTAAGATGTCCTAACGGAGGAGCGATAGCCTACATGGCACCAGTTTGTTTCAACGTCAATCGATTGGTCAGTTACATACGCTAGGAACTTAATAATTACGCAGAAACATACTAGGTGAAACAATCTATGTGGCTCTAGTCTCAGCTCAGGCATCTTGAAATCGGGGAATAAAACTAAACAAAACTAATCATCTCCTAACAGCCAAATAGTGCTCCGCTGACAGCTGTAGTTCTGAACGAACACATTAATGCTGATTGCGTGATGCCCCCTAGAGGAAAAGCATTTTATTAAGGGTAGCTGCAATAATTTATTACACACAGATGCTCTAAATTGCCCTGGTTGTGAGACATGTTAATGTTCTTGTTAGATGTATGCATTTACTATCTGCGATTACTGTCTGACCTGGCCGCTTGTAGTACTTGGTTTTACAGGCCGTGTAGTACAGTAGTCGCTCTACTTAGTGCAGTATATTTTCTTTATTATTGAATCTAAGTAATTGCTGTGTGGGTGTTGTTATTGCTACTGCGGAAACCTCAAAGTTTGACAATATAGTCTGATATAGTCTCTGGAATACAACAGTAACGTGATATGACATTCACATATATTTGAGTTTGCTCCATTTTATGAAGTATACATATCATGAGTGATGAAATACAAAAACACTTTTTAACAGCAGGATTACTCTTGCTTTCTGGCACTTCAAAAAAAAAAAATATATAGTTGTTATTGTCATATCCAGGAGATCAAGCATGTTAAACTGAGTTATATGTTATTTACTGTTAAGTGCTGGTGTCACTTGTACAAAATAAATTATTTGGGTGTGACCTTGCTCCCTTTGCAGTTGCACAACTGACTCCATTCAAACAACTGAATTCAGTAAGATGAGCCGATATTACTTCAAGTAACAGTTAGAAAACCTTTTCTAGATTTTCTTGGCGTAGATTAAACTTTGTAATGTAGTTTTCTTTTTTGTTTTGTTGGTTTGCTGTTATGAGCTTCTCAGAATGTTCATTTTGTTTCACTTAATAAAAGTATTGATAATACAAGTGTAGCTTCACTCAGCAGTTTTCTTATCTACTGTCAGTGAAGGACCAATGTGTTATTTTCTCCCACATATCAAGCGATTTAGCACCCCTACTGTTTTATTACAACACAGCCTCGGTGGCATGTGTGCAGCAATTTAGACCCTGAAATCATGGCAACCCAGCAATCTTATGCTGGCACAGAATCGCTATAGCGAAGCTGTCAATTCTCCCTGTAACACTGTTGGACTTTCAAGGCTGTTCAGGAATGTATCTGCAGTTGATAAACTAGATGGAATAGGGACAGGTATCATAAATGCATCTTTACTCTGTCTTAAATTTATTCTGGAGTGGAAGTTTGGCTGGTCATGAGTACAAAACAGAAAGTAAAATTGTATGATTATTTAAACAGTTTTGTCAGCATATGATTCGATTGTAGATGTAAAGATGTAAATTCTTTTTAAGTTATGTTCCATTACCTTCCTCCCATCGTATCTGAAGTGGCAATCGGTAGAAAGCATTCATCACATTGGAGACAGAGAATGTCCCAGCTCCCTCATATTTTTTTCATATGTCCTACACACTCATATAAAGAAAAAAATATTATAACTGAAAGAAGTATTAAATTCACCTTTGCAAATAAAATAATAAAAATACAAATATATATAATCTATGGTATCTGTATTGACATACTTTACACCCCTCAACTTTATTCATATACTAGAACCACAATTACTTAACCCCCTTTTTATAATTTTATGTAAAATTTAATAGAAATTACTAAAAAAAATCTGTTTTATTCATTGTAATGTCTGGGAACTTTATAGTGGCTTTTGATAATTTTCTGCTTTACATGAATGTGGAAAAACGCCTACAATTATTAAACTCTATTGTTAGAGATCAGTAGGGTGAAGGCAATGGATTCTATGAAGACAGCTTGAACTCTAATGTGTTGGATACAGAAGATTGGCATAGCATGTTAAATTGTATAGTGCTCACTGTGTTGATTCACTAGAAAATTTTATAGCCAGCAGAAAAGTGGGTACCTTGTTAGCTAAGGGACACGTTCTTATCCCCCAAAAGGGTTGTGATAGATGATGTCAGAAGCTGAAGAAAGGCAACTATTCAATATCTTCATTCTGTAATTTTTCAGTCATAAAATTCAAAACAATCATTCAGTGGTACATACCTGTAAATATCAATGTTTGGCTGATGACAAAAGCCAAACAATCTTACTTCTTATTGCATTCAGTGGAACATGAACTATGATTAAAACTCACTAGACACAAACAAAAAGATCTTCAGGAGTTATATTTACTGTCCATGAAGGAGTGGTTAAACATTCCAAAGAAGAAATTCCAGAACAATACAATGCAGAAGGTGACTTATGAGGAACATCCTTACCAGAAAAGACTAACAAGAAAAGATATGCTGACCACAAGGGTGTTAATATTTTTAACAGTGTTTTTTATACAAAAATATTTAGGGCACTTTGATTATGTCAGAGGGCATTTTGTTTTTTTATATAAGCCACTTCCCCATCATAAAATTTGCCCAGCTATGTATTGAGACAGCCATTCCTCAAACTCCTCAAGGAGACTAAGCAGGGGAAAAGGTTAGGGAGTGGTGAGAGAAAGGCATCATTTTGATTTATCTACGAAACTAGTAATGCATATATTTAACTGCTTCAAATCCTTGATATTTGAGGATAGGATACATTTCATAAAATGTTCTTAATTAATGGCACTGCCACTTTCCTATTTCATACTCAGAAGGTTCAAAACAAGTAAAGTCAGCAGCAAGGAAAAACCCTTGGGCCAAAATCATGTTGAATCAATAGTGTATGGGTGTCATAAGTTGCTGTAAATATTTGAGGAAGTGATTGGATTTTTCAAAATGCAATCAAAATATGTAATGTATGTCCATACTACAATCTAAACTCAATCACTGTTCAACATGAAAAATGAATAATGGAAGAATGAATTCACAGTGAAGAATATGTCAATGAATTATCAGTCAAAATTAGTTGATCTAGTGCCTGCATAAAAGTGTTAGAATTTTTTATTATTTTGTTTTTGAACTAGGTTTTTAAAAGCACGAACAGCACCGTTCTTCATTTTTATACCATTTATTGCAGTCATACTTTGGATTCTGTTTGCATGTATACAATGTAGAGCATGACGCTAAGCATTATCACTACTCATACAATGAAAATATGCAAGAAGATGGGTTCTTGCAAGTTTTTTGTTACGTTATGCATGTTCTACTCCATTTACATGTTTATGCCAATGGATCAAATTAAAAAGTTCAATGTGTAAGGTAGTAGAATCAAGTTCCCTTAACATGTGACATAGGAACAATTTTGATCCATGTTTTTTCACACTGTTTGCGTTGTGGTCATGACCGATTTTTATGACTCAGCTGCTCCCAGTGGGCAGAACCAGTGTTGATTAAAAAGGGATTAAAGGTCTAACACTGCCGGCTCGTTTTTGTTGCACAGTTGCACAGTGGGTGCCTTTTCTGTGGTGGCCCAATGCTAGGGCCGTGATCCTGGATTTGAGCTTGTGCCATCATTTGTCAATAGAGGATGTTGTTTTTGTCTGACGAGAGAGTGTGCTGGAAGGTGAATAGAAGACATCTAGTCAGAGAGGTCTATGTGTTTTTTATGCTAGGGGCAACACCTGTTATAGCCAAAAAATTCTGTTCGCGTTGGTACATGCATTGTTTTTGGTTATTTATAATGTGTTCTATCTACCAAAAAGTCTAGTTAGTTCTACAATAGCTCAAATGAACAAATACAAAAATAAAGTTTTATGTTGTGTATATAAAAGCCCAGTAAACTAAACACAAATGGATGAAATGCATGTGCTACATATATCTGTTGTTGGCCATACAATTTTATTCCAGCTATGTTATGTTGTTGAATTCCTAAAGAAGGATTCAAAAGGGAAGTAAAAAAAAACACAAAGATACATATGTAGACCAAAACATCACTACATACCAGGAAAAGCTGCTTGTTAACTATGAAAAGCTTGTTGTTAGGCCTAGCCTTGATATAATTCAATTATCCATGACATAGTTACACTGTTCTTATCTCTGGCAGGCTGATACTTTCCACTATGCATCTGTGTTTCTGATTACTTGTGGCCTTCTACATTTAGCCTTTGGATCTCTTTTGCTCCGCTTCCATAAATGGTACTAAGTCACAGCCTTACCAGTGAGCACAACTGTGCTTCCATTCCATCTGTTCTGTAAACTTGTTCATGTACACAATCTTGGAAACCTGTCGTCTTGCACGGGGGGTAATAATGGTTGAAAGGCAGGTGACCAGTCTCAATATGTAATGTATAGCTTAATCTTGAAGGCCCTGGTCTCAGTGCTACTTTCACACAACGACTCCTTTTTTCTGTGCGTTTTGTTCCTGATGAGCCTCCTCTCTATGCTGTTTTTTCTCAGTGAATCTTATCTCCATACTGCACATGTCTCCCGCATGTAGGAGCCCACTTTCTGCACTTGGCCACAATGTGGTTTACACACAATAAAAGCTTTCTTTGGGTCTCTTTTCTGGATTTGCTATTATGTCAAATGTGGTCTTCTCTGTAATGATGTTCTTCATGACAGCCTACTGATGTTACAATGATCTTTGTATTAAATAAGAACAGCAGTACATACAGGAAAGCTGCCCTGATCAGTTGTACTAAATACATAAAAAGGTAAACATTTTTCCTGGATGGGCTTGCTTCTAGAATCTATGGGAATTGATTTATTGAATTGTGTTTTATTATGTTTCTTGATCCATGACTGTTTATTTACTTTGTTTACTACTGTGTGTTATGTAAAAAGCTGGGTGGGAACAATATCTTTCTGAGCGTAAATCTTGTGATATTAATTGCTTGTATGAATTGGCTCAACATTTATTTCGTCCGTAGTCCCAGACCTAAATTTCTTCTTCCCTGCTCCTCAATGTCCAAGCAGCAAAGCAGCATAACTTTTGCCTTCCTCTTCCCTGATGGGAAATAGATTTTTTTGTATTTTCATGTCTACATTTGATCATGCAGCTTTCCCTCTTTTGTTCCTTGTGCTGCCCTGTGAAGGGAATCCCCCAAAATAGAGTTCTATTCCCTTTCCAGATTCTCTGATTCATGGTTCTGTTAACCAATGCTACATTATCCGCCACCGGTGTGTGAATGTGTAGTATGCATTGCTGAATGTGAGACACATATTGTAAAGCGCTTTGAGTACTCGTAAGAGTAGAAAAGCGCTATATAAATGCAGTCCATTTACCATTTACCATTATATATGCAAAATATTAATATCCTATATCTCCAAGAATGTATTTCATTGGGAAAATGTCTTTATTTTATTTTTTGTCTTTATTTGATCTTGCTTAAATTCTAGCTGTGCACAAAACATAGAACTTATATGAATTATACTGGTATAATAATGGAACAGAGAGGTCCTATATCACTGGAATTACCTTTGAACTTACAGCTCTTATTAGCTAGACAGGAAGTAACAGAGAATACAGAGCTGATGTTAACTACCCTAGCATTGCCATGAAGTTTAGAGCTCAGGTTAGCTTCACCGACATTACCATTTAAGAAAGAGCTCACTCCTTGTGCTCCCTCAGGTTTGTAGCTGTCTGTCACAATTTTTCTTCAGCGATGTGCCACCAGAGAGCTTCCTGTTACTATTTTTTTTGTTACTATCACGTGTCTCTTGACCTACTTGTCCTATGCTTCTAGACTGGCTCATTTTCCCAGCAAGTCAGAGTTTGGGGTTCAAAGGATCTCTTTTCCTGTGCTCCAGGGCAGGCCAACTTGATCATAGGTCATAGAGGGCAAAAATAAGCGGTGAGGTAACAGAATCAAAGAAGGTGACATGGTTGGTATCTGATTTTTTTATTATGACATAAGACAAAAAAATAAAAAATCAAAGGTATATAAAGCAATACAAGAAATATAAAAATACTGCATAAGCAGTTCTGGAAAACAATTGGCATTATTAGTCATCCATCTTCTAAGACCACTCATCATATTCAGGGTTGTGGGGGTTCTAGAACCTATCCTCAAGGATATGGGTGCAAGGCAGGTAACCACCCAGGATGGGGTGCTGACCTGTTGCAGAGTACACTCACATGGGCAATCCGGTAACTCCAATTAACCTCAGCATGTTTTTGGACCGTGGAGGGATAACCAGAGTACCTTGAGGAAGCCCCGTGATGACATGGAGAGAATAGGGAAACTCCACACATGGAGCCCAGGCAGAGACTTGAACCCATGTCCCAGAGGTGTGAGGTGACAGTGCTAACCACTGCACCACCCTCTGGTGATGTTTATTGTTGTGGTTGACAGGCTGTAGTAGTAGTATTGCTTAGGCCAGGGGTATGAAACTGCAGTTCTGGAGGGCCAAAGCCCTGTGTAGCTTACTTCTTTCCCTGTTCCACCACAAATGATTCAGCTCAAGTTCTATGTGGTAATTAGCACAAGGAGTTCAATCAGGTGTGTTAAATGAGGGGAAACCCAAAAATATGCAGGGCTCTGGCCCTCCAGCACTGGAGTTTGAGACCCTTGGCTTAGACAATGCTTTTGTTTGATTTATAATTTCTCAAAAGTAAAAAAATCAGATGACTTTCATGATCCAATTCTGTGACCTTAACTTTAATTAGGCCACCTGTTTTTCCAATGATCTAGTGTCCTTTGGCCTCATTCGTGCTTTCTCTGGATCTTACTACAGAGGACAGGGGTGTTCTTTCTGAGTGGTCTAGATACCTGTGAGTTATACTTCAATTGTTGGTCTTGAGGAGAGTTAATGGGGTGGAGCCTGACTTGGGAGTCAGGATTGATGGCGACCTCAGTGGTACAATGCATCACAAAAGGAAATGATCTGTGAACCATGGTGATTAAAACAGAGCAGGACACCAGGAAAAATGAATGTGTGACTGTCTCACCTGTCTAACTAACCTATAAGACCAGCCTCCACATTTTTATCAGCCTTACTTTACTGATGGTTTCTTTATATACTTTGTGAGAAGAAATGGATTTGATTGGGTGAACCAAAAATCTTAGGAGTAAAAGCATGGGTGTTCCATTCTGATTTCTCAATTGAGAGTGGACGGTTGATATTTGTCTGGTGAGAAATTATGTTATAACTCAGTTTATCTTAATATATAGCGTTCTTCCTAAGATAATTTCCCAAAAACACAATACATATTTTATAGTGTCATAGATGGACTTATGGACTAATAATAGTGCAAGTTGTACATTGCATCATTATGAGACAGAATTTGTGTACTGCATGAATGTAAGGGTTATGTAATATATAAACGAAGAAACCAGAAGACAAGAAGTGAAGGAAACAATAATTACTATGATTAATTTGGGTGAAAAAAC
>JAODKF010000001.1:48427591-48449768 GCA_026779585.1 Mormyrus proboscirostris | reverse complement strand
ATTATAGGCCTACTTGTTTCTGTGTAGCAGACAGCATATATGGTTTGGGAATGAGGTTCAAGCCTCCTAAGTCACATTCAGTTAATATTTTCTCTGAGTGCAGGGATGGCCAAGCATGGGGTAAAGGAAGGAAGTATGTAGGGGACAGTACTCATACTGAGATGGGAGCATGTATAGAGCAGGGGTGGCCAATCTTATCTGCAAAGGGCCGGTGCGTATGCAGATTTTTAGGATAACCTTTAGGTCAGCTGTTCAAACCCAGGTGTGAGGACTCTTCAGACAATCTGTCCTCTATTTAGTGACCTAATTAGGGAGTTGCGGCGAAAACCTGCATACACACCAGCCCTTTGTGGATAAGATTGGCTACCCCTGATATAGAGCAACATCATAAACTAGACTCAACGCAACAATCTTGTCATTCACCTACAGTAAAAAGTGCTTATCGTTTTAATACCATGATGAATGTCTTTAGTGTGGCCCTCTCCAGAGGCAGGCTAATGAAGTGAATTTCCATTTTAAACAACACTGTGCAGTGATTATAATGAAAGAGCAGTGTGAAGTATACAATAGGGCTATGATTATAGTGACAGTGTAAAGGACAGGGGGGTACAGTGATTATAGTTGCAAAGTAAAGTGGGGAAGGCAGCATTAATTATAGTAGAACTGTGAAGTGCAGTGGCTGTAGTAAGAGTGCAACTAAAACATTCAGTGATTATAGCAGCAGTGTAGTAGGGAGTAAGCACCTTCTGCTGTCAGAATGATTCTTCCTCTGATTCTTCCTATTGTTTGATGGGAATATATGTCATCCATAATTTTGGGTCTATTACTTCACGATTGTCACTGTCTGTGTTTGGCACACATGTTCACTTATTTTCTTCTGGAGATGGAAGGTGTTCTGTACTGTCTGTGAGATTTAGGGAAGCATGTGGAGTTTGTGTGTTATTATGGAATGTTATTTATTTTGTTCCTGGGGATTTAACACACAAGGCAATCACACCTGCAGTGAGGATTACATATCCAGCCCTGCTTAAACAAAACCAATCCCCTCACTCTCGAAATGTACACAGAGAAAGCTAATACTTTCTTCTGCAACCCTGAACACATACAGAGGTCAGAGCCCAGTGGATTCCCCTGACGGCCTTGCTCAGATCAGGGGGAGCAACCTTTTGCCTGCCTATCCAGTGTATTTCTGACACAGATGCACAGGAGCCAGACAACTATTGGTGGCCTTCTCATGGTGAATCAGGGTGTCTATTGCCTTTGTAGACTGTGCTTCTTCACTATATTGGTAAGAGCTTATGGACAGGTGCACAATGCCTTTTTTGGGTTTGAAACTTCTGGATTGGCAAGAGAGGTTTGAACAGCCAACAGCTGTAGTGGTTATGGAGGTAGTGGGGTGTCTTCCTTAACAGTACTGTACTGGCTTCCTTCGGCTGGGGTACTTCCAGGACTTACCTTTGAGGCTGCCTGTTTCAGCACTGACTCTGACGGAAACTGTTACAAACACGGGCAGTATTCCCATATTTAGAGGAGGAATGTTCAGCCTGCCTTCTGCTGTTAGCAGGGAAGGGGAGATGCTTAAAGGGAAGGCCCTCTGAAAAAGGAAAACCACTGCCCTACAATTTTGCTTGTTATTATTCTGTTGTGTCTCCTTTGTATCCTCTAAATGTTTCCTGTCTAACAACAGTAATATTTCTTATTTAAGAAAAATGTTTAGGTTAATAACCTGTAAGTGTACTGACTAATCCATTCAATTCTTGGCAATATGCCGGGTCGTTATGTCTAGGTAGCATAGAAACACAAGGATAGGAACCATGGTACTACTGGGTGTCTTCAGAGGAGGAATGCAGTTTCCGTGGGAGTCAAAAGCTTCGGTCTGATTAATGTGGTCAGGGCAAAACCCTGTTGTTTTATTGTCTTTCCACCCATTGAAGAAGCATGCTTTCATCATTTCCAGTGGACCGTGGAGGAATGATTGACTTGCAGCCATGTGTATATCAGTCTAGAGTCCAGGGATTTGTTGATGGGTGTGGAGGTTATCAAGGCCCAGCCCATGAAGGTCTTTCTGTTACATGTCTATTAATCCGTGTCACACTGAAGAAGTGCTGGAGCCACAATGGTGGAGTAAATCAGTTGGGTACAGTCTGGGCCAGGTAGATTCTTTGCCAAAACTGACTCTGTAAGGGTGCATCTTGCACCAAAGGCTGGCCAAAAAGATGAGCTTTAAATTGATGGGTGGTCCCTAAGGGTTGCCTTTCTGCAACTATTTCAAATGGAAAGAACTGGCAGCAAAGACTCTTGGACCCATCCGAATAGGGCATTTAGATTGATCTGGTTGAGATTCAGCAATAAAGACAGGAAGGCTGATATAGACTGATAGTTTGGAACTGGGTGGCGCTGAAGTGAACAGCGTGGACTTGTAGACTGCATGACTGAATGAGAGCCTGGGGTTACTCTTGTATACAGAGCAGGCAGAAAATGTGTGCAGTTCTGTTTGATTTTGAGTATCTTTCTGTCTAAATATAATCCTCTCTGACATTGCAATGAACACCATATTTGCTTTTCACATTAACTGAACGGCAGAGAAATCTGTAAAATCAGACACAAAAACAGGATTTCACCAAAAACGGTGGTGCACAAAACTGCATCAGTATTAGTACATAAGGGTCCAGCTCAGCTGTGCCTAAAAACCACAGAGATGTGGTATTTTCCAAATGTCAAAAATTCTCATATTTCCAGTAAATGTTGTAATTCATCATCCTTTGTCATCACTTTGATCAGTCATTATCGATCTTCTGTCATTGTTACCAGGAATAAAATTGTTCTTTCTTTCAGTAGGTTGATCCAAAGCATGCTGAGTTTTATAAGTCAACATATACTCTATGGGTATATAATATAACACACGCGTGCGTGCACACACACACACACACACACACACACACACGTAAACATATCTTTATGGGAACCACTCATTCATTTTTATGGGAAAAATTCTAACGCTAACTATGACAACCTTAACCCCTACCCAGCCCTAACCATAACCATAAGTAACCAAATAAAATTCTTTAAGCATTTTTAGTTTTTTGATTGTAGTTACAGGTTTTTATTGCATTGAAAGATAAAATTGTCTCCACAATATCAAAATACCAGGTTTTTATCACATTGTGGGGGCATTTGGTAATGTATACCAGGACCACACACACACTAATCTTAAGCAGCATAGAGCACTGTCTCTGCAGACTTCAGGGTATTAACCAGGTGAACTCTCAGGAGACAGATAGGAAGAAGGCAAGAGGAGGTGGAAAACAAACAGGCTTTATTGTGCAAATGAGGATACAGAAGGCAAGAGAAAGGAATTTTTTTGGAGTGCTATGCCAGGCTTCTAACACTTAACATTGATTGGTGATTCTCTGTGTCCTAGTACAGTAGGTGCTGTAATTCTGTTTGTGTCTCGCCCTTATATGGCAGACTCTGGTTTTCCATGTCTCCGTGCTGCTGTCTTGAGGTTTCCCTTTCCAATAGGGGGTTAATCCAGAGAGCCTCAGAAGAAGCTGGGTTGGGGGATTCTTTTCTGAGCTCTAGGGATTTAAGCGCCTTTTGATGCCAGGAGAGGGGGATAGTTTTTTATACCCAAATGCTAATTATTCATGTCTGTTTGTTTTAATTCTGTGCTACATGCTTTACTTTAGGTTTTTTCTTTGTGCAAGAATGATCTTGCAGGATTCTCCTTTTTTGGTGTAGCAATAGAAACAAAATAATTCTCTATAGCTATGAATGTTCATCACACTATACTGACATACAATTGATGTTTTTAATCTATTTTTTCCATTGGGAGTTTTATTCTGGAAGAATGCCAGAATAAAATACTTTTATGTTAATTTTCTGCAAAACGGTAGCTTGTTAATGAGATCATGTTTAGTGAGTAAGTGTAGTGAGTCTGTGTGTGTGTGTGTGTGCATGTGTGTGTGTGTGTGCCTTGCGATGGACTGACATCACGTGTAGGGTGTACCCCAGCCTTGTGCCCTGTGTTTCATCAGGTAGACTCCAGGCCCCCCAACAACCCTGATTAGAATGAATAAGCAGTTAGAAGATGGATGGATGTATGGATGAAGGGATGGATGGATGAAAAATTTATTGCCTTAAGAGAATTTACTTTGGCCTTCCTGAAATCTCTTTGCACGATAATTTTTCTTTATGTTTACTGTCAAAAATTTGAAAGTTTTTTTTCCAAGAGAGATTCTCTTGCTGCCCCTTTCTCTTATAATTACAGCAAACTGGGTCATGTATTGAGAGTGTATTTTACTTGTATTATTATTCTGTTGCTTAGCTGACACTTTTATAAAAAAGGACTTATAATGTTGTCCATTTACACAGCGGAGTGTTTTACTGGAGCAGTTAAGGTTGAGTACCTTGCTCAAACGTTTAACAGCAGACCATCCTGGTCATGAACAAGAAATCATCAAGATACATGATTATCACCGTGGTAACCTACAGAAGAAACAGCAAGGATTTTAAAATTTTATGAGTAAATTCAAACACTACAAAACTTTTTTTATTCACTTCAGTTTAGATTTTTTTCCGAATGTGCTTTTTATCTTAGACATGAATGTAGCACTAAATTATTCAGCTGCTTAACAGACACTTTTATTCACAACCACTTATGTCTTACGACTTTCACCTTTTTAAACAGTTGGCTATATATAACTGAGTCAGTTTAGGTTAAGTACCTTCCATGAGAACAAACACTTATATTTAGTTGCTTGGCTGATGATTTTATCCAAAGCAGCATACAATTACCTATTTTCACAGCTAAATATGTTATTGCCGCCATTGAGGTTAAGCACCTTGTTGAAGGGTGCTATAGCAGAGCCCTATCTTGGGACTTGAATGAGCTGTGCAAGCATTATACAGCCATGATGCCACCTGCTGCCAGAATGCGTAAGAACAAGGGATCCTTTTGACATGGACCTGACGCCTCTCATAATAAAGTTCTACTCTACAGTACTGTAAAAGTACATTTTACGTTCAGTTTACCTCTTTTTTGCTTCACATTTTGTGTTATTTTTGGATTTTTTCAGTAGTTTTTTTTGTAGCTTTGTCATGTTTATTTATTGACAGATTGAAATAAAGTGTAGGATTCTGCCATGAGCCAACACAGAGGTTAGCTGAATGCCCTAAAACCGAAGAGTGTGTCAGTCCACATGACCAGCTGTACTGAGGTCACCGGGGACACTCTTTTTCTTTATTTCCACTCGTGTCACACCAGAGTTTTTATTATGTAGATCTAGACTGTTACAACATTTCAGAAAGTCAGTATTATTTGCTTCTAATCTCCTTGTCACAGATAGTTGCTGTAATTTGTGTTTGGGAGCTGTATGTCTGTTCTGATCTCAAAGCCTCAATAAGACAAATACAGGCAATGGAATAGCAATATTGCAGTAGTTCCCCTTTCCTCCCTTTTATGGTGAATCTGGGGAGAGGTCAGAGTACAGATTAGCTTTAGATTCTCTTCAAAATGAATTCTGTTGTTTATTTTTATTGTTTATTCGTGGGTACTGTTGCTTGTGTCTGGAGCATCAGTTGTAGTTTATGATGTTTCCTGGATGTATGGTTTATGTCTTCACCTTCATGAGCAGTTTTTTAGACTGCATTTAAAGGAATGCAGTTAAAATTAATTATATGATTTATGATAAAACAGACATATGGTTATAATTAAATTTGTGCCACTAATTTGGCTGTTGTTTTGAGTGTAATTAAGCTTGTGAGATGTAAATTGTAGCTCAGATTGCTTTAAAATCTGTAGTTTTAGCATTGAGATTAATGTTTGGAATAAAGTAATCAAAAGTGCATATTAAAAAGACTATTCCATTCAATGTATTACGAAATTTATTATATCTAGTAAATCACTGAACAAAACAATTGTTTTACGTGACATAATGGAACGTTACATTACGTCTGAGTCATCATTCATATAATAAAATCAGGAAAGCACTGAGTGTGCATACGGGTGGTCTAACTAGCTTCCGTTTACCTGGCATTTCCATTAATCTGGATGCATACATCCCACTCCGTATTTAACATGATGTGAGTCCATACTTTTTTTCAAAACTAGTATTTTGTGGGATTATTTAGTGCTCCCTTGTTTCTTCTTAACCAGAAATTAGTTTAACTATTCTTGCTATTCAGCATATTACCTTCTTCCTTATAAGCTATTCCTTATCGTGCTCTCTGTAAAGTACACTTGCACTGTGCCCTGCAGCAAAAAATGACTTCTAATGTATAGCTGTGGGCTCGTCTGCTCTGAGCTCATTGTGGCCACATTGCTTCAGCTTCCCTCGTGTAGAAACTTGGTAGTCCTGTTTTCAGAAAATTTAATCAGCCTTTTTGCATCCAGCTTCAGTCCAGCACAACCGTGATAAAATTCATTCCTGTTTTCTCAGGGATGGAGAAAGGGGGTGGGTGGGCATTGTTCACTTTGTTACAGTTTTCCCAGTTAGTGGTCTGGTACTCAGCTATGAAAACAGGTTTAAATCCTTGATCAAGGTTTTAATATGCATGAAATGAGCCCCAGCTCAGGGTGTAATAAAACGTCTGGATAGAGAGGTCACAGAAAGTGACAGCTAGACTGATACAGTTATTAAGGCTGGGGAATGACACAATATAGTTGGCAGAGTTGAGTCTTCTCGGATCCTACTGATGGCATCATGATTATGAAGCTCCATGCTGATGATATGTTGTCACATAGAATAGATGTACACACACAGGCTTGCATTTCTGTACTAAGGCCTACTTTAGGTTTTTTGTACTGATAAATCTAGGATAAAGCTGCCTCCATCTCAAAGTGAAAAATGTGAGTTTTGTTGTTCTTTGGATTCTTGATCATCCCCTGTTGTGTTGTGGGCTAACAGCTGTTCATTTTATGGGTCCTGCATTGCATTATACTCATGTTATGCTTACAGATGTATTGGGGCTTTTCAGTGTGTAGAAGAAGCCCGTATGGTATAGCTACAGCCAACAACCAGCAGGGCCTAAAAGCTGGAATCTTCATGTTGTTCAGATGATCATCAGCTGATGATCTCAAATTACACCACTTAAAATCATAAAGCTCTCTGTCTTTGCATTCGTTCTTTGCCCGTGTTCATGTCTTTAATGGATTGTCAGACAAAACACTGCACTCAGACATTAGAAGGCCCTATTTATGTCTGCTTCTCATTTTCTTTTAGAGCTTAGTCAGTAAAAGGACTAATTATTACACATTACGTGGTATAATGTGATGAGTTTTTTTGTGACTACAAAGAATGTGTATCATCAGCGTGTGATGGAAAGGGGGGAATACCTCTATAAACAGTCCAATATATATATGAAAAATCACAAACTATGATCGTGTTGAGAATTGGCACAAGGCTATGCAGGTTCAACTTTGAAACAAACATTTCTCTTTTGCAGGCCCATTTTTTTGCATGCTGCTAACTTAGCATGAATTTTGAAACCAGGTGTTCTTTGCTAGTTCTGTCGGGCAACAGGGCTGTGTTATGTCATTCATTGCATTTGACATTTGTTGCAGTTGACCAAGGAAGTGTAATTACTGCAGCCTCTCCCAGGGAGAGGAGTGTCATGACAACGCGGCTCTGTTTACCGGCCTTGGTAGCTCCACACTTAGACAGCGCTGCTTTGTTTGCTGGAGCTTCAGCATTCTTTGGATGTTTCTCAAAAGAGGAAAAGTCTCCTGTACACTGTTAGTTGCCTTGATCTGATCAGTAAACTGTTGATGCTACAACTCAGGGTTGGGCAGTCTTACAGTCCTGTAGGTCAGCTGTTCAAACCCAGCTGTGAGGACTCTTCAGCCAATCAGTCCTATAATTAGTAATCTAATTAGGGACTTGCAGTGAAAACCCGCACACACACCAGTCCTTTGCGGATACGATTGCCCACCCCTGCTACAATTGATAGGTTGGGAGCATTAGCTTTATGCCTAATTTGTGAGAGTGCTGAGCACTGGTTCTCACCTTTTGGTATCACATTTGCTGGGTGGTGTAAATGCAGTTTTTATTGGCTTTGTACTTTTGATTCTCCCCCCTGCTACTTTCTAGCACTACTCGAGGGAAATCAATGCCCCCATACTGTGCCCACCAGTAGGCCCGTCTCACTCACTGTCCTCATCAGTGCATCTTTTCTGCTGCTCAGTGGATCTTTTGCTCAGTAGTAGGAATCCTCTTTTCATCATGTTAGTTTCTGTCCAAGCTAATACAGTGATAAGAAAATGAGTGGCTGAAAGAAAAGGAAGAAAAGAGCAAGTAATGCTATTGTACAATGCTGGACAAGGAAAGATGCCTGCCATGTTAGAGATATCAACTGTATAAACTGTAAAAATATATTAACGTGTAGAGCCACATTGATATATAATGTACCAGGGAGCTGCGATACATACTATATTAAATGGTAGATATTTATGTCAACCACAGGGAAAAGAGCCCAGAACAGGTCTGAAATTGAGTGTGTTCCAAGTTATTTCTGGCAAAGGTTTTATATTACTTGGCTAAAAGAAATCCTGAAGTCTTTTCCCAAGTTCCTCTGGGTCTGAAGGAGATAGCATTTTCCGTGCATCCTTTGTAGAAGTATGCTAATCTCCAGACACACCAGGGCCGCTTCCAGGCTTTAATAATCCCCTGATGTGATACATTAGGAAGCGCCCTGGCTCTCCCTCTTTGCTGCATTGCCAACACGCCACCCTTTCTGAACCACCTGCCTCTCTTATTCTCTCAGCCGTGTCTCCCTCAGCTGTCACTCTCTCACGGCTCCTCACTCTTTCGCCCCGTCTCACCTGATTTCAGTCTTACCTGTTCATACCTGCTCACTGCTTCGTCTGTACACACCCGATCCCTACCTGCATTAAATGTAATTGTCAGCAGTATTCGGGGTTATGTCATTTGGAAGGGGGGGGGGGCATATATCCCCAGTGCATACCATTTGTGTGGGCTAACATCTCTATAGATGATACCGTCTCCTGGGTAGGGTTGTGTGGCACACTGTTTTGTAAGAAGATAGCTCAAGCTATATTTCAGTACACATTTCTTTGTTTTTCCTACATAAGATGCACATAGTTTTACCAAGTCAGAATTAGTGAAAGAGGGATTTGCAACTAACTCACAATGATGTTCCTTCACCCCATTTTCTATTCTTAACTCAGAGAATAGAACAACAGTCATTCTTGGTTTTGAGGTGACAAGTGAAAAATTGGCACCTATGTAAGTGAAATGACCTTCCCGGGCCATGGCTGGAGCTTGAGATAATATATTTAGAATTTTATTTATAACTCAAAAAACCACTTATCTTGTATAGGGCCTCAGTGAGCCTGGAGCCTGGAGCCTGTCCTAGACAACACTGGGCACAAGACAGTGGAACACTCTGGACAGGATGCCAGTCCATCGCAGAAAAAGTTAACTAGCAATATTATATGCAAGCATCTTATGATTTTTGTGGTTGACTGATACTCTAAAATATTGTAATAAAAGTAAATAAAATTACGTTCCCATACAGAGATTTTTGGGTTTGAAAATGAATTGTCTACATTTTATCAATTACTCATTCTTTAAAATGCATCGGCCATTTCAATACTCATATTTGGCTTCATGTAGTTATTACTGTTTATCGAATCATTTTGTAAGCGTCAGAATCAATATGGGCCTCACCAGTATGTTATTGTTATTGTCTACGTTTAACACTGACAATTTGCGTAAATAAATTACTATTGCTTTAGATATGGATTTTCATATGTAAATATGCATCATGCCTATTTTATGCAGAAAGGAATCAATGGCACCTAGGCTGTGTAGGATTCAGAATGTTGTGCTTTTAATGTAGCTTGGTTATTGATTAATTTTTAAGTCTCAGCTTCATTGCCTGGGTTTTGCTTGTATATGAGCTCAGTTTTTTAACTTTAGTTTTTCACTGCGTGTATGTATGTGTGTATTTATGTATGTATGTATGTAATGCATTTATGTATGTATGCATGTAAAAGCATTGTGTTTATGTATTGAATTCTAGGCCTTGTGTCTGTTGCCTCAGATTGATGCTTCTTGTGTGCATAACTACTGAGTGCCTGTATGCCATGTGCATCTGTGTTGCTATTTCTTGGCAAAATTGAGGAGAGTGTCTATGACTGGTCATATGTGTTATTCTATATTTCATTGATAAATAGGTGTAATGACCCCACTTAGTAGCACACAGACCCTGTGTGACAGCAGAGACAGACACTTCTGTCTGGAATAACTTAAGCACCAGGCGGAGAGCAGTGCTGTAGTGGATCTAATATTCATCAGCTTCAAAATGGGTTTTTATTAAGAAATATTCCTGTGTAACTGTGGTCAATGTGCCAATTTTGTGACGTGTTTACAATGCAGACAGGAGACAGGAAGGGATGGACCTGTGGACCTTTGCAACAAAATGAGAGAGAAAGACAGACTGCAAAGATGGTTATTTTCAGCGCCCTTCCAGACAGGGATTAATGGAGAGCCCTCTGTAGCAAAGGGGCTCTCTAGTCAGAGTCCCCACAGTATTTTAATAAGTGAGCAGCGTCATGAAAATGTACACAGGCTGATGAATATTTTAGTCTGTTTCAAAAGCTTGTGTTGAGGCATTGTGCGGATAGGGAGAGAAATGGTCAAAAAGAGATGTAAGACAAATGTGGCATTTCAGGGGAATCACTGGTGTTAAAGAACTGTGTTCTTCTCTTAGAGTTTTAATCGTGTTTAATGCCACTCACCATCTACCTGCTTGCAGCAGGATGATGATATCATTGACTACTGACATATAAAATGACCAGTTTAATCATTCTGTGAATTTCAAATTAATGCTTGGTTTAACCCAATGAGAGCCAAATCAAGTGGGTTAACTGGGAAGTGGGTTAAACCAGCTATGATTGACAGCCACTGCCATGTTTCCCATATAACTAACTGCAATGGCAGCATTAGTCCTGCCGTAAAGCTGTTAGCAAATCCCCTTTCAGGGAATGTGTTTGTGAGTAAATCCCCTATAACAATGTCATGTTGTTTATAGCTGCCCCAGTTTAATACATGAATATACAGTACCTATGTATACAAAAGCATATATAATGATATCTGTGGAATCATAATACTATCACCTACAAAACCAGACATTACTATACTTTATTTTACAAACAAAATACGTAAATCATTCAAATCCATTAAAAACACATTTGAGAAACAAATTGTTAACATTACACGCTGAATTCAAGAGTTTTCACGCTTAGTGAATTGCAGTAATAGTTATTATCAGAGGAGCTGGAGGTGAGACCCATAATGGTGTGATATCTCTTCTAAACATTGCTTTTAGTGGTTCTTGTTATCTTTCTTGTTGTTGGTCCCCTTTGACAGCAAAAGTACATTGAAAGTATTTTTCTGCATCCATCCAGGTTAATGTGCACATGGCCAGCTAAGCATTTTTTAAACCATTCTGTGTTCATGCAAATTGGGCATGAGTCTGCAATGCATGTAGCTTTCTGTAAGTGTGCAGGTCATATGATGCCCAAAGTTATCTACCTCACATGTTAATGTGTCTGTTAGCTGATTATGAGTTATGTTGAGAAAAGGGGTTTCTGCATTTCAGAATATGTTTCTGTGTGTGAAATCTAGGTTATGGCAAACATGAAGTCAATCCCAGGAAGCTCTGGAGAGGATCACACAGCAGTGCATACACACTGGCACACACATACATTCATACTTACAAAGAGGAATATAGACACACTGCTAACGTTCATGTGTTTGTGGCCATGAAAGGTGTGCTGTATGTGATGCTTTAATTATTAACAGAGTAAAAATTAAAAAAATAATTTGCAAGATTTGAGATTCACTGCTTTAGGAACACACAACAAGCAGAATTCTCTGGAACACATAAGGCAGATTAAAAATGAACGCTAGGGAAACAAATAAAACTTTGAATTTCACGGCAACCTCAGGTTTGTTAGGAGATGATGTAATACATGACACTGCATAAAACAGAAATGGAATGAAACATGGGTTCTTTTATATCCTGTCTAATGTTTCAGTTTCATATTCAGTTAAGTAAGATTAGTTTTAGAGGAGATTTAATGACCTGAAACACAACATCTTTTTTACATTGGGAAGTTGCCGGGCTCCATATTGCTGTGAAACAGTCTTTTAAATAGAGTATTGATTCCCTGGTTCCCCTTCCTGGATTGTGCTGAATCCCCATCAAAACTGCAAATCGTCCCCTGGCTGTATGTTCCTATTGGCAGCTCCCTGTCTGTGAGCAATACTGGGTTTGTGCCCGGAGAATAAGGTGCAGAGATGGAATAGCAGCCTCCATGTTTAGATAGGGATGAAGATGAGATTTGCGTGGATGATGGATGTGGTTGTTGAGATGGCTGAGATGTTTATATGCCGATTAGATATAGGTCTTCTTGTTTATATATAGATGGAGAGCACAGTTTAAGCATGCTTACGATTCAGTTTTGAGACAGTGCGGTTTTGGCAGTACTTATTGGTTGATGAAATCTTTCCTAAGATCTCTTGATAAAAGTGAGAAAACTGTAGTGTTTATTTCAATGTGTTACATTTTAGAAATACTTTTAATGTATCTTTAAATGTTGTCAACTGGAAATACATAACATGATCTGATCTATATCTCAGTTTTTTCTTTTAGTACATTGACTTCCTACAGGGGGCAGCACGGTGGTTCACTGGTTAGCACAGTTGCCCCACACCAATGGGAACTGGGTTTAAGTCTCCGCCAGGGTTCCATGGATGTGGAGTTTGCATGTTTTCCCCATGTCGTCATGGGGTTTCCTCCAGGTACTCTGGTTTCCTTGCACAAACATGCTGAGGCTTATTGGAGTTACCTGATTGCCCGTAGGTGTGCATGTGTGAGTGAATGGTGTGTGAGTGAATGGTGTGTGAGTGTGCCCTGCAATGGGTTGGTGCCCCATCCTGCGTTGTTCTGTGCCTTGTGCCTGTAGCCTCCAGGATATGCTCTGGACCCCTGTCACCCTGAATAGGATAAGTGGTTTCAGAAAATTGATGGATGAATGGATGACATCCTACAGCATTTGAATAGTCAGCATCAGCTGCGGAAAGTAGCGAATGCTAATGCTACCTTCCATCAGTAGCTAGCCAAAAATGTGCATCTCAAAAAAAAGCCTGCATATGTGTGCTTAATAAATTAAATCTATCTCTTCCGTTATATTATCACACATATAAAAAAGGTTAGACATCAAGTCATTAATTAAAGTGTATGTGACCCCAAAACTTAATCTATAACAGAATTTACACTTTGTTCCCCTCAAAGGGTAACAGCTGGTGTAAACACAAATTAGAAAGGATCATTTATCTGCACTGTGAAAGGAAACAAAGCCTAGCCACGGTTAGGCCTGCTGCTTGCTGAGCACAGCAGCAGCCATGAGTCTCCAGATAGTGAAATACAGTCAAAGGGAAACATCCGGAAGTATGATGATAACATCGCCTAGCTGTTGTGCACAAAGCCCCTTTTCAAACAGAGCAATGCCTTTTTTCCAGCTCTTGTGCTGTGGAAAAACAGAACAGGCAATAGAAATGCCAAGCAGTGTGTGACTGTGATACAACCTGATATGGGCTTTCGCCTTCCTAAGTAGCAAATGTATGATTTTGAGAAAACCAAATGAACTAATTGTATCGTGCAGTACTAAGAATAAATGTTACGGCACTTAAAATAGATGTCAGTTAGTTGTTATATAATGGCTAATGATGCCACACATGACAGAGGAGATTGTAATGATACGCCTAGTTTACTTAAATAGTAAACTTTTGTGTTTCTTAAGTCATTTTTTTCTGTTAGCATGATGAAATGTCTTTTCATCTGGTACTTGTTAACAATAATATGGCTTTTAATGTTAAAGATAAAACATGGGAGTGTTCAAATAAATAGCATTTCATATTTAGATTTGCCATTAAAGACTGGGTATAAACAGTTTCTTAGTAATAATTGATTATCTGTGGAATTAATTAATTAATGCCATGTGATATTCTACATACCATTAAAATATATGTGGTGTATGCATTATGTGTATCGTAATATGGTCCCTCCCAGCCAGAGCCACCAGTGTGTAACTTACACTCACTTGTGAGTGAAAGGATCTAAAACGCTGATGGCTCTTTGTGAGTTGAATGCCCTGATTCAGATGACTGTGTAATTAGATCACAGAATTCTTAATATCCTTCTAGTTTCATATTTAATTTTTATATTCAAGAAAACATATGATGTCTAAAAGTGTAGGAGGACGTATGGGCAATCACTCTGTCACAGAAGGGGAAGACAGACATGAGAGAGACAATGTAAACACAGGAAAGACGGCAGAGAAATGAGAGAGGATGACATTTACTGAATGCATCTGTTCTTACCATTTATTGATTGACTACAGCTTTAGTTGATCTTTTTACATGAATTTGCTTCACTTGTTTCCCCAAATAAATATTTCCCTGAAGAAATCCATTCACTGCACCCTAAATAAGTGGACCACAGCAGGGCTGCCATGTGATTTGATCAGGCAAGCTTGCACCTTTTGCTTCTTTTTTTGTGATAGTATGGCAACACAAATTGTTGATGGGCATGGTTCTTATTGAAAGCAAAAAGAAGCTCATTTGAGCGAGATTAGCTGACACAGTTCTATATGTCAAGTCCATAGTACTCTGTATTTACGCATTCGAATTTTGCTGAAAGGTTTAATATACATTATCGATTGGTAGGCCATCCATTATACTTTTAAGTGTATTTTAAGTCTGAATCAATTTAGCTACGCTCATGATGTGAGCTGGCAGGTTGGGCTCCCTGGTCTCAGTGTCCAATATTTGTATTACTTTGTATGTGCCCTTTTCACTGCACACTGCTCCCTTGATTTGGTCCCCACCCAACAGATCCACAGTACAGCTGTGCTGACACTGATTTGTGTCCTCTCTGTGACTAATCTACATTATCTCCCTTCAACACACTAGAGACATACAGAGAACTGCAATCTGCTCTGCTATCACTGGTCTGGAATTTTCACACTCAAAATTTTGGCCTGGAAAATGTTAATGATGAAAAGCATGGAAATCAAAGTGCACTGTATTCACTGTGTGTTTGAAACAGCAGACTCTTCGAGGTAGTTTGTGTTTCTGTCTGGCTTAAAAACACACTTCATTTTTGTGTTCATCCATCTATTACTTTGCCATAAAGGCTGGGCCACTGTCACCTGAGAGCCTATTCTAGCAAGCAGAAAGCAAAAGACAGGGGCCACTGTGGCCAGGATACTGATCTATCACAGGGCAGGCTCTCCCACGCAGACAGACAATTTAAATACACCATTGATTGTTTAAATCCTTCTAAATCCTTAGGAAAATATATCAAGTCTTAATAAATAATTGTAATCCCTTTTAGAACACACAAATCATTCTAATTTATTCTTTTTTTTTGTGCAGATGAAAGAGAAGATGTTCAAAAGAAAACTTTCACAAAATGGATAAATTCTCAGTTTGCTAAGGTAAGACATGTTCCCAGGGAATTTTCTTAAAAAGCTTCTTTTTTTGATTAATATCTTTTGATTTGCAAACATTAAGCAGAGACTGAAGTTTATCAATTCTTCTGGAAAGAACGGTGACGAATGCTATGCTACACTGTTGTCATGGCGAGCCCAAGCTGACGAGTCATCGTCACGCCATGTCAAGAAAAACGCACTGTTGTCATGGCATGACGTGTGAGGGATGATAAACAGGGAAGGGAGGGTCAAAGTGGGGTGGAAAGGGAGAAGGCAGCAGTGTGCCCTGAGTACATTTCCACTACCAAGCATGTTTAGCTCAATTAATGTGCAACAAGGACAGAGTAGTGGTGCACTTTGAAAATGCAGTAGAGGGCTTCCAGTGTGGCCTCAGAATTGATTAACAAGTACTCTTATTGCAGGAGAAGGTTTTTAACATTACCACTATGTTGTGAATATGAATGAGGATTTGCAGTCTCTCATCAGATTACTCAGCACTCCATTGCCCAATAGCTTAAATCAGGCAGGTATTCTGCTAAACTCAGAGCTGTCTGACTGCTAATAGCAGTCAGTTCACAAATTTCTTGGGGCTAAGTTTAGTGTCTAATTTACAGAAACAAGGATAGTGCTGGACGTCTAGGTTACCTTTGCTTTTAACTGAAGTATGCATGTCATGATAGTAGAGGACAATCAGTAACTGATCTGGCAACAGTTTTGGCTTATCATGTTAGAAATGGTTTTATAGGTAAACGTGAGCTGCATGGGTGTAGTGACTGACATTCAAAAGTGTCTGCGTGTTCAAAAAATTTAATGAGTACTGCTATGTTTGTGCCTTCAACCATGTCAGGAAATATGCCTTGGGTGCCATGACAAGCATTTTTTTGTTATTTTTGTAGTCAGATTTGCAAGAGACAGAGGGAATTAAGTAGCTCTAGGGGTAGACTGGGTAGTGATGGTGACAAACTTGTCCAGTGAGAATGATAAATGTCTGGTAGAAGTGATGATGGGCAAGTGATTAGCAAAACAAGAAATGATTGTGAGTGGTGAAGAACTGTATTAAAGGTGCATCTGTGGACATGAAATACATTGGTAGCAGAAGGGAAAAGATTGAATACAGCACTCTTAGACTAAGGCAGAATGTGAATAGAGTAGCTGGAGATGAAGAATGAGTATAGTAGTTGAAGATGGGAAGGGGAAGTGACATGTAAATAGACAGAACAAAATCAAATTCACTTAGGATAGTCCATATATAAATCCTCAGTGTGGCATAACTGTTACGATTAAGCTGTGATTCAAGATTCAATGTGTTTTATTGGCCATGTGCCACAAGTGCATTGGAATACTTAGTCACCTGAAGTTATCAAATAAATAAATGAATAAGGAATAGACAATAGACATGCAATAGTGCGATGAAAACAGGTACCACTTGTACATTACAATTCACATAAAGAATTAAAAAAGAGAGAATGTGGGTATTGTAGAAGGTGACAGTAAATGGGGAATATTTTTTGAGAAGAGGAGGAAAGTCTGTGAGTAGCTGAATATTAGATGAGTTGTAAAGGATTGCTGTAGTAACTGAAACGGATAGCGTGAAGTGAGAGAATTGGATAATGTCCAGTTTTCTATGATAGGGGTTATTAGTAGACCAATCACAGCTGCTGAATTATTATGCTGACTCAGATTTTCTTTGTTAACAGATATTATTTCCTTATGTACAATGCGTTTCTCCCATGCTTACAAGAATGTTTATTTAATTTTACACAATAATGAAGTCCTAGGAGTCTATTATATCTCGGTTACACCATTAATTCTCCATTTAATGTCAGAATAACCATTCTGTATGTCTTTAATTGAGTTGTGTCCCCAAACATAGAAAAATTATTTCCAGCTCTAGAAAGGAATCCTGAGAATGATCTCCCTGCTGTTGAGGCAGTTGCCCCAAACAATGGTTCTTCTTGGTTAGATATTACACAATATGATGATGGTTACTGGGAATGTGCCCACATAAATTTGAACTAGGTCCCATCCCTGGTTATTTGGCACGATGTTCACAGACAATACCCTGATCTGTCAGAAGCAGCACAGGGCCGCCTTTTGCCTTCTGCATCAACATAATTGTACAAGTCAGCTTCTTGTTTTCTCTTCGATCAGCAATCAGGACCAATAATCAGCCTCAGCTGGAGGTAGGAATAAAACGTCCAACCTGCCACCGCAGACAACGTTGTGATTTATAATGTCCTGAACCCAAGTGTGCCATTCTTATTAACTTAAGGCTTATTTTAACTTATTGCAATGTGCTCCCTACCATAGATTTACCTGCTGTGTCTGAAAGCTATTTGTAGTTTTGTTTTTGTGATGTTAAGGTAAGAAATTGCAGTATTTGGTTTTGGTAGACGTCTTTAACTGGAACAAGTATGCTAGTTGGATGATGAACATTATGCTACAGCTGGTCAGTACATCTCTGTAACCCAACCACAGTGTTCCCCAGCCTTGTGTTTTAGGTTGCCTGAGATAGGCTCCAGGCCCTCTGCAATCCTCACCAGGATAAGGGATTGAAAGATGGATAGATGGATAGGTAGCTAACAAAACAAGAAACTGCTGACTCGGCAAATGACAATTGTTGAACAAGTATGCCCCACATTGGGATTGTGTGGCAGGGGCACGCATACAAGAATGTGGCAGCAAGCTGAACAGAAAATTGTCCCCCTTTAATCTTCCGGAGGATTACTGAAGGTTTAAGGTGTGCTGTTGTCATGGTTACCATGAATCTGGTTGTTGTACTGAGGATTTCTCTCACTCTGCCTCATCACCCAATAGATCCTGACAAAAGCAAACTAATAAAAGCAGGAGATTCCATCATGACATGCAGGGCCCAATCTGGAGGGACATTTCTGTATTCAATACAGCAGCTTCAGAGTCAGTGAGGAGCAAAGGGGAGAGCCCAGGATGCCCTAACTGGCATACCCATGCTGACAGAGACAATGGCAGAATCGAACAGTAGCCATGCATATTATGGTTTACATACCACTATCTGCTTCAGAAAACAGCAACCAATGAACAGACCACACAGAAGCATTGATATATGATTAAATAAGCTTGTGTTCATTCTGACATGTAACACTACCTTGTAGGGGTATGTGATTTGATGATCTTAGATCATGAACAATTAAAATATCTCCACAATCTGCCTGTATGGAGAGATCGTTAGTATTGTGCTACAGTGCACATCCTATCAGTTGCAGTTCTGTGGCTCATACGCGTCTAAAGTTGTTGTCAGCCAAATCATTTTCAACACACCAATAAACTGGTAATAGCAAACAACAGGTTGTGCTTTCTGGATTTCTCTCCTTTTCACGACCTTGTCACAACACACAATGCATAACACGCAATTCCCTGTTTGGCAATGTAGAGGCATAGATGGCACGGAGGAGTTAAAATGAATTCATCATTATGGAACTTCCAAAACCAGCACGGTGCAACCAACAGTTATTTGACAAATTTGCAAAGATAAGGTTCGCAAGTCGGATGGCAGCACAGCAAATCTCTTTAGCCACCTCAAAAGTACATACCTGAAAGAGTATGCTGATTATGTTTTTGTTTTAAATTTTGTTACCTTATAGGGCTATATTTATTTAAAATAGGAAGCAGCTTGGTTGTACTGTTTAGTAACTTGCAAAATAGTCAAGACTATCATGAAAAAGAATTGTGATAAGATTGTAGATTGTGATCCTGTCTGAAAAAAAATCGTAATATGATATTTTTGCCATATCGCCCACTCCTACTGCCCAGCATAATGCCCATTGGTAACTTTCATCAGTAACAGTCCCTTAAGTGGGAAACGTTTTATCTGTATATTGATACTTTTGTAGTACTTTTCATAGCATAATTCTAAGGAACTGATTAATATACAAGTAACGTGGAGAGCAGTCATTTTGGTTTAGTGTTTTATTTCAGCTTTTGGAATTGGAGGAAGTAAAGGCCGCATTGGTTTTATTGTATATGTTGTAATTTATCTTTAGTTCACTAATTGTTTGCTGAAATGTTGCTAAACAATGACACTGAGTCCCAATAAGATGTGTTAGACTTGTACTGCTCAGACACACCTTCACACAGCGATCTCAACACTGATCCAAGTCATAGTGATATACTGGAGAGTGAGAGAGAGAAAGAGAGAGAAAAATAATCCTGCACTACATATGGAACTGTCCAGAAACATATTCAGCCTTGAAGTCTAATAGAACTTAGGGAGGCCTTCCCAGAGGCAGGAAAGGATATAGAATTAGAGAGAGTAGAGGGAGAAAGAAGAAGATATGGAGAAATACAGATCTAAAGAAGGATGAAAGTGATGGATCTGGGCTGATATGACAGATGCATAGAAGCCATTTTCAGGCTCCCTGCTCTTTAAAAAAAGTGACAAGGTATTTTCTTTTTTTCTCACACCTAGTGTGATATTCTGGTTTCAATAAAGAAGCCAGATTGAGCTCTAGATCTTCCCACACAGGTGTCAGAATTTAATAATAAGAATGCAAGAAATTATGGAGAAGAGAGATGAGTTGCTGACTGGCTCAAAATTTCAATCTAGTAGGGACAAACACACACACCAGCCCATATCACCAGAATATACACATACACACGCGCTGAATCCCACTTCCCCCACACATGCTTATGCATATGGAATGTTTTTGGGGATTTGGGAATGGGCGGATGTCATGTGTTAAATGATGGAGATACTTGAACAGGAAATGACATGGGCAGTAGTGAAGCTGAGTGGGCCAATTAAGCAAAAAAAACAGCACAATTTCATTATGCAATTTGTTTGTGTTTGGGTATTTCATTAAATAGGATTTATAGGAAATACACAGTTCATGGTGACTGGATAGGTTGAAAATGCAGTCAGCAGTCTAGGATATTTACATGTGTGGATAGCAGTTAGGCCAACTGTCATTGGCATGAGCAATTTCTTACATAGAATACTGATAACAGTCTGTTGAACTTAAGCTGGAGTGTACAACTCCTGGTCACTGAGACCATAGGGTATACTGTTTCTGTTCTTTCTCACATCTGTGTTGTTTTATTGAAGTTGTAACAGCTGTAAGTTGTTAATTGAACAACTCTAAGTGCTGCAGACACTGCAGCCCAAAAGGACCAGAGTTTCCACACCATGAGAATTTTGTGGCAAGATAAGAGACTGGTCAGAGGAGGTGGTTTAGACTCAGCTGTGAGATGCTTTATTAAGACAACAGAAAAACAGAACAAAGGAAGACATCGACTCAGGGTCAGTACTAGATCTTGGTGTGGGGCCATGACAGCTGAGTGGGGCCAGGTCAAGGCTGTGTGTATCTATGACAGCGGTGCTTTTGCAGGCAACTATCATCAGGTAGAACAGTGGGGGGTTGACGGCTTGAAAAGAGTTGCAGTTGTTGGGGATTTGTTCAAAAATAGTAGATGAAGGGGCCTGTATGAATTTTGTCCCTTTCAGAACTCTGTTTATATAGCGATACAAAGAGACTCTCCAGTTCTGCTATATTATCTACCCAATTCTTAGGAACTCAATAGAGTGCTGCATCAGTCGGGCACCACAATATTGGGAATTCGTATTACAACATGTGCTGTGTCTATAGAGGAAACTCCTCAATTCTGAATGTTTTGTACAGTAAAACCAGGCTGTACAATTCTGGGTTTGACTTACAAACAGGATGTGTGACTTATGATAGATTGACTTAGACTAATGGAAGCCCATTCATTATACCAGACAAGTCCTCATAGTCATTGAAGATATTGTATGCCTTAGTTAGTTTACCCTCAGTTCCTAAGGTTGAAGTTATAACTTTTAGTGTTGGCTATGGAGTGGTGTCTCTGAGGTTAGGGATCTGTGGTCGCAATCAGAAGGTTCAACTCCTATGAATGCAGGAGTGATCCTACTCCATTTTGCCCTTGAGCAAGGCCCTTAACCTGCAGGTGCTTCAGGCTGTGTATGATGTTAATCTATATCCAGCCCTACGAGGAGGTCCCCAAACTTGGAAAATTTGGGGGTTGGTGACAGGACTGGCAGTCCAGCCAAAACTCACACTGTTTCACTCAGACTAGTGTGTTGCTGAGGTATCACCCGTTCCACAGCTGCACTTAGGTTCTCATCCCTGAGGTGGTTTGTCGGGTGGTGAGTGCGACAACGTGCTGTAATCAGCACACGCTCCTTACCTCTGGGTGTAGGGCTGGGCGATATCATATCGATATCAATCATCAGGGCTTCAGATGACAGACAAAACATTTGGTCGGACACTAGCTTTTAGGTACTGTATGGACGTTTATTTCCGCCCACAATTTGGTGAGCGGTGTAGTAGTACAGCTAAAATATTAATGAGGCATTTTATAACACCCAAAAGTTAGTAATCAGCATAAATTTGGCGTATCCTTATGTTTAATAAACGTGTCGGATTTCAAACTGCTTAAAGTACCACCTTACCACAGATGTCTTTTTACCCTGTTTATTTGTAAGATCTCATTTAAAAGATGTTGTGGCTGCTGAGCTGTTCCCTTCTTCATCACCACTTCAGCATGTATCGCACTGAAGTATACCAAACCATACAGTATTATGTGGTGTGCCCCACTACAGTACATACTACACTGAAGTATACCAAACCATACAGTATTATG
>JAODKF010000001.1:48416534-48427491 GCA_026779585.1 Mormyrus proboscirostris | reverse complement strand
ATACTACACTGAAGTATACCAAACCATACAGTATTATGTGGTGTGCCCCACTACAGTACATACTACACTGAAGTATACCAACCATACAGTATTATGTGGTGTGCCCCACTACAGTACATACTACACTGAAGTATATTAAACCATAGAATACCAAAACAGTATTATGTGGTGAGCTCAGCTAAGAGTTTAATGAACATAAAGATATGCAACTTTATACAGATTACGAACTTTTGGGTGTCAAAAAACGCATCTCATTAAAATTTTAGCTGTACTACTAATCTGCTTAACAAATTGTGGTGTCTAGCCAAATGCTTCACCTATCATCTGTAACACTGGTGATTATTGTGCATGCGCTATATAGTATTGATATGGTGTTGCCCAGCCCTTGTTTATGACATGATTGTCTTACTGTATGGTAGACAGAATTTAAAGGAGATGGAAGAGAGGGAGTGAAGAAAAATATAAACAAGATAAAGAAAATAATCACCAAATATGGCCTGGGCTGGGTACTGGATCTGATTGCCAAAAGCTGATCTGGATGCCCAATGATAATAAGAGTGCTCACAATATAGTCATTGCGTTGCTCAGAGAGAACCATACTCATTTGTACTACTTGTACTAATATTAATTAGTGTTATAATGTCAGAAGTTGACATGGAGCTGCTCTAAATAGTACCTCATGAAATGGTACAGAGAATGAGCAAAGCACAACAACTAAATTTTTAAAAAAATAAAAATAATAATAATAATCATTGATACTTTATTGATCCCCTTGAGAAAATTGTCTTTATGCCTCCCTCAACTTGCTCTTTGTAGAGTAAGCTGTCCGGGAAGATTTGAATTACATTTTTATAGCATGGATTTGTAAACCAATTCGGGTCACTAGAACTGTATAAGCCAAGCTTTATAAATACGTAAAATAGTTTAGCTGTTTTGTTCAAATGCTTTGGCATTGCAAATCTTTTTCCTGGCGAATCTGAATTTGAGAGTAGCAGGCAGACTGGAGTGAGATGGTGTGACAAGGCAGATATCTTCAGGTTACTTGTTCCCCTTAAGTGTCAGCCAGATACTTCTGCTGTCTCCTTTTCTTTTCTCTTCTACTCTTCCACTCTCTCTCCCTTCTCTTCTAATTCCTTACTTAGCACTACCACCCCTCTTTACAAACCTCTTATCTTCTGCAGTAGACGAGGCCCTTATGTATAAGACAAGAGCTTATTCCCTTTTTCAGCTGCAAATTCATGGCATAACATTGTCTTTGTTTTCCCTCCCAGGACAGTTTTTTTTGTTGCTGCATTGCTGAGATTTTTGATGCTGAGCAATTAGATGCATTCGCCCTCAGACACACATGGATAGGCAGGTTGACGGAGGACTGCTTTCTGCGTTTCCTGCTCTCTCCGGCTGCCATTCTCCTTCTTCATCTATAATAAAAAATCACTTTTGCAGAGAGAAGCTCAATTAGTGACACAGCATTGTAGGCAGACCCTCTTCTCCTGGGGCTTAATTAAGGGTGAACCAAGGGATTGGAGACCCACTATGAGCAGAAATGATTTCAGACATACTGATTTCTGCCAGGAAAGGGGATTTTTCAGCTTTAACATGATTGATTACCTGCTAAGTTTAACATTATCAAATACATTACAGCTCTCGTGCATTGTGTGTACTGCGCGTTGATTGATGGCACAGGCTGTGTGCCATTAGAAGAAGGCCTTTTCTCACCTCAAGTTGCAGTGGGCTTTACATTCTCACGTCCCTTATTTACAGTTGAGAGCCACGTCCATGTTTTCTCCATTTATTTTGGATTGAGATTTCTCAATGTGTCAGCGAGTCGTTTTCCCCTTTGAAATCAATACGCCTGGGCTCCCCACGGGCCTTTGTCAATGCACATGCCAGCAAAGGCCGGACACCACTGTTTAGGGAAGAGAGTGTTTTTCACTCTGTCTCCATGGGTATGGGTCTGGCCAACAATTCTCTTTTTATTATAAATACAGAAGCATATTTGTACCAACAGTGTGTGTTTGTGAAGGGGGTGGTTAAACCAGAAAAAAATATTGATTTATGAGTTTGAAACATTTAAGGATGTTTGCTGTATGTGAGTAAATACACAGACTGTTTGAAGAATAATGACTTAGTGTGCTGTTATAACGTATAATGTTGATATTTGAGATGTAGTAGTGTAGACTGTTCGAGGACGGTCCAGCTGGTCAGTATTACAGTACATGTAGGTTTGACTTTACAATGGTGTTATTCTAACCATCTACTTATAAATGACTAAGTCAGAATGATCTACTTACCATAAAAATGCAAAACATATACTCATTTATTAATATATTGAGTGTATTATTATTATTATTATTATTAATAATAATAATAATTTCCGTTTGGGATAAATAAACTATTTTTGAAATGAACTGGGATTTTAGTTCCTTCACTTTACTCTTTCTCAGCTCGTTTTTCGGAGGGAAATTAATGTCGTAGTTTTTCCCGTCTTCGGAACGGTTGACTGACAGATGAGGCAAATGCACTTCGAATATGACATGGTGAAAAAACTCCTCCTCCCATTCCGTATGGAAGTGTTAGGTTTTTGGCTTCTTACTTGGTCCAGCTCCCCATTCATTTTCATACCCTTTCTTAAGTTTAGTAGAAATAAACTGGAGGCTAACTAGGTGATTCGGTCGCTTGCTAGAGTTTTGCTGCAGCTGGCGCGGTTGAACGCGTCATCCATCCTCTATTTTTTTTTTTATGCTATACGATCTACTCACACTACCTTTGCGATAGTAGATCGCGATCGACGTATTGGGCACCCCTGGTACAGACCATGTATATGTAGATCATGAAAACATTACTGGAACCGGCGAGAAAAAAAAACGCTTGCTTTGATATTTATGCAGTCAAAGTCAGCTTTATTGTCAATTCTGCCATATGTACAGAACACACAGAGAATTGAAATAACGTTTTCTCGCAAACCCTAGTTAAACAGAAAAACATTAATACAAAAAATAAAAATTTAAAAATGCAAGAGAAATATAAATACAATATACAAGGGCACGTGGCAGAGAGTGCAAATCAGACAAAGTGCAATAGAGCTTGTAACGTCACGTCGATGCATCAGATCGTCTGTCGTTGAGTCTATACATTGATAGAAATCGATACATTGCCTCACCCCTACAAAATATACTTAATTTATTTTATATTGACTTTTTTTATTTCAGAGCAAGTAATTTACCTTCAGTATGTGAAAACGTTGAATTATGTTTTTTGTGATAGTCATTGAACAGATGGCATGAATATTTACCTCAAGAACAATGCTGTTTGGTATCCGGCATCCGGTTGTTTTTGTTTTATCCTGTGATAGATTTTGTTGTTGACTGACAAAAATGGCAAGACAACATTTTTTCTTAAAATACAGCTAAACAGAATGTTTAAAATGCACCATTAGGTGAAAAGGCAATCCAGTGGACAGCACTTCTGGTCTTGGGTGTGGTTCCAGCTCCTCCTGATTTCCCACAACTTCTTGATGTTGCAGTATTTATTAATAATCAATGACTGAATAACAAACAAGGCCATGGTGTTTGACTGGTTACTGCTGTCACACAAGGCAGCTGCAAACACAAAAAAGAACAAAAAAATTACAAAAAATGTATTTGCAAATGATAATATTTATGTGTAAACTGAACACTCTTCTGTGGAGGAAAATCAAGTTGCAATCAGTCTGACAGCAAAAGCATTCAGGTCTTCATTTGCTCAACTGATTCTATAGTGATGGGTTGAGTAGAGGCATTGTTCACAGCAACATGACACACAAAAAGAACCCATATTATCCATCAGTCTTTCATCATTTACTCAACTTCACACATTGACAGAACAATAAGGGGATTGCAGAAAGAAACTCTGGGTGCTCAATGAAGCATATGGAATATACAGTCCACGCCAAGCACTCAATAGACATATATTCTTCCAACAAGAAATTACGCTCCTCACTAAACAAACAGAGCACATCAAATAACATTACACATTAAAAATATATAATATATAGGTCAGATACCTTGCTTGTTAAGCACACAGAGAATAAAAGCTAGATCACATTAAATACACTAGAAATGCAATGAAAAGCATATTCCTCATAAAACATACAGCATGCTGGTCAGGTTAAGCATATTTAATGATGAATTTTATCATGCAAAATGGCTACCTTTTTACTGTCAGATTTTGTTACTTTTAGAAGTGAACTTTTAATTATAAGATTATAAACATTGTTGATGACTGGCCTGCAATGTATATTAGTAACTGGGAACATATTGTAGTTTGGTAGTTTTTGCAACTGTAACCTACAAACAAAGAACAATCAAACAGAGAACAATCAAGTCCTTTGGGTCACTAATATTTCTGGATGATCTTAAAATAGAAATAGGAATTTGACCAGTGGTCCAAGTTTGTTTAAGATGCTGCATGTAAAATGTAGCTCTATGATATCTAAATAACACTCTGGGGAAAGTTTGAAAATGTGGCCACATGGCAAATGTGACCTCAAGGTAAACGTGACCACAACAGCCCTCCCACCATGCGTACACATCAGGAAATGACCCAGTGTTGCTAGGCAACCAAATACTGCCATTATCTGTAATTCTGGGAAAAAAAATGTTTCTTACACATTGTGAGTGAAGGCCATATAACTCGTAAATACTAAGGGGCGTGCATTCCAAGAGATGAAAGCTTTTTAACTGTGGCGTTTATTCAGTTTTGCATTTCATTCCCGAGCTCATTGCAATGAGGTGTGCATAAAAGAAAAGGCAGAATTGCACAGTCATTTACATCAAAGCTTCATTAGAGTTCTTCTGCCAGAGCAACAGTGGGAATAATGAACCTGCTTTGCCTGAGCAACATTTGAGCCCATCGTTGAGCGTTGGAATATTCTTTGTTGAATGGGCTTCATCCATGTTTCTCTAATGTCCGAACTGTACTCATTAAAAAATGTTTATGACTTAAGCAGCTTCAGGCTTTGTTTATGAGAAGTTGTTGAGCATTTGGAGGCATAATATGTAGTAATAATATTGGTGGTATTATGAAGCAACTGGATAGTTATGCAATATAAAGTGAAAGAAAGTTAACTGTAGGAAGTGGGTCTGATCTTTATTTATTTAGTGATTAATTGTCATTGTTGACATACCACAGTGAAATGTGTTTTCTGCATTTAACCCATATGTGCCAATGTGATATAGCAGAGGGCAGCTAATTCAGTGCCCGGGGACCAGTGCTTGGGGGCAGTACCTTGCTTAGGGTACCTCAGTGGCACCTTGCTGGTTGGGGATTCAAACCTGCAATCTTTCAATTATAAGTGTGCTACCTTAACCATTAAGCCACCACTGCCCAGTGTTGCCTTGTTTTTGCAGGCTGGGAAGCCTCCAATCAATGACCTCTTCACTGACCTATGTGATGGACGACGCCTCCTGGAACTGTTGGAGGGTCTGGCAGGACACGAACTAGTGAGTATTTTATTTGTGTCTTGTGTCTCCTGACCCTAGTGCCAGGGAGGACTCAAATGCAACTTTGAGGAGAAAAATATCCTCAGTCAATTGTACTGCAACTGAGTCTTGGCAGAGTGACACCCTACCAGACTCTGCTATAAACAACAACTATATACAAATACATGTGAGCAGGTACAGTACTGTTACTCCAATAAGGGTTGGCTGAGCCCTGGTTCATAGTACTCTTGTGGATTTGAGTTTTTGTTAAATATTGAGGCATGATTGTGCTGTTCATCGAATATTAACCATGAATTGATCTCTCCTGACAATTCTAATTCTTTTTGGAAGAATAAGCACTATGAGCAGTATTGTATGTGTATTGACAAAAAAACTGAGAAATATTATAAGAATGTTACTATAAGTTATTTTTGGTCTTCATTTTTGGTCCTTAAAGCATTAATACAGTGCCAAATTTAATTATGATAAATTATTTAAGTACTTAGATTGCTGCATTGTTCATAGCTCCAGAACAAATACGTAACTGAATGACTGGTTAATCCTAATTAAGTTAAATACAAATTTCTGCTGCTGTTTGAGGTGTGAGAATGAACAAAATCAGGTTAAAGCAGTACAGTTTTATTCTGAAAAAAGTACTTTCTTGAGGACGTGTACCTTGTCACTGATAAAAGACATGGCATCTTGATCTTAATTTCTTAAAAGCCTTTTAAACCTCATTAATTAAAGACTGTTTAAGAACTTTGTGTTATAGCATTATAACTTTAACATTTGTAAAACATTTTATAGACCATCTGTTCAGTGGTTCTGCTCGGTAGGGTTTTGGCTGTTATTTAATCGACTGGTGGAAACAAGTTAAGGTAATGTCTTACATAATTAAGGCCTAAGAACCAGTATATATTACAGTATATTTATCGATCGTCTGGAAAGAAATACTCACTGGAGATGCTCACTGGAGCAAATACCATAATACTCATGAGTGCTCATAGAATAGTGTTGCAGCTAGAATCAGTTGGGGACAACTTAGGGTTGAACATTGGGGGGTTGAGGTCTCCACGTATTTAAGGTGGTCCAGTGGGTTCTATTAGTTGGTTTTGATTACTGGGTTACCCTGGCTCCCCCTGTCCCCCCCATAATTTACGCCCCCGGTTGGGGTAATGGTTACATTTCATAAATATTTTAAATGTCTGTATTGTGAGACATGCACACATTAGTGTTGCTGAATTCAATGTTACTATTATACAGAATTATATTTTACTTATTTTCATCTTCTTATTCATAAGCATTGTATATTGTATGTTGTAAATAAACGTGACATATATAACATATATTACAGATAAATTAGCCAGCTCTTCCTGTGATAATTTAGCCTTTCATTTGCCTTAGAATGTGCTCTTCTTTTTTGGTTTAACATGCATGGAGTTGTGCTTTGAGCATCTGTATTCCATGTCTAACTCGTCTTTTCTGACAAAATTCCAGCAGAAGACTCTAAAGGAAACTTCTTTATTTGCAGGCCAAAGAAAAGGGCTTCACTCGTGTTCACTCGCTTAACAATGTCAACCGAGCGCTCCAGATCCTACAGAAAAACAATGTGAGTCACATTCTCTTATCAATCTGTTAATGGTCAGTTTCACTTCAAATATGATCAATATGAAAGGTAGTTTAGGGCAGTAATTTGGATTCATTTATAGGAATTGAAACCTTCCACCACAAATGCATGCTGGCTCTTAATCCAGTTGGTGTGGTACAGTACAGTTTTTTGGTTAGTAATGACAACCTGGCATTTAGTCCTGCAATACTGGATGATGCTATACACATTCTTCATGGTATTAAAGCTGACTACTGAACAGAACTGTACTTACTTCACTCCTACCCAGGTTGAATTGGTGAATATAGGTGGAGTCGACATCGTCGATGGCAATCACAAACTGACCCTGGGCCTCATCTGGAGCATCATCCTTCATTGGCAGGTCAGTTAATAACATCTTAAGGAAAGATACTGGTTGTTCTATGTATAATTAACTACAGATATGCTCTGTCAATAAAATTATTTGCTTGCAGTACCTGGAGAGGGACACATGGCAATCTTTTCTGTGCTTTTATTTTTTGGTACATACTTTAGTTGAAGCAAATATAAAATAAGTAATTATGGCAATGTATGTGCATGTGAGCTGACTGTATATCGTGAGGCATACTGTAATGTAATCGCCTGGACCCCAATATAATTACTACAGATAGGGTAAAAAACCTTATACTGTAGTCTGTAATTCTAAGGAAAGTTGCAGGTGCTTCCAGAAAAGAAAGACTTTGCCACTGGATTTGCTGTAAGCTTGACAATTTCCAGTTCACAAAATTCTCCTGTGATTGAGATCCTTGGCAAAGCAAGCCCGCAATGTACATTCATTTTAATACTTGTGGGATTTCATTGAAAATCCCGGAAATTATTGGGAACAAATCTGGGAGTGTTGCACCTGTTTTGATTTTGCTCTATAATGGCGCTTATTGGCAGGTGATTATTAGCAGAAGAAACAGCAGATTTAGGATGCTGTTTGGAGCAAAGTGTGAGCTGTCTAATGGTAAAGCAATGCTGGAGCCCAGTCATAATGAGTCATACTGTATATTTGCAATGGTATTTTTATTTTACAAAATGCAGCATATCATTCAAAACTTTGCTGTTTTCCATGCAACCGGAAATCAGATGCCCTCTAAAGTCAGTTTAAAATGGCTTCTATCACTAAAGTTTTGCGTCATATTATTGACAAATAGATCTGTGAATCACTGGTATGATGGTGAAAATGGATTTGTCTGAGGGGTGGAAAATGTTGTGGAAAGAGCATACTAATAAGAACTGAGCCACTTGGGACAGCACATTTACCATTAGATAGAGCAGAGTAATAGCTATTCCATCCATTCCATCTATTTTTAATAACTACTTATCCAACCAGGGTTGAAGTGATTGGGAGCCAATGCCAGGAAGTATAGAGAGTAACAAACAAACTTAACAAACCCACCAATTCACATGAATTGGACATATTTGGATGATTTGCTGATGAAAGCAGTGATTTTAGTTTTTAAATATGCTTTAAATCAGAAACTACTCTTTTGACTAAGCAAAAAATGACTGATTGATTAATTAATTGTTCTAACAAATGTTGGAAATAAAGTCCAAAGCAATGCTTGTTTTTATACCATTCTGTTGTGACCAGATTAATTGTAAAAAAACATCCTAGAAGCTCATAAAAATTCTCTCAGTGGCACAAGATTATTCTACAATCTCAGGAGTAACAAAGAAATTACCTAATGTCAAAGCAGTGCATCTATCTAGTTATTGTTTACAAAGTCAAATCAGAACTTTATAGTGCAATATTTTCTGGCAAGCATAATAAATATTAAGATGGTAATCCCCTCAGAACTCAACAAGAAATTGGCCAAGCTTAATTAAAAACACAGTGTAAGGTGCTTGAATTTTAGTGAAATAGGCTACATGCGATAAACTGGAATTCACGTGACAGGTAATGAAACTGTATTTATAAAAATATATTTTATAAAATATTATTTACTATTAAAACTAATGCAATTCAATCATGACAACAAAAGTATTCACCATATTAAATTATCTTACAGTATATGGATATGGCATGAAGTAATTTGAATGAAATTGTGACGGAACCTTTATTTTCCATGTAGTACCTTTATAATTTTAGGCAGCATTAGTCAAGTTTGCTGTCTTTATGTATATGTGAAATATAGTGATATTTTGATTTAGTATGTTTTTGTGCTTTTGTGATTTTTACAGTTTATGCCAAAATATTTCTGTCCTTTAACTTGGATGAGTAGACTTTCAACATAAACTGCAAACGTTAAAATGAGTATTATTTAAATATTTTTTATATACAAATTATCATTTACCTTTGAATTGGGTATTGGTTTATTTTTTGTACTCTGAAAACTACTAGCAAAATTAGCAATCACTGCTGTACATCTTTAAGTTACAGTTAAAGAAAGGTATGACTGCAAGGGAGGTAGAAAGTTGAAAAAAGATGAAAGTTCAGTAGAAAGACTGGAATCTTGTTAAATATTGGTTATTTCTTTTAAATAGTGTGCTGACTGCTGTGCAGCATTCAGAAATAGGTTCTTGTCTGTTAAGTCCCCTGCTGTAATCTGAAGATCAGCAAAGCATCCAGTAAATTGCCATATGGTGCACAGACTAATATATAAATACTGTGACTTCTTTTTAATAAGCATACAAAATTTGCCAAATAAATCAGTGTTGGGTATACAATGGCAAATATTATCAGTGTTGGGTATACAATACTGCATACAGTGGGCAATTTTGTAACACCAATTCACTAAACTTTGTGGGCAGAACAGAGAACCTTATGGAAACCCCAAAGTGATTTTGAGGAGAACATGTAAACCCTCCACACACACAGCCAGTGGCAGTTTCACACCTCCAACTCGGGGCCTTGTGAGCTGCAACTACATTCAGTGCTTTGTAAAAAATCACTAACATGTCTGTTCATATCCATCCACTTCTATTTGATTGGGTATCTCCTGGAAACATGACCAAGCTCCTTACTGCAGTCACATCCAAGTATCCTGATTACGTAGTCTTTCTGTTTTTCAGTTCTAGTTTTACTTCTTTTATATCATTCTATTGCTCCAAGCTCCTCTTGGTTTTGCATGGTTCATGTTTTAAAAGCTCATATATTCTCGTGATGTTGCTTGACCAGATCCTTGAATTGATTCAAAGGTGGTAAGTTCACTTAGTTATTTGATTTTATGACTGGCCTTCAATAGTAAGTCAGTTCTAATTTTTAGCATTATGCAATTTTAAAGAATGATATTTTTTTCTAACTTGGCAGACTTTGAACCATTACTTTGGTACATTGTGTCATGATCTTCAGCTTGCACTAGAAGGATTAATGCATCTTAGTTTCTCTTTTAAAACAAGGTACTACTGAGTAATTTAGATTATGATATGCTCTTTGTACATCCACAGTAGAAAAAATAAAAAATAAAAACTAGTTTTGACTATGTATGCTGGGTGCTGAACCCTTTTGTCTTTTTCGTGTCAATCAGAAAGTTACAATTAAGGTTTGTTACACTTCAATTGAGAATACAGGTATGTTGTCTAATTTCCATAAATAATGGGGGTACCAGGTCTGAAAGATCAAGCTATGTAAATCTAGCATCCTGTCTGCAGTTGAAAGGCTAACTTCAAACATATTCTTTAACCCATTTTTTAGACAGAGGTCCTCTTTTTAATTTCGTCATGTTTAGTATACAGTCTGCTGTATACTACAGTAAGTTGCCATCATTCCACACTACCAAGGTATGAATTGTGAAATAACTTCTGCAAGGGTAGAGAATACTGTTTGTACATATTTAAAGCCTTAATCATCTACACCAGGGCTCTTCAACTCTGGACCTCGATTCCAAATCCAGGCCTTGTTTTCAGTTCTCCCAGGTAGTTAGTT
>JAODKF010000001.1:48399781-48416434 GCA_026779585.1 Mormyrus proboscirostris | reverse complement strand
GGCTCACAGGTAAAGGAAGGCTGGAAAACCAGCAGTGCTCGGACCTCGAGGACCGTGAGTTGAATAACCCTGATCTACACGCTGTTTGCATTTGTGTATGTCTTATTTTAATCTCTTTAGGTAAAGGATGTGATGAAAGATGTAATGGCTGACCTACAACAAACTAACAGTGAAAAGATTCTGTTGAGTTGGGTACGTCAGTCTACCCGGGATTATCCGCAAGTCAATGTGGTCAACTTCTCCAGCAGCTGGTCTGATGGCCTGGCATTCAATGCCGTTATCCACAGCCACAGGTTAGAGCTCACAGGGCGCTGCCATAAGACAGTACAGATGCTTCTCTACTTACATACGAGTTGTGTTCGTAACTTTAAATGTTCGTAAGTCGTTATTCAACATCAATTTAAGAGTACAAAGAACTAGGATGATGTTGCGGACAGGAAACAGGAGCTCAACAGACACAATTTGGACTTACAGTCCTCTTCGTTCATATGTCTGAAAGTTCATAAGTTGAAAGTTTGTAAGTAGAGGAGCGTCTGTATTACTTTTACGATTCCAACAGCCTAGTGCTCTTTGACTAAAGATGTCTTATAATGCTTTACCACTCATGCCTGCCTTGCTGTCTCACTTTACTCTGCATGAGTGGGCCACTTCACTCCTCTCTATGTAGTACTTCTTTGATGCACCAGTTTTATACTCATTAAAACATTCTTCTATATGACATAATTCCCTCTACCTGGATGTATTATTGTATTCCAATTCCTATTCCTATTCCTATTCACCACGCTATTTCTTAATATATTACTACATATTACTGTGGTGTATTTTACATGTTTTAAATGCCAGCTGAGATTAGAGTATGGACCATATAGATATTATAGTGGAGATTAGTGATTAGTGCATATTTTGTGGTGAAGTAAAATGAGATTAAGGTCCATTTTAATGGATGGTGTGTCAAGATTGCAAACCACTTGAATGGCCAGTGTAATAAGATTAAAGCTATTCTGTTATCCTCAGACCAGAACTGTTTGAGTGGAGCAATGTGGAGCAGAAGCAGACAGATATCGAGAGGCTTGACCATGCCTTCAGTACCGCCAAGGACCACCTGGGCATAGAAAAACTGCTGGATCCTGAGGGTAAGAAGAAACTAAGGACAATGGAGTAGGAACTAGGGCCAGACATGCTGCTGGGAAAGGTTACAAATAAGACAGAAGAAAATGAGGGGAGTGGTGCAGTAGAGACGGTGGATGACCACTGCTGGTCTGACATTAGACTGAGTGATTGTTGCTTTGAGACTTTTGAGTTAGGCTGTTTTAGAGGTTAAAGGACATCCAACACCATGGATCTGATCTCCCTCTAGCTGATTGATTACGGTGATGCAGCTCTCACTTAACCACTAATATCTGACTCTCAGAATCCTTCGCTCTATGCATGAAGGTCAGCACTCAACACAGAATCCCATCTGTCGAAAGTCATGGAAGAATCAGAATGGCTGAACTGCTATTTATGTGTTAATAGTCAAAAATGAAACTGTTTCCATTTGCCAATTCATTCTCCACTAATTAACCCTTAGCCACACATTAACCCTCGATACCACTGTCAGCTCCTTCCACGTTACCTGTAACATACTGTACAGGGTACTTTTTGTTTCTGCTGCAGTGCCACTTAATGGAAGCTGCTTAGTATAATAGGATGTGTCATTGCCTGAAGAAGCACCTTATCCCAAACATTTTTCCAGGATTTTATTGTTATCTATGGTTAGGCTTTTGTTACCTACAACAGCAATTTAAAATTAATCTTTTCACAAAGACATATATTTAAAAGCTTTATAATAGAGGAATAACCTACTTCAAAATTGCACTCTGTCCATGAATCAGTTCAGTTTTTAGTCTAGATTAAATACTCTTTCTTCTGAAAGGTTTGGTAGGATTTAGACTCAAAGGTTTTAAGTTAAGACCTGCCAGTGAGCTATATATTGGCTCACGTATCCCTCTGTTCTCCAACCACGAATCTAGAAATCATTCATTCATTAATTTATTGGAACCTTAATGGGTCAAGAAAGCCTTGGATATGCCATGGATACACCATGTGACCCGTCTTCCTTCTCGCATGCTACAGTAAAATAAATCTTATTTGGGGAATGCTCTTAGTTTCCCATTCATCTTAATATTTCTTGGTTTCATTAGTGGAGCCTTGTGGTTGTTATAACATTTAAAAAACCATCATCTGCAAATTTCCATACACAACCAGTAGGTGATGTTCCCACAAGTCTCCAGCATGTAAACACATACCTGAGATTTATTTTGGTTGCTTGGTTACAATTACAGCTTCTTCTGATCACAGGGACAAAGCACTGCTTCACTGATAGTGGTCAACATCCACCAGCAAGGCACAGCACAATCCCAGTGAAAAATAATGGAATGATGAATGGTGTTACTCTGGAAGAGAGGCTGAATAAGTGGAGGCACAGCTGCAAACGAAAGCTGGAGGCAGTGTGCATTATTTATTTCATAGTCTTGTGTCAAAGCTTATCCTGCAAAATAGGAGAGGCATTCACTAGAGTCAGATACTGCCAAGTACAACGCTCCTCATTTAGCCCACCTGCTGTCCATTACTCTGCCCTCCATTTACCTTCCTGCATCCATTACTCTGCCCTTACCTTCCTGCTACCCATTATTCTTGTATCCTTACTTCTGGAGCTGTATGGAATGAGCTGGATGAAGGATATGTTATTGGTAGTGGCATTGAATTTGGGCCATAGTATGTGATATCATTAGGCTAAAGAAAGAGTGTAGTTAAAGATTTGATGTAATATGCAGTAATAATTGATTTAGTAATTGATTTTGAATTAAGATGTAATGGATACATACAGATTGGGATTAAATAGTGATGATGGCCATGAAGTGAGAAGAGATATATATGGAATGTGTTGAGTCCCACAAGTTTGGGACTGAAAGACATGATATAATGACATAAATACAGCCTGTGGGGAGAAAAATATAACATGCTTTGCAGTTGTCAACTAACAGCAGGAATAAAGTATAGTGTGTTCAAGGATGTAGGAAGGAAGCTGGGAATGTCATGGGAAGAGATTCAAATGTTGACTTGGCTGGAAAGACATTGTAATATGGAGAAACAGGAAGGAGTCTGTTGCAGGAGCACAAAAGATAATTATTTGCTCTATTAGCCACAAAGCAAGTAACTAGTTTGCATGTAACTATAGGAGTGATTTATACCCGGAGGAGTTACTTTAGGAAAGCAACTGCTGAGCCGTTATGTAGTAGAAGAGCTGGTACTATGACTTTCTTACTTGTAACTTTTAGAAGCATGGTGCTCCAGGTCTGTTTATATCCTGTAGGTAAAATCATTTTTCACAGTTCACTATAAGTTCCAGTTCTTACTGTGGATGACTAAGATGCTCCCATAACAAGAGAGGAGGTACTGTGGTTCTGTCTGCTCAGCTGTGTAAATGCGATGAATGTTTGTGTGGGAGAAAGGAATAGAGATATAAACAGAGATGGAATATGCCTCTGTGTGCATGCATGAGGTTTTAAGGAAAAAAAGAGATACATACAGTATCAGTGCAAACTGGGGAAGTGCATGCATCTCTTCATATGTGCATTTGTGAGTCATTGCATTTGTACATGTGAGGAAGGGGAAGACATGCATAAGTGTATCGACTCTCATCAGAACTAATGATGAATAAAATGCTTCCTGTCTCCATGGGTTATTACAGTTCTTGATGCACCAGAAAGGAGCAATAAAAGGGAGTTAAAAATAGCACACAGAGCAACATGACCATCATGCTGATTCTCTCTGGCTCTCTTCTCCTTTTCCACAAACCATGCAGTGTTTACGATTTGTGTGCCTTATTGGAATGGCAAAAGTAATATGTTGTATAGATCAAGAAAATAATGCAAATTAAACACAGTTCTCCAACTTTTTAAAGAGACTGATTTTGTGTACTTTGTAAAATGTAAAAAAAAAAAAATACAGCTCGTTGTCATCTGTTTCAGATGTGGCCACAACACATCCTGACAAGAAGTCCATTCTGATGTATGTCACCTCGCTGTTCCAAGTGATGCCACATGGTGTCACCATGGAGGCTCTCCGGGAGGTGGAGAGGCTTCCACCAGCCCCAATGGCTCTGGAAGACCATGCTCAGAGCAAGCAGCTCTTTTCCCAACAGGTCAGTTCAGGCAGACATTAGTGACATGTTGCATAATCTCTACCTAATAGTCTAATAGTCTCCTATACGAGCGTTCCAAAAACCTTTGACTCAAAATTGCGGTTGCACTGCATTCTCCGCTGTGTTACTGTGGAACTCCTACCATGTTCTTCTTAGGGATTTGCAATGCATGTGTCTAATACCTCTCCAGGCATTGCCATAGTCTTTCTTCTGCCTCATACAGTATCTCTGTGTTTTTTTTTGTTATTTAGCATAATTACTGAATTTTTCTCTGCCTTCTCCATTTGTTACCCAAATTTAGTCATTGTTAATTATCTCTTAAACTCAGCCATCCAAATTGCTGCCTTCAGCTCCCTCAAGGGCAGAGTTTTTGCTCTCAGGTCAATAAGCAAGTCTGTCAGCCAGTGGCTGTTTGTCTCGCTGCAAATGACATAAATTTATCTCACCGCAAGCAATCAGCAATGCATAGCCTGACATGTCCCTAGGAGGTGCTTAACGCTGGTCTCAGTTCAGATACCCTCACTCACTTAAACACTCCCACACACGACCTGATTATGTTATTTATGCTACATGCCTCTTGAGTTCCCAGTTGCATTGGCAGAAAGCTTGGCTCAGCATGTTGCTTTGGAGGAGTACCTTCACAGGATACATTCCTTTGATACGTGAGAACACATGGGATGTTGCAGGAAAGGTAGCACTACCTAGGGGAGCACCGTGTCAGTATCTTTGGGTGGTCCAGCTGAGAGTTATGATGGAGAGACTCTGGCTAGTTTAAATGCCCCCATGCTTGTGGCAGGGCCATATCAGATGCTACTCAAGAACTCCCAGTCACAACAAGCAGACAGTAAAACACGCTATGTGAGAGCTATAGGTTTCTGCAAAGGCATTCTGCAGATGTCTAGTTCTGATTAATGGCATTTTTATGAAGATAAAAGAGTATTGAACGAAATCATTTACTTGAAATGCTGCCTTTCTGTTCCTATATAAAGGAAATGGATTTTATTTTTTGCAATGTACATAGTAGGCTGCCTGATGTTACACTATTGGTAAAATAACTTCACTCATTTCTTATTTATTAGTGGACCGTTTTGTCCAAGGTGACATACAAGTGAAGTAAATAATACCTCGCAAGAATGTAGCTGTCAAGAACCCAACTTAGGTACAAGAGCTGCTCGGCTAAGTTTCCACTGAGTGACAAGTAACACGTGCAGTAAGATTATGGGAACAAGATATGCAAAACACAGTAGAACCTAAAATCAGAAAAGCTATTCAAATAAGTACACGAAGACTGTAGAGTGTGATTTTTAGTGCTTGTAGAGTATAGATTGGCATTTTCTTCAGAAACTGTTTCTCCCGAAGAGGATAAAGAGCAGTTAGGGTTAGTATTTTATAAGCTACACAGTGTTACAGTTTTGTTTCTGAACTAAATACATGCAGTTGGTAGATTGTGGATGATATTATGGGCTCTTTGATTGTAAGACGGATGTTGGCGGATGGTTTATACAGCTGAAACTATACACTGAATAATGTTACACCTTTGCCTCTAAGATGGATGATGGTAGGTTTGTGGATTGATGCCATATATATAGAGGACTGTACAGTAAGTGGTAATGATACATGGCTAAGCATACAAACCCAATGTAACCTCATAAATAAAAGAAACAGCTCTTAGATTAGGCTTTTCTGCAGTGTGTACTGATACTTTTTTATGCAGTGTCTACTGAATTTTGCTAGAAACCTACTACTTGACTGTTAATGTAGTGCGTACTGTATGCACTTGGATATACTGTGTCACCATTTCGCACATTCCCTTACCCAGATGGGTACCAATGATGTAGCTTGACCCCTGTGAAAGGTAACAACTGTTAAAAATCAACGAAAAAAATCAATATTAGAGTCAAATTATGCATTGTTTTCTAGTTATATTTGTACTGTTGACAATCCCTCCACCATCTTGACAAAGATTTCTGAGCAAGTGACATTCTTCGTCTCTGGTTGCAGCTCCAGTGTCCTTGTGGGATAGTGTAGTGTCCATCAGTTGCACACTTTGGAATTTCGCAGAATGTAATATGTCATCCGGGTACTATTTACCCATTGCCTCATCCATATTGAGAATTTGGACATATTGCTCACTACGCATACTATATTTCACCTACTACATAGCAAACAAGTAAGGTGATTTCAGGTGCACCCTATGTCTCTGATTTTGTACATATGGGTCATTTTTCCTTTGTCTTTGAGCTCTCTCTCCTGTCCCATTTTCCCAGATTACAGTGAATGTGGCTCAGGGACGGGTTCGCAGCCCCTCCCCTACTCCTAAACCACGCTACAAAAGTTACGCCTACACTCAAGCAGCTTATGTCAAGTCACCTGAACAAAAGAGGCGACGCTTTACTTCACAGGTGCATGTCTTTGATGTCGTATGCCATGATGGCACTTCAGCAAGATGATAAATACAATATGACGTGTGTCTGTTAAAAGAAGGCTATAGCGAATATGGGCTTTTAGGTACTGCGGATGTTGATGAGTCACTGGAACCCCTTCCTCAGTCTCCAGACAGCCAAGGGGAGGAGGCGAGCGGTAGTCTCAACCCCCGTCGGGACCTGCATCTAGAAAGGTATCAGACTGCTCTGGAGGAAGTGCTCACCTGGCTGCTTTCTGCTGAGGACAGTCTGCAGGCTCAGTCCCCCATCTCCAACCAAGTGGAAGTGGTTAAGGAGCAATTCCACACCCATGAGGTAAGATGGCATGCAAGTGGCTTTGGAGAGCAAAATACAAGAAGCAGAGCACCAAGCGTTTGGACCACAACCAGATTTAAATGGCACACTCCAATTTTATGAGCAAGGTTCCATATCATACCAAACAACCTCAGTAAAGAACCCCAACCTGAGAGTAAGGGATATACATTTAAGAAGTTGCAAGAAAAAATTGGGAAATAGCTATCTTAGGTACAGCAGATAATTGTGGATTGTAAGTGCTTTATACACAAAGAGGAATTGTGGTAATAACTTAATTTATGGAAAGTGGAGAGGGCTGCTGTCACATGATGAACAAGCACCCTGGTGGAAATCTCTTGTTCCAGGGTGATGGCTTAACATTTACTTGCATTTTTTGACTTGTCTTGAACTCCTCACAGATGACATTTGTAAAATTCCCATTTTGATTTCCTTGCTAAAATTCCATTTATATTTGTCATATCCAAAATACATAAAGCTCAGAAATTTGTATACTTGTTAGTTAGACATGTTTTATTGGCATGTGGCTGGCATTTGCTTTAATGTTCAGCATCTTTCCAAACTGAATGCTAATAATGCCAATGGCTTTTGGGAGTTGTACATAATTTTGCGTAATTTCCAATAATGACATTTGTGCGCAGTACTGCATTTAAAGGTGTCTACATAATTTTGTCAAATACCGCATTTTGTGCGCACATTTTGAGCGCACATACAAAATACAATACAAATGTCTGAAAAATTCCCGGCATGATTTTTTGCTCACATATAATTAGTAGGTTCAGCACGTAAGCTATGAGCATGGAGGGTTTAGCTTTTGAACAGCAGAGGCAAGGCAGAGAACAAACCTTGCGAAAGATGCCACCTAGAAGTGGATCAAACTGTACATGCACAAAAGGCATAAAGCTCTCGACAGTGTATGAAGAGCTTTTACAAAACTGCACCTCTTCTCCTGTGTGTCTCGGGGCAGTCATATTTGCTATTTAACCGGAAATATGCCGATAGGTTTGGCAACGTGTGACGTTACCAAAACCCATTACAATCCCACCATAAAATTCAGTCACTAGAAACACTAATAAATTATGGAAATATGTTTTAAAGATAAACAAGTGCCAACCTTCTGCGAAATGGTTTTCCCTGCTAAGGGGTCATCTCTAAACACACACCAAGAGTACAGCCCTGTGTATGACAGGAGTAACCAGAATATGCAAAGTGGGGATCCTTTTTCAGTATACTGTATATGCCTAAAAACAACCATATTTTGATTAAACTTGTGAATGATAGAAATCTGATCAACAACATCAAATTTCATTCTTTTATTTTGCCTCATTTAGCAAATGGGAACATCAAAACTTAATTTGCAAAAACCTGCTTGTTGTGATGTGCAGTAAACCCAATAACAAGCAAATGAAGATTCATTGCGAGGCATCCTGCCCTGCTGTCTGTCCCCTAAAGCAAATATACTTTGACAAGTAAAAATGGTGCTTTTCTGTGTGCCCATATGTATCCAAACGCACCATGTGTTCAGCTGTTATTGTGCTCAGTGATGATACACTTTTTTATGCTGTTTGGTGTTTTGTGGCTAAATGTCAGTTCATGTGAGATCCTTCATCTCTCTCTTTAATGATGCCGTAAGATAGGTAACAGATATTTTGTATAATTTAAAACTTTTCATTTGACATGCTGCTTAATCAACGTTTGGAACATCAGGCTGCATATGACTGTTTTCCACTGAAATATAAATTATAAATTACATAAATTGCAGCACAATTTTTCATGTTATCAGCATTTTGCTTGATTAATTACTTTTAGCAGAGCCACTTGAACTTTTTTGTTGAACAATTTTTGATAGTTATCACATCATTTTTTATTGCTCAATCCTACCAAATGTTAAATTATTTTCTTGGATTGATGGTGCTTGTAATATGTATTGCTTTTTCACTCCATGAGTTTAATCTATTAGTTGGTTTTGCAAGTGTGCACAGCTGATTTGCTAATGCTAATGTTTGACTGCAGAGCATACAATATGTCCATCATCTAATTGGAGGTATCCAACTGTTTCCTGCATTGGCCATGCTGCAGTTCGTAGGATTGCACAGTTGTTTAATTCAGACTAACTCTATATGGACTCAGCAGCCATGAAGACTGAAAACAGCTTGACAGAATAAGTTTTTTGAAGTGATTATTGTGTTTAGAAGAATACAAGCCAGCTATGGAAATATCACAGCATACTACAGTAGATTTATTATGGTTCATGCTAGTTTGCTTTCCTGTTGTTCCTGGCAGGGTATCAATAAACTAATGATACATTTGCAACTAACTTTCCCTTATTTAGCTGAGAGTCAGCAATAGTAACATAACCGGACTGAGGCTATAGAACAATGATCTGGATCCATTGTCTATGGCCGCTTATCCATTTAGGTTTGCACTGGAAGAACAGGGCAGTACAGGTCTCACTCTGCATGGATTGCTAGTCCATCTTACAATTACAGACACACCCCACACTTTAGAACTGAAATATGCAGGTCATACACATGGATAGTGATGCTTTTAATTATGGAATGAAACATACTTAAACAGCAGTAAATGTATCAGAGGCCTGCAAACCAACAGCTCCTCAGCTGTACACAACACAGTGATCCCATATCTTAATATATGAACTTTAAATGAGTATCAATCCTACTTCATCACCAGTGAACAATGAATGTAATGTACAGCGGCAGAGAAAAGGAAGTGTTGTTGCACCCCATCTGCTAGTGTGCCTTAGGATAATTAACCAACAAATGGATAGATGACTGTGCAAAAATCAGGACGTAGAACATTTTCTTTGCTACATGTCATGCAGCAGAAGTGACAAGAATCTTACACTCTGATTTGTTTCATTGACTCCTTAGTTATTTTTGTACACTTGCCAATTCCGTGCAATTTTGTACAGCACATCAAAGGAAAATCACAATGAGTGGAGTTACATTAGTCTTTACCATTACAGAGGTGAAATAACTGTAGGGTAGATATAGGTAAACTGGGATCATTTTTGAAATTTCGCTTTCTCTCTCACTTTAAAAATATGATCTTAATTGTAAATATTAAAACATGAAAGTATTATTGAAAGCTCAAGAACTGAGCTTAAGTTAATAGGCCAGAGGCGTAAAAATATACAGTATCAAAAATATGTGTCCCAGTTTACCTTTTGTCCCACTTCACCCTGTGCATAGTATATACTGTAACAATTTACAGTGTAATGAATTCCTCATATCTTGAGTGCTATTCTGTATCTTGAGTAACGCACATTCACACCACACCTATATTCTATACAGTGTTGCCTAACCGAAGGCATCTTTCCTTGCAATCAGCCCCCATCTATTAGCAACAATCCAATGGCAAGGGTGTGAAACTAAAATATTTCCCCACACATTTAAAGGGTTTCACTGTGTTTAGTTTAAGGCTGGCCTCTGATCTGATATTGCTTTGAGATCTGACTAATGTGTGTAATCAGAACTTTGAAATGGAGACAGTAGTGCAATGCCCCTTCTTCAGTATACCAACCTTAATCGTAAGACTGCACATGGCACAGAAACATTCATAATAAACAGCGAGAGGGATCTTTATGGTTTGTAGTACTTTGATGGGCTCAGTGCTGAGGAGGAGTTTGCTGATTGCTGGTAATGTGTTAAACAGGATGCATTAAAGAGTAATCAGGGCTACACTAAGGCTGATAGACTGCACTATGACTAGGTGACAGTTTCAGAGGAAACTGATGGTGAATTACATTGACAATGATTGTAGCAGACTCACAGCACAGAAGTGAAGCTCATTTGAAGAGTAGCTATTGTTTTATTTTATTTTAAACTTCAATAAATGGAAGAAGGATTTGTGAAGATTTAATGCGGTATAAAATCTTATGAATCCTGACTGGCAGACTCCAGTAAGGACTAAATTGTCCTTATTAGTTATTATTAAAGTCTTTTATGTTTCCTAAGCTGTGGTGTCGCATTACTTTCATTCCTTCTTGATTTTTCTTTAACCTTGAGTAGTTTTTTATGTATTAGTGCAAGAAATAGTACAAGAGATTAAAGTAACCATTTTAAGGAAGTTGCTGTGGATGCAGGAACACAGAGAGGCATCATAATGTATGCTTGATTGATTTCATACCTTGTAATGTACCTCAGTATGTTTAATATTTTAATGTGTTTGCATTAACTCCTGACATTTTTAATGTGATGTAGAAGGTGAAAACAGTACATGATATAACAGATAAAGGTTTGAACGGATAAAGGCTTGAACCTCCCACCAGTGCTATAAAATTGCTCCATTGCTTATACAGATGTAGCATTGAAAGTAATATTAGCCAATAAAGAGTAATACTTGACAAATATGTTATGTTGAGTGTATTTAGGTTTTTAGAACATGAAAGTCTCAGTGCAAGTAAAATATTGATATTCATCGTGATCCTACTTAAGCGTTATGGAAGATGGATGGTAAATGTTCTTATTGCTCTTTCAAAATTTCAAAATTCAAAATTTATCTTTTGATAATTTTTAGGGAACACACTTTCCATAATTAACTGAGCACAAGTGCAAACATGTGAATGCAGTCACATTGCAATGTGATACTGAGAGACGGCATAATATTGGCTTGATTCATAGTTTCCTGACAGCTGGTATTAACCTTTTTCTAAAGCAGCATGTTCTTACAGTATTTGAAACACTAATGCTGCTATACAGATTGCAGTATTTAACGTTAACAGTATGGAGGATTATCAGTTTCAGTAGCATTAATTGATTGTAAGTTCTTAAAGAGGAGTAGTAGACGATCATCATCGCTTCACCAGCGGTTCCATTAGTCCTCTTTGTGCACTAATAATGATCAAGGGGCACAGGGATTAAAATTTCGAAGAATGGTTCTCATGCATTTATTTCATTCATTATTAAAGTTTTAAGAGTTACCAGTGAGTAATAATTTACCATTCTACTACCTATTTTATTTCACATGGATTTTATGTATGACTGATATCTTTTCCAATTACAGTATCCTGAGACATTCTGCAAACATACAGCAATAATTCTGTAATTTTTCTCCAAATATTTTGGAAATGTGACTAGTAATCTTTTTTTTCTGTTTCTGTTTTTACTGCCAGACATCATAGCAGAATTTGTGTAGCTAAGGGAAACCTTGTTCATGGCACAGGTTAAAGCATTCCTTGCATTCAGTGATTTGTCTAAAATGAACTATAATGAGCTGCAATTTTTTGTCATTCTATAGCAATTAATATATGCATACTTTTCAACAAACAAACGTTATGTGGAGTCAAAACACTGAGTGTTTTGTGTATCCAGTTTTGGGCATTTCTGGCCGTGAAGTTAAAAATCCAGACCACAGTTTTGTTTCTACTAACCAGGTGAGTATTACGTGACTATTACTTTTCATGCTCAGGTGATTGGTCTGGATTTGTACCTGAAATGCCCAACACTGTGTATATCCATCCATTTTCTGAAACCACTTGCCCTATTAAGGGTCGCCGGGGGGCTACCAAGCCTATGAGCACAAGGCGGGGAGCAGTCCAGGATGGGGCGCCGACCCATCACATGGCACACTGACCAATTAAACACCTAGAGGAAGTACCCAGAGGAAACTCCACGGGGAAAGCATGCAAATTCCACACACATGGAGCCTGTCGGTGGTTCAAACCCTAGTGCTAGAGCGCAAGAGCTAACAGTACTAACCACTGTACTCCTATGCCACCCTTGTATGATATATATTTATACTGTATATAATATGCACAGTTTATTGATTTCAGGTTTGCATGTTCAATTACAAGAAAATGCATAAACAATAAATAAAAAGTAATAAAATTATTAATAAATAAGTAATGTAAGTGTAAATTTAAGTGATAATAATCAAAAGCAGTGCTGTAAAAAAGAAGCTTTCTTTTGTTTGGGAGGGAGGTTCTCTGAATAGCACTGTCAGTCGAAAGGAAAAGGGCTAAGCAAGTCGTATTTTATAGGAAGCTCAGAACGATGGTAATGTCACAGATGCTTACTGTAATTCCTTTTTTCCCAGATGTGTCTCCAGCCGTCTATAAATCAGCTAAATTGGTTATTGCTTTCTAATGAATGAAACAGATTTATAAAGGTGCTTAACAAACAGATATCAAATACAACGCAGTGAAGTCCTTGTAGCCTCTAAAGACAGAGAAAGTGAAGTATTAATATGAATATTGCCTTTACTAGTTTAACATCTCCTGCTAGATTAATGGCTACTGGAAAGCTTCAGAAATTGCTCTGAATCAGAGCATTTCCCAGGTAAATACATTTTTAATGTGCCTTTCTGTGTATAAAATTGATTTATTTTTCCAGAAAGCCACAATTTAGATAAAAAACATTCACCAAATGACAGACTATTATTTAAATTTAGACTAAATAATTCACCATTACAGTAAAGCCTTAAATTTAAAGTTCTTTCTGCATGACTACAAATTATAAACTGTTATGGACTTGTATGCTACAAATGAATCATCTCTATATGAAATTAGAATTGCCCATATTGTGGCCTGTATACTTGTGTGACGTGCTGCCTGTATGTAACAGGTATATTTGCTGTGTGTAATTATGCACGTTGAGATTACTTCATGTGCACGCTTGTGCTTTATGGGTGTGTCATGAGGCACACGTAACCCTGGTGCGTGACATCATGCAGGGCTACATGGTGGAGCTGACGTCACACCAGGGGAGCATAGGGAGGGTGCTGCAGTCGGGAAGCATGCTGCTGGCGGAGGGTCACTTGACTGAAGAGGAGGAGAATGAGATCCGGGAGCAGATGAACCTGCTGAACTCCCGCTGGGAGCACCTGCGTGTGGCCAGCATGGAGAGACAGAGCAGGTGCCCCTCCAGCACATAGCCATCACAATTAGTCACAAATAGCCTTTACGTCCATTATGACTGGATACAACACTGCAGCAGATGAGTTTAGGACTGTGTCGAATGCCTTGACTGTTTTCTTCTGTTTGTTTGTGTGTGTTTTTTTTTTTTGTCTAGTCACAGGTGTAGATTATTTCAGACAAACCCACAGTCTCACATATCTATGCAGCCCCGTGCAGCTGTTTGGCTGATAGTTTTGTTCATTGTATGCCATCCTCTCCGGGCCCCTTTGTTTGTTCTGCTCTTCTTCTCAAGCTGTGATGTTTAGTGTGGGTGGATTCTTTGAAGTGGTTTACTTTTTTTTTGTTTTGTTTTTTTCTTTTCCCTCAGGCTACATGAGGTGCTAATGGACTTGCAGAACCAACAGCTCAAGCAGCTCACGGACTGGCTCGAGCTGACTGAGGGGCGGATCAATCGGATGGAGGCGCAACCACTTGGGCCCGATCTGGTGGACATCAAGCACCAAGTTGAAGAGCATAAAGTACAGGGTCCTTTGTTGCTTCAGTTTCTCCCTGTCTATCTCCCTGCCTGTTTGAGTAACAGTATTCTTTTACCCTTATAACGTTCACGTATAACGTGTATCTTATATCTTCTGACTGTGTCACTCCCTGACCTGATAGCTTCTCCAAGAAGATCTTGAGATGGAGCAGGTGCGTGTGAATTCGTTAACCCACATGGTGGTGGTAGTGGATGAAAGCAATGGGGACAGTGCCACAGCAGCCTTGGAAGAAAAACTGCAGGTAAGAGGTGTGCCATTAGCTTAGGTAAATGCAAGGTCAGATGCATGGTGCCATTCAGAAATGATGGCATGATGGTCTAAAGATGAGGGTGACTGTTCTATAACAGTGGCATGATTCGCTGGAGCGGTCACAATCAAATCTGGCACAAACATGCTGACAGGCTGCTCCTGACTCGGTGATATAGTCCACACAACAGCATAAGATCACTTACCCTGCTGCGTAGTAAAACACACTGGCATGTGATGTCTGTGCCATTACCGCCCACAGAATAAACAGCCATCAAACAACCATTGAATCTGGCATGCAATAAATCAGCAGACAACCTGACAGGGCACGAGAATGTGAGCACTAAAGAATGCTGCAAAGGGTTATTTCTCAATCTTTTAAAAATGTATTCCGGAATTTAAGAGGAGGCTTTTAAGGTGGCTTAAAGGTGAGGTTTAAGAGTGGGATGAAGATTAGCGTACTGTGCCTGTGACCAGAGGGCCGCCAGTTCAAATCCCAGGATTGGCAGACTGGTTTCACTGTTGGGTCCTTGAGTGAGGCCCTTAACCTCCAGTTGCTTTAGGAGCTGTTTGACTTCTCAATTGTAAATATAAACACTAATATTCTCACTAAAGAACCTACATAACTACAACATATTTTCCAACATTTTAAATAAAACTGCTTATGAAATTTTAATGTGATGAAGTTTTATATAAATAAAAATATGTTGTTATTGACCAGTTTGTCTGCAGCTAGATGACTTGCATTTGTGATTCATTTTCTATGAAGTACTTGAGCAGTATAATTCCATATTTAAATGTACAGAAATGTCTGACCCGTTTTGCATGGAGTACCTGGGGAGCATTGGGGTCATGGTGGCTGGCGAGCAGGCAGCTCAATTTAGTCCGAGAACCCGAATTTGCAGTTCTTGTTCTCATAGCCTCAAAACAATTGGCAAGCTCATTTCTACTGATGATTAGTGTGTTATAAAAATCAGTTATTTTCGAATGGTCATGTGTGTATATGTATATATGTGTGTGTGTGTGTGTGTGTGTGTGTGTGGTGTGTGTGTATATTTTTAATATATTTTTTTCCAGGTATTTCATACACATACACATCTCTCTTCGGCAGCAATATTAGAGTACAGTGAACTGTAGTAGTAAGTCATGCAAATGATATCATTTACCATGAGGTTTCAGGCAATCTAAATATTTCAGGATGTGCTTTGTGGATATTGATTATTTCACACAATTTAAGGTTTAACCAATTGCCAAGTACTCTGAAGGCATGCATAACAGTAACGACAGAGTAAATAACTGAAAATTATTACATAGATACGGAAATGCGAGCACTGCATGTAGCAAGTGTGGTGATTGCCACTAGCAGCTTCAGGAACTAGCATATCTCACTAAAAACACTGACAGGATGAAGTCCAAAATAACAATATAACCATATAAAGTAAAATGTATTTAAACCGTAGCTGTAGCCAAAGAATAATGACCAAGAGACATTCTTTTAGGTGAATTTTGAGAAACACAATGAATGAAGCAAATTCTAATTTTCTGCAGAATTTTGTGGCTTACAGCTAGACAGACATGGGGATGTAATCGCAAAAAGCCCTGAAGTATATATACACAAACAAACAGAAAGTCAGCTTTTTAATGACAAAGGCACTGCCAACTCTTTCTGCTGCAATAATGGGCTGCCCTGATCTTCCTCTCTGAATCAGATTAAATGAGAAAGAACTGGTGTTTCTCTCTCAGAGATTCAATGACGTGTTCCTGCAAAAGAGTGAGGGAACATTATTTCAGGGCCCATAGCCACGCTTTTCTCTGAATGCTCCTTCCACATTGTGGTTTTCTGAAAACAAGACGAGATGAGTCTGCTGTTTCTCTGCCTTCTGCAAATATGGAGAGAGAGTTCCCACTGTAGATGTAGTGCGTAGGGGTTTCACAGCTGTCAAGGGAGTGGAGGAGTAATTGAATGCGTTAGCTGCTATGGATGGTGCGTGATCAGCCTCTATGCTGATTTAACTGATAGCCTTTTGAATCTAAGTGGGGGGGGGGGGGGGGGTGGTGGGGGGTCTAATGATA
>JAODKF010000001.1:48372811-48399681 GCA_026779585.1 Mormyrus proboscirostris | reverse complement strand
GGGGGGGTGCTGGGGGGTCTAATGATACAGAGAGTGAAGGCCAAGTTTGATCATTCATAGCTCTTGTTGATTCTGCCTCCTTCACTATCAGAGAACATTCTGTAATAAAGAGGAAGGTATAAAGCAGACAAAGAGATGCTTGAGTCAGTGGTAGCATTGTTTCTTTCAGATTGTTCAAAGTGTAGCTGATAAAGGAGGTAATTTGTATGCCAGGGTCACGTCAGGAGAAAAAAAAATTATTCAGTGTCGTCAAAGCACTAAATCTTTTTGTGATATTTTAAAAAATCATTATATTATAAAAAAACTATGCATATTTGATGACTTGCCTTCTCACAGTTATTTCATTATATCTATCTTCAAAGCACTTATCCTGGTCAGGTTCACTGGAGGGGGGGCCCGTCATCAGAGTCAGAATACTTGTAGAATCAGAAAACCATCATGTATAGTTTTGCGCACAACCATCATTTTATTTATAATCTATTGTATTTGTATATAATTTATTTGCACCTGGTTATATGGTAGCTCCATTTCATTAGGTCTGTACTTGTACTTGTAAAATCTCCATGGGGAAAGCATGCAATGACGTGGAATCTAATCTATACAGCACAGAGATCATTAGTATCCTGCACATATGCACCCATGGCAATTAATAGACACAAGTCACCTTAACTACATGTGTAGAGGAAACCTATAAAATACTGAGAGAATATGCAGTCACCACATACACAAGGCAGAGGTAGGATTCAAACCCACAACTCCAAAGGTATGAGGCACCAGCGCTACCCAGTGCTCTGTTTCATCATAGCTAGCAATTCATCATGTGACATCATATATTTTCTTTACTGTTCTACGTGTTTTTTTTTGTTCTGTTTTATAGTTTAAAATCTTTTTTATCTATTCATCTATTTTTCAACCACTTGTACAGTATGGGACCCTGGATATCATATACAAAAACGTTTGCTTGAAAAGAATAGTGTTGGTGCATGAATAAAATGATAATATTTAACATAATATAAAGTATTAGAAGTGTTTGCAGAGGAGCATTATTAGTGGCAGGCTTCTGTTTACTTGTGTGAAAAAGAGTCGTGTGACAATACAATTACTTAAATAAAGGAAAAGGAAAACTTTTGGTGCTTAATATTATGTTTCACACTGTTTAACATTTAGGGGTAAGTTGATGTGATGTCAAGTGTGAAACTAAAATGCTTGAAAGATGTTTGTGAAACAATGATGAGAAATGTGATGAGTCACATGAAGGAACAATAAGTGAATAAATGAATCGCTTCAAGCATGTGCCTGATGCTGCTCTCTAGCAGCTCCAACCAAATGGCAAAGAACAAATAAAATAATGGAAGCACTGAAAAATTGAATGATTATGTCATGATTATGTCTTGTGTTATTCTTCTTTTAATCATGCAAAATGAAAAAATGAAAAGGAATGTATCTTATATACAGCCTCACTTGCAAGAGTGCCAGGTGATCTACAAAAAATGGCTATTCTACAAGGACCATAGATTCATTCACTTGAACGGTTAACACCTGGCAGTCCCTCTACAAGCATCCATCTTCTTCTGTGTTTTTTAATGTTTTATTTTCTCCAATTTTTGCTTTGGTTCTGTAATTTTCTAAATTTAGTTAGTTGTATTCATACTAGATTCGCTGACTAAACTTGATTAAATGTATAATTGCATAAATATGATCATGACATGCTCTGTAAAAGGAATTGTTAATTAGTGTAAGACAACACAGATGAGGAACTGAGAGTCTGTGTGAAGTTCCCTGGGGAAATTTTCCAGACTGAAAATCTCACTTAGGCTCAACAAATTTAGCTCTCAGACAGCAGATGTGCACAGATGTGTGTTTCCGGGGTGTGGTAAATGCACAGCACAACTGGGCTACCTGGGATTTTGGTTGTTATGTACCACTTTTCTAAAGGCACCATACAAGGGTTGTTCTTGAAGCAGAGCTGGGTATTGGATGTGTGGAGGGAGAGTGGGCAGGTTGATGTTTTTCAGAAAGACCCAGGTAGGGTACTGTTGCTGTATACATGTGTGGACTAACACACGTGTAAGCAGGTATGCTCTGATATGTACGTGCTCCTCCTGCAGCTCCTGGGGGACAGATGGGCGGCGATCTGCAAATGGACAGAGGAGCGCTGGGTCCTGCTTCAGGAGATCCTGCTGAAGTGGCAGCAGTTCACCGAGGAGCAAGTGGGTGCAGTTCTGCCTCTTTCTCTCTGGTTGATAGGGGTAATGGGTCCCCAAGGAGTCATCGTGGCCCCTCTGCATGCGGGGCCACGCATCACTGAGGAGCACGAGTTATTATGGCAGCACTTTAGCAAGAATCGAGTAGGTATGGTTGGGCCAAGAGTGGTCAAATAAGGTGAGCTTATCCCCCCGGCTCAGTCCGCAAGGCGTCCGTGTCCCTGAGACAGAATTCCCCTGTGATTCACCAGGAAAGAGCGGCAATGAATATTTAACTGTCTTTAACAAACACACAATCACGCTTAAATTTTTCATACCCTGTTGTAATTTTCTGGTAAAGGGAATGCGGTTTGTCTCAGTTTGAATGATTTAAAGTACTTTGTTTGTGATGCAGAAAATTCAGTTTTAATCCTAACGGTAAGGTATTTATGTAAAAAGGTACCATTGCCATTATGATCAGCTGGTGCTTCTGTTTTCCCGTTCTGGCTTGTTATCTTCATCCTAGCTGAATAACAATTTACTTATTATGAACAGCTAATAGTAATTAAATTACATATTCAATCTGGAATAATAAGGGGGATATTTCTCTGATGTTTTGCAATGAAAACTAATGTAGTGCAAAATGTTAATTTGACAGGAAAAATGTTTATGACACAATGTGCATTATGTAAAATGCAGTAATATTTTGGTCACTTGAATACACGCAGTGCATGTAAATATATAGTTAAGGTATAGAATTCCTGCGCATTGCCTATTATTATGTAATCTTTATGATCATATACCACAAATGCCACTAGTGGCCAGCTGGGAGCAGTAAAGGTTAACATTATATATAAGTGTATTATAGTCATATGTTGGAAACGGTCAAATAAAAATGCAGCTTTAAAACACAAACATCTCGGATTGGTATATATTGGTATATGTTCTTTGATCAGTTTGGAACCACAAGGGGTCATTATGTGCTAGCGATGTAATAACTTATCAGATCACTGTATAGTGTAACTAATACCACAGGTTTTGTTCCCCAGAAAGATGTGCCCTGTGGATTATCTCGGCTTTTTTTGGGGGGGGGGGTTTAGGTGAAAGGAATAAACAACATGTAAAATGTATGCTTGTTAAAACCGCTGCTGTTTTGCAATATTAATTTTCTAGTTTGCTTTTTTCTCATATTTATTCTAGAAACAGCATCCATCAGGCCTAAATGACATTCCTCAGAATGTTATCCTTTATTATCATGACTTAGAGCTACTGAAAATGACAATTTTATCCTGTGATTCAAAAGGCAGATTTCCAGTTGAAAAGTCAGTGTAGACTGAAAATATATTGTAATAAATAATACATTTGCCATACTATGTTACAATTAACTGCGGCAGCATAATTAATTTATTTTGCCCTTTATAGACTGACCTTCATTTCTAATTTAGAAACATTTTGAGAGCCAGTGCCCTTAATGTATTTTTGTTCTTTCACAATTTAAATTAGTGGCTCGCTCTCCTTAACTTTCTGATCAAATGATGCTGCAGACTAAAATTCCGCTTTGTTGATAAGAAAGTAGTAATCGATGCATAGTCAATAGACAAACACTTTGTTTCTGTTTAGTTGGTCCACTCCCATTTGTCTTCTGTTATTTTGCAGTAGGAAGAACTGGACGTGATGCTCAAAAGAATGGAGCATGATGGATAGAATTTGCTGTTCACTGCATTTCAGAAAATTCCAAAACACTCCAAAATAACTGTGTGTAGCTGCCAGAAGCCAGCCTTGTCCATCCAGAGAATGGTGGATGTTACTGTTTACCCAGCAGGGCATTTTCTCACTCTGTATATACTTTCTATCTCCTGCATTAAGATATTTATTTCCAGTCCCTGATTGGAGAGTGAATGAAGTGCAATTGCATGCTTTTCCGAAAGATTTTCACATATGCACGTCAGTTGCAGTTATATTTAAGATAATCTGAATGCTTACTTAACAGGATTGTCTTGTTCTTTTATATTGATGGCAGTATCACACAGCTGGATTTTTTTAAGAAAAAGAAGAATGGCGAAAAATTAGGGATTTTTCATCTTCTAAAGGAAGCCGTGTTGATTACCTCTGCTATGAAAAAGTATGCAATCTGTTGCAGTTCTCGCTAAATTGAAGAAATTTTAAATGTACATAAATTCAAATCTCCTGAGCCCACCCGAGTGCTCAGCTATCATTCGGAAAGCACATTATCACCTTTCCTGACAAACCGCTAAAGCTTTATCTGTCCACCCTTTGACATATACAGACAGATTTCACAAGTGCAGAATTAAATTTCTTTCCAAAATAAGATTTCTGTGCCCGTCCTAGACATCTGAACACATATCTGAGCCTTGTCTTTGTCTAATATATATTTTGATGAAGATACTTATACCAGTACCAGTGATTTGGGCTTCTGGTTGTCATCTGACCAGCTACACAAATGGCAGTTCTAACTACATTTATTATTATAATTCGGAAAAACATTTCATGGCTCGAACGGTTCTTACTGACAACGTTTTCATATCAGTTCAGTCACCCTAAGAGCAAGTATGCACATCTGAATTGCAGGGGTACAGCAAGTTATAAGGGAATATGCGTGCCTATAACCTGAGATGTTTCTGTAATACAGAACAGCATACCTAAACCGAATTGCTACCGTAAGTATATATGTACATATATGTAACTATATAAAGTATAAGAAATTGTTAATGGCTTTGGATGAAAGAATGAACTAAGCAACTTAAGTGTGAATAACAGGCAAGTCAATTCACAAAGGGGGAACCTTCAATAATGTGCATTATCTGTAATGTCTTTAAAATGACTACAGGCTTATCCGAAGTCATGGTGTTTTCTGTCCAATCCCAGGAATCACATTACATTATATGAGAAGGCTTTTATATTTTATTTCGTCCTAAGACCACAGGGTGACACTGTATCCATTTTAAAGCTAAAAATTGTTTGGTGGCATGAGAGTGAATTGTCACTGTCCCGAATTTTCATAAGGCCTGCTCCCGTGGTGCTTTAATGTGGAGGCGTTACTGCAGGATTTCATGAAGCCTATGGCTAAGGGACTGCTGTTGTTTCGCTGCTCTTGACACATTCAGATCACTTGGTTTTTTTCTGCCTAGGCCTAAATGCAAGGGCTTTTATTATATGACACTGATGGTGGGGCGTGTAATCACACCCTTTACCTAAGTAGTCTTGCCTGATGGGTTCTTAATGAGCATCCCTTAATGATTGTATCAAATTCTCCATGTAATGGGAAGCACTGGAAGAAACATGATACATGCATCCAGCTCTGCTTGCTGGATATCCTGCTGATGAGAATGCTGTTTAATGGACATCATTTCTTTCCATTGGCTTTATGCGGCAAGTGTATCAGTCCTGAGCGTATTCTTTTTCCTGATTATTATAGTACCCGGGAAGTGTTTTGTGTGTTAACATAGAGATGTGTCCTCCAATGTATTTAAAGAGTTATAAAAATGTAGCAAATCAACCATCTAAGATAAAAATATATATCATCAATTTATTGTTATACCACCTGCCTGGGCTTAATACGACCAAAGCATGAGTTGCTTTGACTGATTACCATGTCATTCTCCTACGCGCTCACAAATAAATTTGCATAGTTGGGAGCTGTTCCCTTGTTCTTACCATAACACTCAGCACTCCTTGTAGCACTCCTTGTAGCACTCCTTGCATTAAGAAATTTGTTGTGCTGGCTCATACATATGGCCCATTACATCAATTTGTTTTTCAAATGAAATCCTCTGACACTCTATGAAAGCTCAGTGTGTTAAAGTACCAGTGTTTTCAAATTGGGAACTACGTTACCCTGAGGTCTCGATGGGGAATTTCATACATGTCACCTAGGGGCTGAATATTGTGGTATTATTTTTTATCCTTAATATGTGTAGTCTGTTCTGCATTATATGCATGATGCAGATTTTATTAGTATTATCTTGTGTGTATTATTTGATGTTAAATTAATAAGCAGTCATTTTTCATATATAATGTATACTTAATTGTAAAATTTATTATAATTAATGATTTAACAGTATAAACCAAGTCTGACTTAAGTGCATTTGCCCTGACTACAGTACCTCAATACCTAGTTATTTTAAATAGATTTTATACTCGAGAGTCTTTGAAAAATAAATAATAATAATAATTGTTAATTATAATCATCATGCTTATTACTATAGAATTTCTCTTGCAAACAGATAGTAATGACTAGATAGGTTTCACTCTTCACCCTACTCCATTGTGAACACATTTTAGGAGACTTCTTTTGACTTAGTTTTGGATATGATGCGTATGATGCATGTTATATTATCGCCAGTGTGATATGAAAAAGCATCAACCTACCCTTATGTCACATCTTGCCTTGTGTACTCTTAAACTTAAACAGCTCACCCTGAAAAGGCATCATGACTTAGTCAGCACCGGCCTCTATTGAATTAGCCAGACATTCATGGATTCTTTATGCTTTTAACTAATATGGGACCCTGTTGCTCTACTGTGGTAGTTATCAGTTTCTTAACTGAATAGCATAGAGTGGGTTACATATAAATTGAATTTAGTAAATATACGCAATCATTCATTATGATTTATTTCTAAAATATTAAAATCGATATTCTGATTGAGTTATTGTGCTATTTTTAGTCGACTAAGTATAATTAATTGATACTGTCCTCAAGGTGATTATTATTTTTTTTTTTTGATGCGACCCAACCCTGCTTAAGATTTATGCATCACATTTTCTTTTTTTGCTTGTATCTTTCAGTATGTCTCTCGCTAAATTAGTATGCATTTTTTATAACCTCCTGATAATGGAACCAGAGTCATGGCGCCCCATGGTTTGCATTTACAGCCAGTTTAATTTTCCCTGAAGCACTTTTAGTCAGACTCATGGGTTTTAGTGTGACTGTGTGGCCTAAGTTTCTATTGCATAAAGCAGAGTGCCTCTTATGTACTTCAGTGTGCCTGAGGTGACTTAATAAACCCTTAGTGCAGTATAGGTTCTTGTCATATTTGAAGAAGAATGATAAGTGGTATCTGTGTATTAGAGAATTTTAACTTGTGCATGCTATTACATTTACATAAGTGGAGCTACCTAAAATGTATGTACTGTAGGTGAAGACCACAAACTTTTTCCTGATAGAAACAATTTTCTTGCTTCATTTAGTTTCTAAATTATCAATTTTTCTTCTAACTGAATGCATTTCACATCTATATTTCATTCTCATTCATCTTCATCAGCCAATGTTGTATTTTTTAAAGTGCCAGACCCCTCTTAAATCCCCTGGAGTTATTAGATATGTCAGCAGTGTCAGCACATCAGCATTAGCACGCACATAACATGCTAATTCAATGCTGGTTTCAATCTAGCATTGACTAGGTTAGCTATGAAGTTGGGGTAAAATCCCACCAACTGTCTGTTTCTTTTAGATCTTGCCGATCATTTTTGTTTCTTTGAAATCAAAATCTCTGGATTTGTGCTTTGTGGCATCCCTCATCTACAACTGGAGAATCTGTTTCACGGCAAGCCAAAAAAAGAGGCAGTGTTTAATATTCAATGGGAGAAAAAAATTAGCTACTAACAATATTCAGTGAATAAATGCATTTGCAGTGCTGGCTTTTAAACGTGATTAATAATTGGTTTTGTTTTATGGTTCAGGTCCCTTCATTAAACAATAGAGGTAAATGTATAGTGATCTCTTTTGTTTATATCAGGTTCTTCTGTATCCTATAGTTCTCAGGCAGTCATGTATAATGTCCCTGAAGTCCATGCCTCTTTCTCTATGTCTGTCACACACAGTGTTCATTTGACACCTGGCTGGTTGAGAAGGAGGAGTTTGTCCACTCCATTCAATGCAGTGGCCTTAAGGAGCAAAGTGGGATGGTGGAGAATCTGAGGAAGCTTGCGGTGAGTGAGAGTGGCTCCAGTGACTCATACCATCAGTGAGGCCATAGTGAGTGATGGAGTTTGGGGATAGCTTGAGTCACCCTAGGGAAACTTTATAGGAATGAAGGGTCTTGATGGGTTAAGATTGCTTGCTGTAAATTTTATGTTGTGGGGTAGATTTAACCATTTTAAGAGCCTTGAACTGAATTACAGGAAATGGTGGAATGAGAGCCTGGCTGTTACTGAGCTTTCATAACATAGATGAAGCAATCAATGAATCAATGAATGTAATGTATTTTGAGATATATGGTAGATGAATGAAATGTTGTGGTTGTGTTCACCTGTAGTAAATAGGTGCTCACTGGCGCCCCTTGTCTTTTAGATTGTGAAAGGGGAACTGGAGGCAAAGAGGCAGACGATGGACAGACTGTGCTCCCTCAGCCAGGACCTGCTGTCCAGTGTGAAGAACAAAGACCTGGCCCGTAAGCTGGAGGCACGGCTGGAGAACCTCACCCAGCGCTGGGAGAGCCTGCTTCAGAAGCTGGAGAAAAGCAGTTCACAGGTCAACCCACAGGATTTGTGCACTATAGATTTTTCTGTTTCCTAGTGGCTCTTGATGATTAGACTGTTTACTTGTTTATGGAATGTCTTACACAGGAAGACTCCTAGCCCGATGTGAGCAATGTACATGCAGTCATACTTACATACAATGCCCTTCATTCCATTGTCTTTGAGACCAAGAGTCTTCATTTGATAAGCTGCTTCCTTTTTAATTGCACAGACTTCAACAGATGCTCCAACTCATGCTGGTGTCTCCTTCAGATTTCAATGTCAGTTACCACGGCGCAGACGGAGCTGACGAAGACCACGGTCATGTCGTCCGTGACGAAAGTGACCACACGGGGGCAAGTGGTGGTGACGCATACAAAGGAGGAGGTGGCCCCTCCACTACCTCAGAAGAAGAGACAGATTGTGGTGGACTCTGAGCTACGGAAAAGGTGAGCCTACCCACAGGTGGGCTCCGGCTGGGCCAGCTGCACCCTCGGCAGTGAGGAGAATCTATTAGTGCCAGGTGGGGGAGTTAACAAGTCTGCATCTGAGCACAGGGGCACGAAAGAGCAAGCGCATTATCAGGACTCTCATGTGCATGATGTTGGGGGGGTTGGCATTGCCTTACATTTGCTTTTTGCAGCAGAAAAGAAATATTGAAGCGACCACTATTATAAGATTATCAAGGTCTGATGTTGCCTAGAAAAAAAATGCAGTGTTGCAAACATGTTGCTTGGTGAAATTTAGATTTCAGGCTGATGAAATATAATGATCTTAAATGAATTCACTGGAGGAGTCATTTGAACCAGTCCTGTGTTGTTACTCCCCACATTCAGGTTCGACGTTGACTTTACGGAGTTGCACAGTTTCATGACAAGATCTGAGGCCATTTTGCAGAGCCCCGAGTTCTCGTTCTCACGCAAGGAGGGCAGTGTGTCTGAGTTACAGGAGAAAGTGCTGGTAATCCCCACCCCCTGCTGCCCCACAACCACACACCTGCATCATTCTGCCTCGTGTGCCTGAGACATACATTCATACATTTACACATGTGCTTCATTCTGCTTTTTATTCTTCACAATCAGCCACGCACCATTATACCCAGAGCATCTGCATAATTATGCCAGAAATTCCTGACACAGACATCCATACATTTATTATACTTTAGACATTATCATATTCAAAATGACATTCACTGCTATACTTGTATAGAAGGATATAAAATGCAAAAAATCAGTCATAATTAGTTATTTAATCACTCAATTGATCAATCCAGCGAAAGCAATCTAACTGTTACATTTTATACAAGTCCTTTAGTGCATCTACTTCCTGTCTCCCCCTCGCTTTCTCTCTTTCTCCTTCTCCTTTATTCTCCCTCCCAGGCGATAGAGCGGGAAAAGCCGGAGAAGATGAGGAAGCTGCTGGAAGCCACTCGTTCAGCACAGGCTGTGGTGGATCAGCTGGCCAGCGGTAAACACACCTCCTCTCTGTACCCATGGCAACCCAAGTGCCTGTCCTCTGATTGTTTCTATGGTTACCCTTGTCTCAGTCTCAGATGTTGTCCCCATAATACTTCTCGTGTCCTTCAGTATCACCAAATGTGTTTTTATGCCATTATGTATATTTTTCTTTATTTCTTTTAGAAAGTCAGATCACATACTCCGTGTTGTATATTCCTTCTTGGTTTACGTGCTGTGACATTTCCTATGTCACCTACTGGTCCAACTATTGTATGTTGCTATTGAAAGATGGGTGGTCAAGTTATTCTGAGTTGTTCCCTGAAGAGGGCCTGAAGGCAGATGACATCAAGCAGGCTGCAGACCAGCTGAACAGCCGCTGGGTGGAGTTCTGCGCACTGCTGGACGAGAGGCTGGCATGGCTGGCCTACCAGACCAAGGTGCTGGCCTTCTACAACCAGTTCCAGCAACTGGAGCAAGCTGTTGTTACCGCTGAGAACTGGCTGAAGGTACAGCAGCCACCTGCCTCTGAGCTGGAGCCCTTAAGGATCCAGGTGGATCGCTGCAAGGTGAGAGGTGCTCTGTCAGGATTCTGCTATACTCTCTGTGTGTCTGTCCGCATCATTGTCTGTCATGGATTTGTTACTACGTGTGCCTGGGCATCACTATACTGGTACATTTTCTAAAGAGTTTTATGAATGTCATTAAGCTTCTGAAAGCCTGAGGTTTTCTACAGTGGCAAATGGAGCAGATGTTGGGCATGGGAGAGCTGTAAAAGTGTATCTGAATGCCCCAAAGCTGCAATCTGGAGATTTAAAATGAATTATGTGTGTGATGTTCTCAGTTTAACAAAGTTTTTAAGCATATTGATCATGATTAAGAAATTTAGACAGGTCGGGACAGGGTATATTATATGACTGGTATATTATCCAGAAACCGTTCAATACTTGCCTAATGTCTTCATTGCACTATAGCAAAAATTACAGGAAATGAAGCCTGTATTGGTGGGTATTTTGGAGGGAAATGTTCAGCCTAAAAACAGTTAAGGCAAAGGTATAATAGTCTCAGTTTTGTGTGAGTAGATTCGCAAACTCTAATCAAATTGGAAATTAAGCTAATTAAACAATGGTGAAGAAAGGCCCACATGCTGATAAGAAGGCACACCGACTCACGCTTTTACTCTCCTTTTTCCAATTGCCCATGATTACCAGACAGTGGGGATGGTATTGATAATTCCATCCCTCTGGACCAATTAACTGAACAATAGCTCTTGTCCTTCTCAAAAAAGATAAGACTGCCTTTAGGTGTAGGTCAGACCTGGAAAGTTTGGGCAAAGGCACTTTATTTTGGAAAGTCTCTAGAGTTAGGCAGCTCTTGGAAATGCCTGTTTGTATGTTCTGTTCACCAATTGGATCATATCATTAACTAATATCTTTCTCTGTTAGTGAACTTTACACCTCGTTGCCTCTATCTTCAATAGGTTGTTTCTCTAAATTGTAATTAGTTTGTTGGTGTCGGCTTTGTTTTTCTCCTACCGTAATGAATGCTCTCATGCTACTTTTCTGTGTCCTCTCTCTCTGTAACCTCCTCCTCCACTCCCCTCTTCTCTCTCGCCTTCCTGTGCTCCCAAGGATGAGGTAGCTCGTTTGTCCGCCCTGCAGCCGCAGGTGAATCAGCTGAAGGAGCAGGTGAAGGACCTACGGGAGAAAGAGGAGGCTCCGGTGTTCTTCGACGCCGACATCAAAGCATTGACCGAGCACTACAAACAGGTGCTGGCTGACCTGCAGGCACGCCTGAGCCAGCTTCAGCTCAGTGAGTAGACCCCAGGGTCTCTATGTCATCTACCGCACTGCTGCTGAAATTCAATGAGCAAAGTGCCAGAAAAACAAAACGGTTGAAAGGTGAATATTGCATTGCTTTGCCGAAACCTTTAAGCTATAGTAATGTACAGTTTCACCCCTTTTATACTGGAATGAGGCAGATTAAACATCTTCCTCAAAGACCCTACTGGGACGTGAACTAGTAAGCTTTGGTTACATGTCCTGTATGTATTGTACAACTGCTAGGCAATATGAAGGAGGTAATCTATAAGGGAGGAACATCTGGAGCAGCAATTTGCTTGCAATGCAAAAAAATCATCACTGTGGAGGCAGGATGAGAATGGTCCAGATTACAAGACTTCATAAGGTGCTTGCTTGACTTAAGTTAGCTCAGAGACTCATAGGACACAAGCACTTGTTTCTCTCTTCCTCAAAGAGACATTGATAAATGCTGCACATCTTACTTCCATGTGAACTTCCCATTCAGGGTCATTAGGGTTTGTTTCAAGGCTTAGTGGTAGATTCATCTACGGAAGTTCTAGTGTTCATTTTTCTATATAAATGTCAAAGTATTCTAGGTTCATAGCCATTTTATGGTGGATTTGTGGAATTTCTCTTGTATGTAAGGGTATGTGTGTTTCTGTGTATGCATGTGTTCCTGTGATTTGAGGTATTTTGTGTTTTGGCATGTGGATAGGTCTGTTCGTGCATGCTTACCCGTGCACATATTTTGTATTATTTTAGAGTCTATGTTGGGGTGTGTGATTTTGACCTTGACAGTGTGTTTGTTTTGGAAATGTGTTTACCCCAGTATAAAGTTTAGGGTGTTGAGGAGCTGATGCTAATGAAGAGTGATGGCTGAGGTCTTAATTTATCCCTCACTGGAGGGAGGAGAAGAGGTGGAGGTCAGGGCTTGATGGTTGGTGCAGATGTCACGTGAGGGGGGGTTTTTACCTTTGTGTTTGCCTCATTATTTGTCTGTCTTTATGGGCTGTTCCTTGGTTGGGAGGAGTCATTTTGTGGACTGTTCTCTGAGTTTATAAGAGTGATCTGCTTGGCTGCAGTTAAGAATTTGTATACAGCTAATATCCTGTAGGCATCTTGGATTATTACAAGGTTATTTCATTTCTGTGACTTTGATTCTCTTTTCATCCGTTTTGTCTTATATTGGCAATTAATTCATCTGTAACATCTGTTGTCTAAAGATAATAAGAAACTGGTCATTGCCAATGCTTTAAGCGAGGAACAGAAAGTGGGAGCATTGTGTTTTGTATTTCTGAAGTTTAGGTAAGTAATCATCAAAAAAGAAAATGTAACTTTCTGCCAGATATGGTTTGAGGCCTTGTTTTTAAGGTGCAAAATACAGCAACAGCCTGACCGAGGCTTTATGTGGTGTTTCACTGTGCTCTTATTATTGCTTAGTTTATTCTAGTTTCTTTTATTTGGCTTTTTATTCAAAATATCATGTTTGTGTCAGTATATTTTTTCTTCAGTAATTTATAGAGCCAGTAGGGAATAGTCTGTCAGTAGATTCAGTGGATGGGCAGCTGCTTTATTACCTGATCACGAGGAGTGAAGCTGTGGTCAGTATTTGTATGGGTGCTGAAGAGTGTGGCATGTGCTCTGTGATGGATGGGCTGGTCTTCCCATCCACGGTGTACCTGTGCCTCATACCCTGTGCTGCCTGGGATAGTCTCTAGTCCCAGCCCCAGTCCCACCCACTCCCCACCCCACTACCCTGGATGACTGGCTGGAAGATGGTTAGATGGATGAAACTCCATTTGTCACATGTCTTTTTGGACTTTACATGTGTAATACTTCATGACAGTTCACAGCTCACCAAATGCCAACTTACACTAACGTCTTTTACCATCTCCTTCTCCAGTCCAGGATAGCTTGCCTCCAGTGCGGTACAGGGATACTGCCACTTCCCTCTTCGCCTGGCTACAACAATGTGAGGCTCAGCTGCCTGTTCCCTCCACTGTTGTCAATGAGTATCCCATCATGGAGCAGAGACTCAAAGACATGAAGGTTTGTCTATGAGGAGCAATCTCTGTGGATTGGTCTGTCTAAGGCTCTTATACTGTAGGAATCTGTCTGAGACTGAGAAGCCCAGGGGAAGGTCTGTCTGTCTGCTGTTTTTGATGGGTACACTGTTGTGATTATGAAAAGCTAACGCAGAGCTCTGCCTCACTCTTTGCGTCTGCGTGATCTTAGTATCATTGTGTCCAATGTCTGTGCTGCTCTGCGCTGAATCCTCTGTCTTAATGCCTCTTGTATCTGTGCCTTTTGGCAGGCTCTCCAGGTGTCACTGCAGGAGCACCAGAGCAGTCTGGACTACCTCACTGTCACCGTGGAGCAGGTGTGCCAAAAGGCGCCGTATGAAATTAGCCAGAAGTACCGCATGGAGCTGGATGCCATCATGATGCGTTGGAAGAGAATGTCCACACAACTGGAAGAGCAGATACAGCGGCTGCAGGAGCTGATGGCCAAACTGCAGCAATTCCAGGTATCAATGGATAGTGTTCATATCTCCTTGTTTGTACTATTGGCGAGATATATTTAAGATAGATGCCATAAAATAATGGCCAGTGAGTACAAGCAACTTTAAAACACCACTAACTTTGCCTAGCAGTTTAATGGCTTATATTATGTATCTTCATTTAGCTGATGCTCTTGTTCAGATTAAAGAATGTATAATTTTAGTTATTTAATCTCTGCCACCTCTTATCCATACCTTTGGCAAGCACAACATATTCTAAAAGATAACCCAACCTACAATTCAAAATGATCTTAGTGAACCAAGAAGTATAATGAAGTCCATAATAATTGTTGTAGATGTAAAGAATTGTGTAGAAAAGAGCATGTGCAGAAGACAGGTAGATGCAGGTGGATGTGACTAGCAGGGCTGGGTCACTGGTGAGGGAGCTCACTGCTCTGTCTGAGACAGGAACTTGGTCCCAGCATGATGAAATCAGAATAGATTATTGGACTGCCAGGTCCCTTAGAGGATGGATGGACAGAAGGAATTACATGGTGTACTGCATAAAGTTTTGGAAAGTGCGTAGATACAAAATCAGAGTTCTGAGGTAGTTCCTGTTTTTATTTCAAATGGGTACAGTGTGTGACTGGGGACCAATGGAATTAGCAATGTTGAGTAGCAAAGGGGAACTTAAATAGCACATTGAATTAAATCAATGAGTGAGATGACTGATCTCATGGCCTGGGGTAACAGCAATTAAAAGAAAGTTGTAGGAGAACCTGGACTACTCTAGTGGTGTGGATAAGTCTGATATTACTCAGGATGAAATATCAAGAGCAGCACAGAGATTTATTTCAGTCTGGGAAAGTGCCTACATGATGGGTTCAAGTTGTACAGGTGGGAAGGAATCTGCAGGTAATAAGAATGTTTCAGATACTTTGTTTTCCTGGAGTAACCTAATTTTTAATTAAAAGCATTTAATGTAGTTATACTTTAAGGCGAACAAACTACTGTCTGAATTAATGGCACTATTTGAAATTCCTTAATGATAGTCATTAAGTCATTTTCTAAAAGTTTTTCTTTTAAATTTAAATTTAAATGTCCCTAAAAGAAACTGCACTCTCATGTATTTATTGTATGAAAATACTTGCCCTATCTTTGGTTTGATTTATAACAAAGTTGACAGATTTTTTTTATATTCTTCTATCCTCTCAATTGTCTTTTCTTATCTCTGCAGTGCAGAGCATAATCCTATCTCTGCAGTGCAGCACAGGTAAAGGTCAGGTAGAGTGTAGATAAACAGGGTGGGATGATGACATCAGTGTGCTGGCCTGAGTCTGAGTCACACAGATGTTTGGAGGGAATGGACTTAGTCGCTCATATTGACCCATCTGCCATCATTCACTCTTCAGAATGACACAAAGACCCTGAGGAAGTGGATGGTGGAGGTGGATGTGTTCCTTAATGAGGAATGGCCAGCTCTGGGTGACTCAGAAGCCCTGGAGAAACAGCTGGAGCAGTGCACGGTAGGAGGGCCAGGGAGAGCGTGGAGACAGAAATTAATGCCTCATGTCCTTCTTGATCGCCTGTCTTCTTACATGTTTGTGCAGTGTACCTCTGGCCTGTACCGTCTGTTGATATATAAGCATTCATTGCCCCAGTGTAAATGTGGATGCCGTATCCTACTTGCCTCAGGCCCTGGTGAATGACATCAACACCATCCAGCCCAGCGTGAATGGCATTAATGAAGTGGGCCATGCGCTTAAGAAGGAGGCAGAGCCTATTTTTGCTAGCAAGCTACAGGAGGAGATTACTCAGCTGAACGCTCAATGGGAAAACATTTGTAAACAGGTTGCTCATTTTATTGTTTCGTTTTAGTTTCCGCCTTACATTTATTTCTGACTCTGATGCGTCTGCCTGCTCCTGTGGATGAATATGCTGTGTCTTCCAGGCTTATGCAAAGAAGTCAGCCCTGAAGGGTGGGCTGGACAAAACGGTGAGCCTGCGCAAGGACCTATCAGAGATGCAGGAGTGGATCACGCAGGCCGAAGAGGAGTTTCTAGAGCGGGACTTTCAGTACAAAACTCCAGAGGAGCTGCGCAAAGGTGTCGAGGAGATAAAGGTCTGCGGAACTTCAACTTTAACCTCCAGCTCATGACCTGTAGGAGTGATTCAAACATTACCGTTTCAAACAAGCATGGCTTTATTTGATCTCTTGATATGATTTTGGTAAATGAGAATTTTTGAAGGAAAAAAACTTGACTGTATCAGGCAGGGAAATGTCACCGGTGGTATTTGATTGCAGCCTGTTATTTTAGTGGCAAAGCCCTGCAGCACTTGAATTTTAAGCTTGACATAGTAGCCCTTTCAGTTGTGATATGGATGGCAAATGTCAGTTTTGTAATTGTTTACATGTGGTGTCTGTTTCATCTCAGACTTGGTGACTTCTTCTCTGCTTTCTGTCAATGCCTCAGAGGGCCCAGGAAGAGGTCCATCAGAAGGAGGTGAAGGTGAAAATGTTGACAGACTCGGTGAACAGTTTTATCGCCAAGGCGCCTCCCGTGGCCCATGAGGCTTTGAAGACCGAACTCAACATCCTAACGACAAACTACCAGCGACTTTGCAGTCGGCTTGATGGAAAGTGCAAGACTTTAGAGGTAGCCGTGACGTTTGACCTCTCTCTCCTCATCTTTGTGTGTTTTTTCTCGCTGTAGTTATCTGTCCTTGTGACAGCTGTCACCCACATTGCTTATTTATGAAAGACCGGCAGTGACCATTGGTGAGTGGAACTTGTGGGCTGCCTCATGAAAATGATTGGTTGTTTTTTTTCCTTCACCACTAACAGGAGGTCTGGTCATGCTGGTGTGAACTGTTGTCCTATCTGGGCCTGGAGAATGGCTGGCTGGACCAGCTTGAGAAGAAGCTGAATGAGACAGAGAGCATCCATGGAGGAGCTGAGGAGATCTCTGAAGCTCTTGATGTTAGTCTCCTCTAACACTGCAACCTAGTTTATTACTCCAGCTGGGGTTGCTGTATCACAGCATTAAAACTATTATTCCCCAAATACCAACTACCCACAAATTAAGGACAACTGTACTAAAAATATAACCTGCTATTCTTCGTTGTACCATTGCTTCTACTCCATTTAGATGTTACTCTGTAGAGCATTCAAAGCACTGGATCTAGTTTGCCGTCATCCAACGCTATACTGATGCTACGACACTGACCTTCTGTTCCCCTTTGCTTAAGCTATTCTAAAATCCCTAGTGACTCTGCTATGGTCCCATGCAGACTATGGTGCATTTCTTTACAAACCCATGCGCCCTCATACAAAACAATAAATGTTCCCATATGGATTTTTCGTGCCCACTTACAGGCCTTGCTTTTCTGACAAATTGTCTTGGCTGTGCCCCTTAACTCTAACTCTCCTAACCCTCTTTTTATCCCACTCAGTCTTTAGAGAGCTTGCTTCGCCACCCAGAGGACAATCGGAACCAGATCCGCGAGCTGGCCCAGACCCTGATGGATGGGGGTGTCTTGGATGAGCTAATCAACCAAAAGCTAGACGCATTCAACACACGATGGGACGAGCTGATGGAAAGGGTAAGGGGGAGTGGCAGTATGGCTTAAGGGAGACTAGGCTGTAATACTGGAGATGCAATGCACCTCTGCTGCAGTACATAGAAATATGATAAACCATCCTAATGTTATCCATGTGTATGCATGAACATGTATCTAAATAAACAGGAAGGTAGCAGAGATGTATTCCTGATACTCTGAAAAAATATCACATAGGGTGTGAAAAAGGAGAACATTGAAGGTACTGGTTGCTCATATCCATCCCACCACAATCTTGGGGGTGGTAATTTAATTCTCTCACCCCTGTTGACATCTGAATACTAGATTTTATACATCAGGTCCTGTCATATATTGGTAAGTCCACTCAGACGTGTTATGATTGGGTTCCTGGAATGCCAGAACATCCCCTTAAGTAAAGTTTCTGTGGTGAACCATCTGGTGCTATATATCGAAAGACAGTGGAGGTACATGAATAGCTTGGGGATTACTAAAGAACCAGGTACCAGTACTGGCAAAACTGTAATGATGTAGCTAAGCTCCGAGTTCGCAGCGATTTATGGTGTAGTGCTGGTGTCACTCCGTCTCGTAGGATCTGAAAGGGACATTGAAGATGCAAGGGTGTTGAAGTGGCGCATACAGCTTCACAATCTACTCCCTTGCTTTCTTTTGTTGGATATCTTGTATGATTTTGTTGTTGCAGGCGTCGCAGAGGCAGAAGTACCTCGAGATGAGTATTCAGTCTGCTCAGGAGCATGACCAGGCCTTACGTCTCATCCAGGAGTCTCTGCACACCACAGATCGCCACCTGTCCGCCTACATCGCCGACCACCTAGACGCCGGACAGTTACCTCAGGAGGCTCAGGTGGATATGAAATGACCAGGGAAATGAGGGCATGAACAAGGGAGGAAACTGTACTGGAAAATGTGGTAGGATGAGCTTGTATGTACCGGTGACAGCTCATCATGTCTTCTTTAGTTGTGGAGGAGGGGCCAGGAGAATGTACAAAGGGCAGCTGAATTTTGCTGCTGGTTTGACTTTGGAAGCTGTGGAGGGGGTCGGTGTGGATCAGGTCCTGACAACTCAGCAGGCATCTGTATCTCTTAGCCAGACGGAGCTTGCCTCTGTTGGCGGAGAGACGAGAAGCGCGCGGCTCTGTAATTGAAATTGTGTTGTGAGGGCGGTTCTTTGGCGGAAAGAGCCATTACTCATTGTCAGCTCTCCGTGCTGAAATGAGCTTATTTGCCAAAGCCAGCTTTGGCCTTCAAGTGCAGGGCGCAATTAAGGACTGAGTGAGATTTGTGTTTTGTGGCCCCCCCCAGGGGTCAGTTCATCACTCTCACTGCACAAACAAGGCATGAATTCATTAGGAAACATGACACAAAACATTTCATCCACCTAGTGTTCCCCCCACCATGCATTTGTCAGCAATTATATTATGGCATCTTATGGTTAAAAGAAACAAATCAAAACAGAATGTGCTGATTAGCGGAGATGATCGCTGCGTGATGTAATGACTTCTGAAGTGAGCCACTAAGGAATGATATAAGGTGAACAATGACGCTGCATGCCAGATAATTGTCGCTTCTCCCATATGAGCAGTGTGCCATCTTGTGGGAGAGGGATAGAGGTGCATGGAAATGTCATCCTGAACAATGACACTTATTCCACATCACAAGGGTACCCAGCCTCACCTGTATATCCACAGGTTTTATATTGCACAGCTTGTTTAAGAACAATGAAACTGAAACATGCAAATATTTGAGTAAGAACACACACATACCCCCATATAATCACCAACCACTGGACTTGAGATTATTTACACATGCTCTTTCAGTGACCCACACTCCGACCGTCTCATGAAATAATCAATAAATCACTCATACTTTCTTTCAGGGACATAAAACACACAGCTGGTTGCCAAGGTGAGGAGGAAATTTGAATTTTGTGTTTTACAGAAAATCCAGACAGAGCTGAACAGCCATGAATTGAGTCTGGATGAGATGAGGAAAAAGAATGCAAACAAAGATCCGTCTGATAGAGTGTACTCTCAGATAGATATTACCCAGGTGAGAATTGAACAGCACCCCCACATTTATAGCACTGCGATGTATCACACAAATATGAAGCTCATAGGTAAAAATCCCATAGGTGAGATGCACCAACACAGGAAAGTCACCCTTGAAACATATACAACTATACATTTCCTATCCTCTCCTTGAAATGTGGCTTCTTTCATATATATTCTGGTATCAGCTGCTTTCTGACCGAAGAGAATTACAATTTGGACATGGCTTTGGTGAGAAATGCATTTTGTAACAGTCATGCTTTCCCTGTGCTATAGAAAAAGCTCCAGGAGGTCATCAAGAAGTTTCGGCTTTTCCAGAAGCCAGCCAACTTTGACGAGCGTCTGCAAGTGTGTGAGCGGATCCTGGATGAGGTGAAGAGCCAGCTTGGTGTGCTGGGGGTTCGCAGTGTCGACCAGGAGGTGGTGCAGTCCCAGCTGGACCAGTGCATGGTGGGTATTTGTGCACACTAGTTACAGACATGGCTAGAATGACAGAAAGCAGCTGGTATCTCTGTCATGTTAAGATGTGCCAAGCCTGCCTAGGCAAATAAAGGAAATGCAACCAAAATGTCTCTGAGGGTATAGAGTAAGTAAGTAACAGGGCAACCTTGTCATTTTCAAGTTTTCAATTATTCTCCAGTTATTATTTCTTGGTTCCAATACGCATTCGCAAGTTTTAATATTTATTCATAATGATTTTGTTTTTTTGTGTGTCGATTTGAAGTCAGTTTGAAACTGAGACAGCATGTTATATTTATATCACTTTGTGTAACCTGTACACAAGAGTGACACATGAGCATTGAATAAGCATAAGCATTTGTTAGCTTAGAGGCAGGAAGCTAAACGGCACAGCTTGCGCCTTTGTTTAAATTTTCACTGAATTTAGAGCTATGTCCAATGTGAGATTATCATCTTTATAAAGAACTTCTACAGATCAAATAGTGGTCCTGCTGCAAAACCCAACACACTCTTCAGCTCTTGATAACAGCAGTCACTGAGCCCTGGTGTAGGTGATGATTTTCAGAGGTGTGAATGTAATGCGTAGATTGTGACTAATTAAGCTGCGACTCCTCAGGGCTGCGAGTTGTGTGTTGTTGATCATGTTCATTGCCTTTCCCAACAGAGGTTTTATAAGAGCCTGAGCGAGGTGAAAGCAGAGGTGGAGACAGTGATCAAGACGGGCCGACAGATCGTTCAACGGCAGCAGACGGAGAGCCCCAAGGAGCTGGACGAGCGGCTCACAGTGCTCAAGCTGCTGTATAATGAGCTAGGGGCCCAGGTCAGCCAATCAGGGCCACCTACTGCCCTAATTACTTCTCTGATTGGATGGTCAGTGCCACAATTAGAGCTCCCTCTTGTTTACACAAATGCGTATTACATTTCATGGGGACATAATTAAAAAGAAATTAGGAATGATTAGCGTGTTTTTCTCTGACCTGTTTCACAGTGTGGCTTATTCAATGGGATCTGAGGTGATTTCTTCAAAGAGTATTTTTCTGAATATTTTTAACCCGTTTTATTTATGCTGTATTGGTTTCTTACTCTTTCAAGTCAAGTGGGCTTTACTGTCATATCCATATATAGGTCTACGGTGGCACGAGGTAACCCCCCGGGACCTACCTACCTTTTCTGCTAATATTACTTACACAATGCCACAGTTAGTATTATACATACTTGGTCCTCAGGAGGATGTTAAAGGAGGTAATCGCTACAATTACCATACATTAAGCTAGACATAACATGACATTTATCTGTCCACCGGGTGGCAATATTGTCTAACCAGTTCCTAATCAAAACACTGACCTGGGTGAAACACGGCAGTTTGTGACAGACAGGTGCTGTAATGAGGCTTCTTATGGGTGGGCCATCTTTCTGAAGGTGACGGAAAGCAAGCAGGAGCTGGAGAAGAGCCTGAAGCTGTCACGAAAATTGCGAAAGGAGGTGAACAGCCTGACGGAGTGGCTGGCTGTCACGGACGCCGAGCTGACGCGCAGATCAGATGTGGATGGGATGCCTGACAGTCTAGATGCTGAGGTGGCCTGGGCTAAGGTACAGGGTCGTGGCAGTCTGATGCCTCTCTCACACACTGATTTTTCCTGCTGCATAACCCATTCATCTTTGATGATTGCCAGTCTGTCTCTCACACATCTGTCTAGCCCTGCCTAGAAACTGTACACTCATCTCACATCAGTGTCCACATTCCTACCGACCTGTCAGTCACATAGCTGTTTCCTTGGCTCTGCCTAACAAACAAACAGTTACATATTTGCTGTTCAGGCACTTTACATTGGTGCTAAAAAGTTAGTGAACCTTTTAGAATTTGCTGAACGTCTGCATAAATTTGACCTAAAATGCCATCACATCTCCTTCTGTGTCAGAAAAACACATAAGAAGAATATGATAAGAAACACAAAAATGTTTGACTTTTTCCTCTATTTATGGATATAAATGATCCTGAATGAAATCTCTGTCAGAAAAAAGTATACATGTATGTATGACAGTTCATGGCATAATCAAGGAGTGTCCATCAATGAGATAACAATCAGAATCTAGCTGCTGTATTTAAAAAGAAAAAAAACAAACTTTACTATCAATCTGATCCTGAGCAGAGATGTTTGTGAACACAAACAAGTTCTCATGTTCTAAAGAACTCAGAAACTTGCCAGCACACCTGCATCATGTATTCGGTTTTCTAGATTTGCTGGGAGTTGGGAGGGAGCAAAATGTGGACTGCCGGGACTCCCCAAGGACTGGGCTAGGAAGCACCTATCTAGTACTACTGCAAAGCAATTAATGATTCCTAACCCACCCAAAGAAAATACAAAAAAGGTTATAAAGATAACATCCACACACACGTTCACAGATCTGTCTCACAGTCCGTGTCCTACTCTTTCGTCGGCAGGCCAAACAGAAGGAGACAGAGCAGCACGAGCAGCAGCTAAAGGGTGTGGCAGAGCTGGCCGATGCCCTCAAAGCAGTGCTTCATGGCCGGGAGAGTCTGGTGGAGGACAAGGTCAGCCTGCTCAAGTGCAACTGGATCGCCGTGACATCACGCAGTGAGGAGTGGCTCCGCCTTCTGCTGGTGAGCCTGTGTCTCTTTGTCTGGTCATTGTCAGGGAGACATTGCTGTTGTATACAATTATATAACACAAGTAAGTTGGCTGCATAGTCACTTGTAAGCAGGAAATATTTTGGACAGATGTACTGCATTTGGGTTTGTTTATTATGATTGCCGTTTAAAAGTACTTTGGTATTCGTGTGGAAAATGAGCCTCTGTTTACACTGGGCTGTACAAGACCAGAAACATTCCAGTTGTTGCTAAAAACACGGAATTGGAATATGTTACTGTCCTGCTCAATGTTTTATTGATTGGAGATGTGAAGCAATTTTAAAGGCAGAGGAGCACAACTTCTTGCATGTACCCCATGTTACACAGTAATTATAAATGCAGAAGCATAACCAGAACTTGCTGGTTTCAGGAAGGCTGTTGCTGTCATGGACCAAACAAGACATTTAATATGAGTTTCTGCAGTAAAACATATCAATGTAACACTGGCTACAAACTGTAAGCTGCCTTTGATTAGCTTATGCTTGGTGCCAGTGGTCTGTCTGGGTATCAGTCATTAGTTACGAATGCAGTTAATTCAGAATCCAGGAGATGGAGTCCGTTCTTCATTGCTCTGCTTCCATGAAACTTGCTGCTGAGCAAGCCACAGCCGTTTGCTGCCTCGGTTTCCTTTGCATTTCCATCGTCACTGAGGCCACACCCTTTGATTTTGGAGACTGCATTCTGTTCTATCTGATTTATTGAGGTTAGAGGACATTTTTATCTGTGTTACATGGAGTATGAGGGGGATGTCCTAGAACTGAGTGGTGGACAGTCACTGGGAGCTGCTGGTGGTCTAGGTCATATGGGCTGACATGCCAAAAACCTTTGTCCTTTGCTACATGCAGGACTACCAGACACAGGTGGAGACTCTGGATCAGAACATCTCCCAGATCAATGCTTGGATGCACAGAACCGAGACTCTTCTGGATGAGTCAGAGCCTTTGGGCACTAAGGACCATGTGATAAAGGTAGTTATGTTTTCTGAGGAGTCCGTGTGCGTGTGTGTCTCTGTCTGTATGTGTGTGTGTGTGTGTGTGTGTGTTTGTGTGTGTGTGTGTGTGTGTGTGTGTGTGTGTGTGTGTGTGTATGTCTGTTTGTATACTTGTGTGTGTGTCTATGTCTGTGTGTGTATGCTCTGTGTATCTTTGTAGTGTCATTATTCTCTGTCGGAATTTTAACATCGCAGTAATTGTTTTTAGATCTCTCAATGCAACGAGTATTGATTAAAGTAATTATTCAACGCATATTTTTCTCCTACTGTGGTCTAATGGATTATGATGGCTTAGTTTCCAGTCAAAAATGTAAATAGGTGTGATGATTTAATGTTAATGTGATAGTTTTGCTAATTAATTCCAGTGCCTGACAGCTCTGGTGCTTCCATCTTTGTCAGCTGACACTTACTGTCACTGGAGAGGTGCTCAGCCTGTAATTCTCTACACTGATCGTAGTACCCATTAGCAGATTAGCCTTGGCAATAAAAATACTCTTTCTGTGCCTCTTAGTACACACTGTTATTATTATCTTTTTTAATATACACCGACAGCACAGGAAATGGATTGGAAGCGGTAATTGGAAGCAGTTGACTGTGTTTGTGTGTTCCCTGCAGTTTTCTAGGTACATGTATTAATACCACTCTGTTGTTATAGAAATGATTCACCTGGCATTTCGCGGTGACCCTTATCTATCTTTAGTGATGACAGTAACTTGACAGAAACATGTACCGTGTTTTATTATTTTTATTGCCACAGAACATATGCATAGACCTTTAGGTAGAATCAAATGTTTGTATTTATTGTACAAGACGAAATCCAGAAACATGCCAAATTGCCACTATTTTGTCTTTAGATATGTATGACAGGTTTGTCTAAGCTTCATGGACTGGCTGAATCACTGAACTCTAACTGAAAATGGATGGAGGACTGTGTAAATAACTTCGTTGGGTAAAAAAACAAACTGAGGTGTGCGGGAATGAACGTTTGTGAAAGCTGGCCTTTATTTATACCAAAGGTTATCATCGCATAGCTCATTGGATTTCAGGAGTAAACATAATTATTGGACACCAGTTCCAGGAGCTTCCAGCATATTGATACTGGGATGAGCTATTTCCTCTGGGAATCATCCAGACATGGGTACATGTTCTTGGGTTGGGTTATCCATCTGGATTATCTGTGAATTAGAGTTCATTACCTGCATTTACCTGCTTGCTGATTGCCCTACAGGGACTGCGGGTGGAACTGGAAGATATGCGTGCAAAGTTGGAAGCAGTTCAGAGCCAGGCCCAGGAGATGATGAAGAACCAGGGGGAGCACTGCCGTGCCCTGGTGGAGCCCAAACTGGACCAGCTCAATCAGCGTTTTGAGGCCATCGCTCGGCGGATTCGCACCAGCCAGGTACTGTGTTCATAGCAGTGATGTCATCAGACACTGCAGATCTGACTCGATGCTGTCAGAGACTCTTTGATTGGACTGGTTTTTGTTTAATGCAATTGCTTGGTCTCTTCAGCATTCTACAGTGATGCTGGTCACATATTTTTTTACAGTGTGCAGGTCTTCAGTCTTCCAATCATCTGCGTAGACTAAATAACAGACCCGTAAGAAACACTGGTTTCTTCAAGCGTAGAAAACGTGAAAGCTTCTCAAAATCCCACTGTGATGGATTCCTTTTAAACACACTCTGGTGAAATGAAACATCTAATTATATTCTAACCACGCTTTGGAGAAGCTGCACTTTAAAGACACCCTGGGTAACACTGTACTTGTTCAGGCAGAACCACTCTCCAGTTATGCTCTGATAAAACAGAATTTTAACCATTGCCTCACTATCTACATTTTGGGACATGATATATATTCTAACCACAAAATGGGTTTGGATGAAATGCTGATGGAACCACAGTGAAACCACACTGTAATCGTGCTCTCCATAAAGTTGAGAGGTACTCTAGGAAAACCACACTCCAGAGAAGCTGAACCTCAACCACTTTATTGTACAGCTTCATTCTGGTCACACTTTTTAAAAACCTGCACTCCAATTACTCTAGTGTTAAAAGTCAATCCAAAACAGTTTTGATATCCTCCCTGTTGAAATTACTTTCAAAGCACACTCCAATAAAATTACTATGAATCTGCTTTCTTAGAATGGAAATACTTTATTCATCCATGTGGGGAAAATGCCATATAGTTATATACTGGCACCACTCATCCCTTTTCACATTTAAATCTTTCTATTTATCATAAAAGCTTATTGACATTAGGTGTCTTTGTTTGCGAATGTGTGAATGTGGTTTATGTGCTGGAATTATACCACGATTATTCATACAAGACTTTGTGAGAGTAATTCGAATTTGGAGCTTGCATACATACATAGTATGGTCACTGTTCATTGTTATGTGTGATTGTGTATGTGTGTGTATGCAGGCCACAGCCTCAGAGCGGGAGGTGGAACAGTACCACAGTGAAGCTATGATTTGGTTACGGCTGCTGGACGAGGAGGTGCGACAGGGAGATAACCTCAAGGAGGAGGACTTTGAACAGGACAGGGTATGAGTTCAGTCTTACTGGGGTACTTGGGGGTACCTTGGGGAACTTTTCTGTTTTACAATGTATGTATTCATTGTGTCTTGCTGGTTTTACTATTTTACCTGTTTACTGAAATATATTCCAATTGAAGTTATACAATGGGCATGGACATAAAGTGCAGACT
>JAODKF010000001.1:48344310-48368352 GCA_026779585.1 Mormyrus proboscirostris | reverse complement strand
AATAAAGCGTGTTTAACTGCATACGAGAGAAGCCACTCTGAAGCAGCAATGCTTATAAAAGGAAGCCACTCTGAAGCAGCAATGCTTATAAAAGGAAGCCTCTCTGAGCCTTTTAAATGGCCCGGCTTTCCGCAGCGCTCAGCCTCTGCAAACCTGAATAAAAGATCACGTGACGAACGGCTGTGTGTAGAAACCTCCGTAATGATAATTCAGTCAGTCATGTGGCCCTGGAGAAAACATAATGTCTTCATTCGCCCTGTGTGACTGGTCTGACTGGTGGCGCATGTCTCCCCGTATATTAGTGTCTGGAAAGCTGTCCCTCTGCAGCTGTGCGGATGGGGTTATCCTTTGTGATGGCGTGGGTGAGCGGTGTCCTCCTCCCTGTGCAGCCGTGTGACTGTGCCACACTGTATGACTGATGCAAAGTGACATAACTTCCCTGGAGGGCTGTGCTTCCAGCTACCATTTCTGTCCCCTCCCCTGCCACCTCTGCGTAGAGCAACACCTCCGGCGTGACCGTGTGCCAGCGCCGAGCCGCCGTGCGGACAACCCCCCCCCCCCCGTGCTCCAGTGTGGATGGTCACTCCCTCTGTGATTGTGGCTGGTTTTGTTCACTAGGACATTGGCTCGCAGCTGGAGCAGAAGAGTGTGGAGCTGAGTGACTTGCAGGTGCAGGCCAAGGCTCTGTCAGATGGGGGCGCTGCGCAGCTCGTGGATCCCCGCCTCGCTCAGCTCAACAAACGCTGGGGGGAGGTTGAGAGCACATTTGCTCCCTACCGGCGTTCCATGCGAAGTGTGAGTCCCCCCTCACTCGCCCCCCCCAACCCCCCCAGGCCCTAACCCTGCCTTGCAGAGACTGTCACTAACTCGGTGCAGCTACCCATATGACAAGAGGACCTCAAGAGAGTAGCCGGCCAAATGTTACAAACAAGAGATCAGTCTGTCCCATTTCTGTGAGACAGAGGAGCAGAAGGAGCTGTTGGTTTCTGTTGCATCATTAATTTGCCTCTGCCATTGTTCAGCGTTAAGCCCGCTCTGCCCCGGAAATGTGATTTTATGTTTGCTTGGTCTTTTGTGTGATTTATTTTAAACTCCTGCTTGCAGCATACAATGTCAATCATCCTATCTCTACGTACCTTTGGCCATACTATAAAAAATGAGTATTGAGCACTGAAAGTATAATTTATTGCTAAAAATAAAAGTGTCACAAGTTTTTCAGTCTGTGACTGAAATTGATTCACAAAGCCTTAAAAAATAACACAAATACCATTCATGAAGCCTTTTGAAAGCTAAGTACATTTTTTAAAATTGCTTATTTTCTTCAATATCTTTATACAACTTCAGACAAAATATATTTTATCCGAAAAAGAATAGAAAGACTGTATAACAAAGTAATATGCAGAATAAAATGTAGACTTCTACTTGCCAAAAAAAGGTAAGAAGAAAAGTCAAGTAGAAGATTGGTTTAGTTTTCTTTCTTTGTATTTATTTGCTTAGTTGACACTTTTATCCAAAGTAATTTACAGTTTTTTGCCCATTAATATGTCAGGGTATTTTTTTCTATAGCAATTCGGAGCAATTACTTTTTTCAAGGAGACTCAAAATGACAGCCAAGTGCACTCGCTTAACCTGCCATTTGATGTCTGTTAACAATATCTCAATGAATGATAATCATTATAATCAACAAACATTAGAAATATGTGGAAATCAGCTTTTTTGGTTTATTAAAAACCAAACAAATGAAACTACTCGACTTTAAATGATATATGATGCTGAAAACCAATAATATCCTGTATAAGTGGGCGAAAATAAAATCTGTAAGGTATGTCACATTGGATAAAAGTGCTAGAATGCATTTAAATAACAAAATAAATGGTAAAACGGAACTGAATTCATGTCTTTCAATGTGGCACCATACATGGATGGAAAATGGCACTACAAAGATTTTTTTTGTTTGGGCTGAATTGTCCACTGATATGTCTCAGTGTATTAAAAACCAGAACTCTGTCCTTCTCAGGAAGTTCCCTACACTGTTTGCTTATAGAAACTTCTTGATAATGTCATAAATCGAACACCATTAGTCATCGAGTTTGCTGGAAATGTTACGACGTATCTCATAGTTTAAGTCTACTTACGTTACTCTAATTAGTTTGACAGGTAGGTGAAATGCTTGGCAGGTCACAGAGAGAGTGGGCTGAGATATGCAGGTGAAACAATGAAGTTGTCAGAGAGGAAACCAGAAATTGTTCTGGATTTTAGCGATTATGGACTGGCTCACGGAAACTGGGGAACATGTTTATGGTTATTATTTTTGTTGTTATCGCGATAATTTCTCTAGGTACAGTTAACGGAGCAGGTTTGAATGTCATCCATCATCTCAAATTTCCAGCAGAGACTTTCCTTAGAGCTCAGTGCTGGACTGTAATCGCATGCTTACAGCTCTGAGGCATGTCAGTCCTTATTACTGCTCATGGCTGTAATTGCTCTGTCCTCACTTTCCATCCTATCTCTCCAACCCAAGCATATGCTGGGTGTATTCACTGCTTCTCTGCACTATTGCCAATGTTATGAAGTAGTCACACGTTGATTAATTGATAAATAAAAACTAAATTTAGGTCTGACCGAACATTCATTCAAAGGATAAAACATTATTTATGTTTCTGTCGGGTGATTGCAACATATTAAAAAATATGACCTCAGTATTGTTACAAGATTAAAAAATCTTTCCGTGTCTTTCAGACATTCGGATTCTCTCCGTACTTCTATAATTGGCAGTTCCATTGTTCATGTGTTGAAAGGATGGTGGTTTTAAGGAGTATGGCTAAGTTATTAGGAAATTATTCTGAAGATGGAGGGATCTGCATGGAGTGCTAGAAGTTGATTTGCATGCATAAAGTGGAGACAAATGACTCAAAAACTTCAGTAGGAAATTCAGATTGAGTGAGGATTTCACAAATAATGCGGTGTATATTAGTATTGTTTTCTTGCTGGGGTTTAAAATGTTGAGCTGGGTCAGAGGGACATTTAAAATTAGTATTTTTCTTGTTTTTTTAAGTGCTATAGCTAGGCTTTGGCAGGAGTTACATTGAGGGTGGGTTGGAGTTCGTTTTCAAATCAAGCATGTGATTATGTTTGTGGTTGGTGTGATGGTGGTTCTTGGATTATGGGTTGTGTTTAGCTCTGTGGACAGGGTTAAGGTCTTGTTTAAAGGGAAGGTTAAGATCAGACGTGTTCGGAGTGACTGTTTGCCATGACTAAACATAGCTGTTGTTTTGTCCAGGAGGCCCCAGCATACTTGTGTGACCTGCAGGAACTCCTGCATTCCATCGCTAAGACAGAATTCCTGCTCAATTCCCCAGAGTACTGGGCAGGTGTTTTCTATGAGCTTCCCAAACAGGAAAAGTGCCTTCAGGTGAGTTCCTCTGTGTCTGTGTCATTGTCTGTGTCTGTCTGTGGGCATGTACTGTATATATTACATTGTGGTTCCCACACTGTGATAAAGACCTGTTATTTTAACCTTGTGGGGACCTTTGGTCCCCACAACAGGAAACTCAATTTTATAAAAATCTTTGAATGCAGTCAAAAACCTAACCCAGCCAAAAGTCTTGTATTTTTGGTTACTTATGGTTAAGCTTAGGGCTGGGTAGGATTTGGGTCGTCATAATTAGGATTAGGTTTTTTCCCATAGAAATGAATGGATGTTGGTCTGAAAGTCAGTGAGTAAATTCTTCATATTGGTCATAGAATAAAGACATATGGTGTGTAAGTGACTAAGTGAACTATAATAATGAACAAGGTGACAGGCTGTATTCAAGAGAGAATTGGTGTTAGTGAGAGGAGTGGAGAATGAAGTGTTAGGATCTGTCGACAGGGTCTAAATTTAAAGGCAGTGTTGAAAATAAACAGTTTGTGTTGGCTGGGGAAGTAGAAGATTAAAAGCAACCTGTGAAGTGAATAAAAGAACGGTTTAATGTTAGCACTGAAAACATTTACATCATTACACTTTACATCACATTATGATATTTTAGGGTGCCTTTGGATTAGTTATGCCTTTCATTGGTAATGCTGGAGCAGGTGTTTCCTGAGAAGACATTGCTGATGCATTATATAGACATATGACAGCCATGAGGATGTGATGGTGTCCAGTGAACTGTACTGTTATATTTTTATTTTGTAGGATGCTAAGCTAAGTCTGGAGAAGCTGGGAACCCCAGTGGTAAGAGCTCAAGGCCGGAAGGAAGAGATCCTCCGCAAGGCGTCCCCAGTCGAGGCACAGCGCATCCAGGACACACTGTGTCTTCTCAACGCCAACTGGGAGAAGGTCAACAAGCTGTATTGTGACCGGCTAGCGTACGTGTCCCAAGGCCTGGCCGTGCCTTCTGCGTGTGGCTGTGTGTGTCACGTTAGGGTTAAGAATCAGCACCGAATGTGAATCTACTGCTCAATCCCTTTGGCAACAATCTGTCTCCTCCTCCACCTGTTGTCACCCTGTTTCCATATTTAAATCCTCGGCGTTTGTGTTTTCCACCCATTGCGTCAATCCCCCAGTCGCTTCAAGCTGTCCCAGGACAAGCTGCAGCACTTCACCAAGAACCTGAAAGCCCTGAGTGAGTGGTTGGGCGATGCGGAGCAGAGCCTGGCTCAGGCAGCACGTCAGCCTGTCCAAGGGAGGGAGCATCTAAAGGTAAATAGCCAGAACCGGGGGGTGTTTACAGGCCAAGCTGGCCATGCCACTTGTGTACCTCCAGAAAGAAATGACGCCTGTGTTTAACCTTTGACCCCCCCCCCCACCAAGAAAATACCCAGAATGCATCACCTCAAAAGACTCACATTTTGATTTCCATGAACTCTGAAACTGAATACACTGTCAGTTTTTGAATAGGGTCAAGTTCTCAAAAGAGAAATCAAATAATGAACATCTACGCGTAATTGTTTTATTCCAAAACCCTAATAAACTGAGCAGCAAAGAGCAGCTGATGACCTCTTTGTTTCCTTATTCTTGCACTGATTTGCAAGTCTCAGTGGATAGAAGGGTCCACTAAACAAAGAGTGGTAAATGTTAATGTCCTCAAGGTCGTAGGTAGAGAACCTCAGTGTGAACCTTTCCCTCTCACTCTCTGTCTTCCTGAATTCTGCCAGGCCCCACGGGAGCCTGTCCGCGGTCTGGGCCGGTCCCCTCTGGGCTGCCGTATGTGATTTTTGGATCAATGTTCATACCGAGAGGTTTACTTCAATGGTTGGATTGAAATGTTCTCGGCGGGAGGGGGATATAAATAGCTGAGCCGGCATGACTCCCTCGGGTTCCCTCGTGCGTGTGTGCACTGTGTGAACGTGTCTCTCGGTCTATGCGGAGGTATGTGAATCTCCAAAAACCAGCAGTGTGGAAGAGGTCAGGCCACGTAGGCGAGCACAGACGCAAGATCGTGCCGATGAGCAAGACACACCAAGGCAACGATGGGAACCGCGTAATGGTGTATGGTGCGGGCTTTCGGAGTGGCTTCGAGGTGGGGCCACCAGAGGGCACCGTTTGTTCTTTCTGTTTTTGTAACATGCATGTTAGCGATGAACATAAAACGCTGTAATTAACTCGACACAAGCAACTTCCTTACATTCAACGTGGTTTCCGGGCCTCAGTCGGTGGAATAATTAGGCTTTAATTACCTATATTTAGATATTGAGAAGAGAAATCTCTGTGTTTGGTATTCTTCATAGAGAGTACTGTGTAATTTGTCCTTTACACTCAACATTATCTGAGCAGACAGTAGGGAGCCTGCTAGATGGTCCTGGGTTGCTTGTAGTGCAAGAGGAGCTTATGAAATTTAACCTGAATTTCTCCAGTAAAATATCCAGGTGTATAAATAAATAAAATCTGCACCGTTGGATAAACCCATCAACTAAGCCACTAAGTGACTGGGTGTCCATATTGTTGCCAGTAGAATAATCTGCCGTTATTAATCACTTTCTCTAATATGCACGAGAAGATAAAATGCCATGGATGAGACACTTGGAAGCTGCTGCTGCTGCCTCATGCCGGAAAAGTCTAGAATGCCAGCATGCCGGCTGTGCCATTGTTACCCAGTGGCCAGTTTGCTCAGGCGGACGTGGAGGGCTTTTTGTACACACTTAATCAGCAGGACTCTCTTCCATACTGATAACAAGATGGAACTGCCACAGTGGAATATTAAAGAGGTCCACGGGTGACAAATCTACAGCCCTAATGCCTGAAGAATAAGCCTTCTCCATCAAACAGATCATTTAATGCAGCACGGAACGTTCTGGGGTTGTGGGGGAGACCTTCACTTAGCTCGAGATATAATTTCATGCTGGTCATGTAGTGTCATGCGTGCATCTGAGCATGGGATTTGGGGGCAAGAAAGGCAAGTCTGGTGATATAGGATGCTCCCAGTGGGACACCTCTATCCATCTCCATAGCAACACTGCTCCAGGAGCGCTCGCAACTGTAGCTCCCAACAACTGGGAGTTTCAGATTAGGAGTGGTTTTCCCAAGACTGCTTAAAGGCATTGTTGAGGGTGGGATTACAATAAATATTAATCAAGGTTCTTATTTAGGAGTCTCATCCCCCACCCGGCCCCTTATTCCCACACCCCCCATGGCCGAACAATCCGCGCAGTTAGGGAATCGTAATGAAGTGAAGGGCTTTAAATGAATGTAATCACCCTCCGCAGGCAGCCGTGTTTCAATGGCTCATCCCACCTCTGTATCCTTGTTCGAAACAGGCCCTCGATGATGCAACCCAGTGGTCGAGGTGATAGGAAGTGGGTTTAAAGAGGATAATAAGCTGTTGTGAACAAGCACCATGTTCCGCAGCTCAGCTGGGCATGGGGATCTCTCCCTGGACACTGACGCTCTGGGATCAGTGGGCTTGCAGCTGTGCTCTCCATGAGCTCCTCTCCATCGCACCTTCTGGCCCTTCGCCGATCTCTCCATGTAACAGCTCTGGGAGTCGGAGTCGTATCGCTGCTCTGGGCACAACTTATCTGGAAAGAGGATTAGTGCCAATGAAAGGAGCGCGAGTTCCAAACCCATAGTGGGTGGGATTATCTTGGGCCGTCAATCACAGCCAGGTTTTAGCCACTTCCCATTGCCCGCTTTCTTGGCTCCCATTGGATTAAGCAGCCGTTCTTCAACGGTGCATTGTGATTCCACCTATCATGGGCATCAGAGCCTTCACTTTTCCCGTTGGTAAGGCTTAGTTCATTAATCAGAGTGTGCAGCTCAGGGAATCGGTTGATCTTTTGCCTCTGGAGGGAGTGATGTTACAGTCAGAGCAGACTTACATCGGTCAGCCATAACATTAAAACCATCTGCCTAATATTGCATCCCTCATGCTGCCAAAACAGCTCTGACCCATTAAGTCATGGACTCCACAAGACCTCTGTTGGTGTTCTGTGGTGTCTGGCACCAGATCCTTTAACCCCTGTAAGTGGGGCCTCCATGGATCCGCCTGGTCCAGCACTTCCCACAGATGCTCGATTGGATTTAAATCTGGGGAATTTCAAGGCCAAGACAACACGCACACTCTTATTTCATGTTCCAGAAACGATTTCTGGACAATTTTTGCAGTGTGGCAAGGTGCATCATTCTGGTGAATGAGGCCACTGCTATCGGAGATTACCATTGCCATGAAGGGGTGTACCTGGCCTGCATCAATGATTAGATATGCAGTCTGTGTCAAAGTAACATCCGCATGAGTGCCAGGATACAAGGTTTCCCAGCAGAACATTGCCCAGATCGTCGTACTGCATGCCCCGGCTTGCCATCTTCCCATAGTGCATCCTGGTACCATCTCTTCCCAGGTGAACGACGCACATGCACCTGGCTGTCGCCATGACATAGCAGAAAATGTGACTCATCAGATGAGGCCACCTCCTTCCATTTCTCCACGGTCCAGTTCTGATGCTCACTTGCCCACTGTAGGTGCTCTCGTGTTGACAGGGGTCAGCATGGACACTCTGACCAGGCTGTGGCTATGCAGCCCCATACGCAGTAATCTGCGATGCACAGTGTGTTCTGACACCTTTCTATCACAGTCAGCGTTAACTTTTTCAGTAACTATTGTTACAGTAGCTCTCCTGTGGGATCAGGCCAGACAGGCTAGCCTTCGCTCCCAATGTGTATCAATAAGCCTTGGGCACCCATGGCCCTGTCGCCGGTTCACCGGTTGGCCATCTTTGGACCACCAACTCAGTAACACCCCACAAGACCTACCATTTTGGAGATGCTCTGACCCAGTCATCCAGTCATCACAATTTGGCTTTTGTCAAAGTTTTTTCTGCCCAAATTCTACCAAGTCCTCCCCCCCAGCAGAATCACCCATGGGGGGTTCAAGTGATATTTTGTTAGGGGTGTCAGAGTTTCTAGGTACAACCCAGGTCCCCGGTAATTGTAGTGCTTGATGAGGAAGGCTAACCGTCACTGACAAACATCAGCATCATTACCTCTGTTCTTTAACGTTTTAGCCTGGTGCAGAGATACACTGATGGACTGTAATTATGGGTATGTTTTTCTAAATGACTTGACGTTTGGTGCTCTTTCATCGCTTGGCTGCAAACAGCCTTGTTCTCTAGTGCCCTGACTAACAGGTCATCCTGTCTCCATCTCCGACCACGCGTATGAGGTCGGCCGCTCGTTGCCTGCCCTCCTGACAGGGGTCTTGCTGCCCAGCTGTGCCCGTGTGCGTGGCCAGCTGTTCCCTGTCCAGTCTACTTACGGGGGTTGTGATCCCGGCCCCCCCGTGCAGCTGCGCGATGAGCCAGTGCACCACACAGGTGCCACTCAGGTGTCCGTTTCAATCTGCGGAGGCCAGTGATCAGAGGGGTCTGGGACAGGGTTTGAAAAAAGATGGGAGCCTCTGTCTGAAGGGAGAGCCTTTCCCACGCATGCGCCAGCTTATGTCAGTAGAGGGAGCTGCTTTCTAGCCATAACCCACACCTGTTCCTGCCTTGAAATGCAAATGAGTCCTTCGCTGCTCTCTGGGGCTTAAGCACACACCTGTAAAGCAAACTCTGTGATTGCAGCTAGAAGGTGCTTTATGAGATTGATAATACAAAGAGAGTTTGTTGGCAGTTGCTGCACTTTTTTCTTGCTACCAAAATGAGATTCTTCTCAAGGTTTAGGAATCTTTGTATCTTGGGGCAGGGGAGGAATTAATAAAAACACTGGTGTGTCATATTATTATACTATTGTTATTACAAAATATTTTGAAACATTAGTTCAAATTCCACATCCTTAATGTAATATACAGCAATTAAACCTACACATAACTGGGTAAAATGTTTAGTTAAAGCTTAAAACTTTAAATTTCTGAGGCTGTAAAGATATTTTAATAACCATTAAATTTAAGTTTACATCTGGGATTTTCTACAATTGACTTAATGGTAGCATGTTTGGTGGCTGGTTTACCATAACCTGGGCTTGGCGTGGGCTGTTTTCCCAGGAGCTGCAGGATGCCGCCTCAGCACAGGAAAGCGCCGTGATTGCCCTCAACACCACTGGGCAGGACATCATCCTGCAGAGCAGTCAGGAAGAAGGAGCCCGACTCAAGGAGCAACTGGGCTCCATGAACAAGCGCTGGGAGGAAGTGTGCAGGCAGTTTGCCCAGTGGAAAAGAAGGTTTGTGTGTGTGTGTGTGTGTGTCTGTGTGTGTGTGTGTGTGTGTGTGTCTGTGTATGCACGTGTGCGTGTGTGTGATTATGCAGCAAACACTCCCACACAGATAGTATCTCATGAAAAGGACACCGTGAAAACATTTTTTACAATGCAATTCACAGAAAAATAAGTGCCAGAGTGATTCCTTCTTCATATGAATTTTCATATGATTTTCATCTGGTTTTCTTGGAATTATTAATTGCATTAAAACGTCCAGTGAATGGGAAACACAAATCACACAAATAGAAATGCAAATGACAGGAAGAGGGGCTGGGGATGAACTCTCCAGATATTTCTGTATGTCTGGCACTGCGTCGGAGCACAATGCGCAGGACGGACACACACACAGACACACACACACGCACACACACACACACGCACACTACAGCCTCAGTATGCATGCCAGTATGTGTCCATTTCATCCCTGCTGCGTATCTCCCTTCAGTCTATATTGTACTGTACTGTTTGTATCTGCAGTTGACATGGGGTATCACCTTTCTAGGTCAGCAGAGATGCACAACACCGTGAGTGACCTGCAGGAGGACCTGAGCGAATTCCTCTCCTGGTTGGATGACGCTGAGAACGTCGCTGCTATAGCCCCTCACCCTGGAGACCAGCAACAGCTGAGCTCTTTGCTAGAAAAAGTGCAGGTGAATCCAACACACTCACTTTAATGGGGACTCGCACACATTAATGACCTGCCCTCTGATCGCCTATGCCTTATTGGGACAACTCTGTTGTGAAGGGCGCTATATAAAAATAAACTGAATTTAATTGAATTGAATTATTGCCAGATAAAGTCCTGAAGACACAGAAAATACACTAATATTCATTCCTAGCCCAACCAGTGAATGTGCGATGAAAACATATTGGACAGTTGGTAAAGTATCCAGAAGAGCACTCAGAGTTTTACGCAAGCCTTCTTCAGAAGGGGAGCTAAAGTACCACACTGTATTCTAGTGAAAAAGGCCTTGAAACTGGGCTCTCGAGTGCCTTGGTTTTTTTCCCGGAGTCCCACAGCTCATGCTGGGCTTTGAGTCTGAGCCCTGGCGTCTGCTGGTCGTGACTGGGAATCCTGAAGCGGTGGGACGTAATTGCCATCGTTCTGCCGGGGACGGCGAGGCTTAAGATGGCCGCGGTACCTCTGCTGGCTGCCTCAAGTGCATCCCGCGAGGACATCTCAGGCGCCAGCGAGTCGCCAGCTCTCTGCCGTCACAGATGCTCCCCTCATCAAACGGGCGATAGATCTCCTGAGCTGTGCCGTGGAGTGTGACAAGCAGCCGCTGGCTTACAAGGGCGCACAGAACCTCCGGCCTTCATCTTCCTTGGCAGGGTGTGCATAAGGGCGACATAAATAACAAACAAATGGGCTTCATCTATGTTCTGAGTATAAGGCGATACCCATGTCCTTTTAACAGACATGCCAAGAACTCCCATCTAATAGGAGACAGATATGCCAGTGTGTACAGATATGCCTGTATTAAAACAACAGTTTGTCCAGCCTGAGTTTTCCTCCGCTTCATCATCTCCGTCCACAATCTGCGTCTGTTGCAACGTTAAGCTTTTGTTTCACCTGGTCCTTTATGGCTGTCCTGGGGCCCCAGGGAACCCTTTGCAGGCCCCCCTGTGAGGCCCCTACCCCAGGCAAGCCCCCGACTTCATTATCCACTGCAATCTAGATGCGGCCTCCGCAGCCTGATGGGCTTCACTCTCAGATATCTGGGTCACGGCGTCGATGAGAACGATGCAAACTGGCCAAGATTCTGAATGCTGGCACACACCTGGCGCCCCTCTGCAGTCGGATATCACGCCAGACGGGGAAGCAGATTACACCCTTATCCTGACATTATCTCCGCAGCAGACTCGGGAATGCTCTTATACCCAAACAAGGACATAGCGTGTCAGACATTAAGTAAAACAACATTTCTGTTCTGTTCTATCTTTGTCCTTCGAGAACTTCAGCTCGAATATTAATCTGCACTGCCGGTGTCTTACTCTTTTTCCGCTGTCGCTATCGATGATTAATTCACTAAGAGCATTGAACAAACACAGAATAAAAACAACAGCCAAGAGTATAATATAATCACCCTTGCATTTACAGGGGTTATATATACATAGACAGAAAACATTGTGAAACTTAAAAAAAGTTCTGTCTGTAAGAAAAAGTTGTTCTGGATGCTGCCAGACTGTAAAAAAAATATGCAGGTGAGCTACTTTAAGGGTACATGGAGTACATACGGGAAAGCTATTCCAAGACTTTCAAAAACACACCGTAAACTGGTTTGTGATTACTACACACAAATTCTGTGAAATATCTATAAAACTAGGGAGACTTTACCTGAAAACTGGGCCACAACCTTCAGCATAATTAAACCAGTGTTGTAACTTTTAGTAATGAGGCTCAGATCCAGTGGGGCAAACCTCCACAGAATCTAATTGAATTGTTTAGAAGACCATGGAGGCTGTGTGTGTTTACTTTTTGCTGTGTATGTGTTTTTAATCAGGATTTTCCTGTTTTTATGCTGGTGTGTTGGATGTGACGACCAGGCGCGGGTTCAGGAAGTGCCGAACAGGAAGCTCACCCTGAAGGAGCTGAATGACAGAGGGTACTCTGTGCACGGCAGCCTGTCAGCATCTGGGTCAAAGCAGAAGAAGCTTGATAGCAACCTAATGCTGGCCAACAGTCGCTGGAATAAGGTGATCACCCTAAAACGCACTGAGCGCTTGCCCTAGGTTCACGCACACCCAAACGCTCACAGGAGTGGCGTATTAACCTGCAATATGCCCAGAGGCTACACTTACAAAGATGGATTGGCTTCTGCCCAGAAAGATATGAAAGTCTAGAGAATATTTCACTGTTCAACCTAAATTTATCATCCGATTTGGATTTATGCAAAGTACCTGTGGTGTCATGTCAGATGATATTAAATAAAAAATGAACAAAAATCGATGCCAGAAATGCTACGGACACCAAAATCCATCCAGTACAGGGTCATGAGGGCCCGGAGGCTATTGTAGCAACATGGGACGCAGTGCAGGAGAGCACTATGGATGGGACGCCAGTCCATCGCTGGGACCACAAACATTATGATCAATTTAGACAACTTTTGGCTGCCGGATGATCCTGGAGTACCTGCAGAAATCCCCTGTAACAGAGAAAGATCAGGCAAACTGCACACACACAGAAGCAGAGGTGGAAAATTCAGGTCCAAAAAGTACAAATCCAGACCAAGATTTTGTTTTGCCCAATCAGTTGAGTACTCTGTGACTGTGACTTTTATATTCAACTGGTTGGTTGAAACAAAATCTTGGTCTGGATTTTTACTTTATGGACCTGAACTTTCCACCTCTGCACAAATAGGGGCTAGCTTTCAAACCTCTAACCCTAGCCGCGTGCTAGTCACTGTGCCGCCAGGACGATGCACAACAATAAATAAATTAAACCAGTCTCCGAGCTGGGAACTTCCATTCTCATCCATGGGGCCGATACAAAGCAGGTGGCTCCTTTAATGTGAGTGATAAACAGTCAAGTGGGATGTTCCTCCCTCTTTTTTGTTAGTGGTATTACCAGGCGCTGAACCCCCAGGGTAATGGGACGGAGCTGCAGGGGACTAAGGCAGGAATAACGCTGTGTTGTCCTCTGTCAGCTATCTGTCACAGCCATTTTGTGAAGAGGGAGCTACTCCCCAGTCCTGCCATTTACCCCACGGCAAACTGGAAAAATAACAAAGAACTTTGTCCTGGAGGACTCAGGATTGGCTCAAACTTCAACTGCAAAGAAGTGTTGAGAGGGAATAGAGTGGAGCGGTCTGGGTAAGAAGCCTGCTCCCCCATAGATAGGGGCAGGGACTTTTGCGTTACTTCTGTACATAATTGACTTTGATAAGAACACTCAAGTTTCATAAATAATTTTTAAAACTCAAAGAGCAATGTTTATAAATAACAGAAGTATCCCCATGCAGCTTGTAGTGTAAGAAAATGGAAAAAATATGCCATTATATTTTCCTAAAATATAAAGCAAGTATAATTGTAAGTAAGTATAATTTAATTATGGGCACCCACCAGGCTGTGTTGTGCATGAATATTCTGGGTTCTAGAGGTTTGGTCCGAGTGGAAAAATGGAGACACGGAATGCAGAGGGGAAAATAGCAAGGAGCCCAGAGTGTAACTGAAAAGAGGCCATATTTAGTTATGCTGTTTTCAGGTTAGAACACATTTGGTACTTTGCATTCATTTCTGTACACCATCCCATAAAGTTGCTAGAAAGCGCAGGCAAGCAGAAGACCATTTTAGATCCAGGTTCAAATCCGGTCAGCTATAAAGAACAACCCAAGACAGTCAGTTAATGAGTTTAGACCATCACAACCAGTCAGTGCATGTTTTTGATGCATTCTGCCAAGTGCACACCAGATTCTGTTAGCCAGCTAATTATTCGGCCTGTGATGAGCTGGCTGAGCTCTGCAGTTAGTAGAATCTGACAAAATCATTGGATATCCAAGGTTTAAGAACAGGCCGTGCAGCTTACATGGCATTTGAGGATGGATTTGATTGTATTTGTACTTAGACGATTTTTTAAAAGTAATTACTTTTGGGAAGAAAAATAAATATTGTATTTCTAATTCTAATTCTTAGGCAGAGGACACTGGATTAAGTTTGAACACTGGTCTGACAGTACAGAGCAGTACCCCGAGAAGATTATTCAGGGAGGGTAGGACTTTGGGATCTTTCAAGGCCAAAGCAGGTAGTAATAGACTCTGAAAGATTAGCGGTCATTCCTATAACACAACCACTCTGATATGACCATACATTTGCTTGTGGCTGATCTCCGACGCCACTGGGCGCCAATTGCCCGTCACAGCCACACCCATTATGCTGTTTGTCCCATTTGGTGTGTGCACGCATTGAGATCTCAGATCACCGCAGGCTGTTTTTCCACTCTCATGCAGTCCTCCTACATTCTAGAGCATTACGATGTTAAGATAATGTCAGTAATGATTATTTGGCATCCAGATACATCGCTCTGGCTGACAGATACTGAATAATAGTGTGTAAGAATGGCTAAGATACAAATTATTTTTCATGTGCAATTGCCAAAGACGTGACACAAAAAGATTAAAATGTAAGGTAAAAATGCCATTAGTCTGTATGACAGATTATGCCATTATCAGGACTTAATTTATAGACAGTCCCTTGTTCAAAAAAAAAAAACAGCCATCTTGTCTCTTTAAATAAAACAGGCTGCTAAGCCATTGAAATTCCGAAGGATTTCCTGCACTCACCTTTGTAATGTCATATAGGGAGGTCACTTTTGCAAAATTGAAAATGGCTGAAATGATGATATTTTGCAAGGACATTCAGGGAAAGCAAATAAATGTGCGTGTTCCTGTTCTTCCCATCAGCACTTGTCTGTGACGAGACATATGCTTGCAACCTCTTCCCCAGTTATGGAGCTCTCTTGTGTCGGCTTAATCTACCCTACCAGGTGTCCAGGGATCTTCCAGAGAAGCAGCAGCAGATTGAGGGCCTGCTGAAGGACCTCTCTCAGTTCCAGCTGGAGCTTTCCCAGCTCTCTCAGTGGGCCGCAGGTTTTAAAGACCAACTTGAGCTGAACAGACAAGCAGCGGGCCCCGGGGGCGTGGACGTCAAGGTTCTTGTCTTACCTGTACCTCCCATCTCAACACCCACATCCTCTCCCAGCACCTACACTCCTATCTGCGTCCCCCTCTCAGCACTCATACTTTAAAGCCCAGAGTTGCGAGCACATTCTTACCTAAGACTGTGCTAACAACATTATTTAACCCTTATATCCAGCCTCAGCATCAAACCTCCAACCTGACCTAAAAACTCCCATCTCAACACTCACCCTTATATCTATATATCCTATATCTGAGTTTCTGCCCCAGCACAAACATTCACACTCATGCTGTAGCTCCTGTCTGTACATTCGCACTAATAAACCTTGCTGTTCCTCCTGTCCATATGGGCACATTGTGGTGTCTACTTTCAGGATAGTGTCAGTATTATTATTAAACTCATTATGATTTCAGGAGACAGAGGCTGCAGTCCAGGCCAAACGCTCAAGTGTGGAGGGCGTGTTGAATAAGCACCAGCTGCTGTTTAAGGACTATCCACTAAGTCAGGCTATGAAGGTTAGAAGCACTGTATTCTGTCGTCTGTATTCTTCACTAATTTTTAACTCCCTTGTCTAACCTCATGATCAGCCACCCAGATAATAAGGTTAGTGTTTGAAATTTGTCTTTGTGTGCTTTTCCTCCTTTCTTGCAGGTAAAGTTTGAAGGCCTCAGTACGGACTGGAAAATCATCCAAGACCTGCTGAAAGAAATGAAGATGAAATCCCAGCCCACAACCACTGTGATCCGTGAGACTGCCAGTGTGTACCTCCCTACCTCTGCGATTCCCAGTAGTGCTAATAAATATCTAAAGGCAATCATCTGTGTGAGAAGCTTTATGGACTATGTGTGCATGTCCTGTTTTTATGGGTCTTTTCTTTTCATGAGCATTTCTGTTGACAAAATGATTGTTCCAGTTGATCTATTGAACCAAAATGATGTGTAGTGAGGAATGAAGTGGTCTTAAGTATGCATGTTGATTTGTTTACCTCTGTGCTGAGCATTGTTTAAAGACAAATTAAGTGTAGATGGGGCTGAACATATTATACATGGTTTTAAGTTTGTAGAAGGTGTATTAATATAGTCTGCATTCTGCTGCAGGTAAAAGTTCAACAATGGGTGAGATGCCTTCATCCCTCCTTCTGGAGATCCCAGCTTTAGTACAGTTCAACAAGACCTTGTCAGAGCTTACTAATTGGCTCTCTCTGCGGGATCATATGATCCAGACTCAGAAAGTCACGGTAGGAGACCTCGAAGAGATCAATGACATGATGAAAAAGCAAAAGGTAAGGCTGCAGCCCATTTGCCCAGAATGTAATTTACATATTTAGCAGACGCTTTTATCCAAAGCGACGTTCAATTTCAAAAGTGGGGTCAGTCGGTCCCTGGAGTAATTTGGGCCTTGCTCAAGGGCCCAATGGTGAAATCACTCTGCCTACCATGGGATTTGAACTGGTGACCTTCCACTCACAGGCACAACCCACAGTCCTAACCCACAGAGCCACACACCACCCCCATGTGTGTTTGGGAACAAGCCTGGGGTAGAGAGGAGTATGAACAATGCTTTTTGTTTCATTAACAAAAAATAAATATTCTGGGTGAAAATAAGTACTCGGTTGAAAAGGCCATTTTTTCCAATTGTGATGGATAATATTTTTCTTCTGCAGTGTTAGAATATTTCTGTACTAGTGATCCATCATGAAAAATAAAAATAGTTCCATTTCATATCCCAGGAGACTGTAGAAATGTTTCTCTGGATACCAAAACAGATCTCTACAATTCAGTTAAATTCTGGTTCCCCCTGTGTTGGTACCCTGGGCATAAGAAACACACATGAACAAACATGGTAAACAGACATTTATCGCTCAATCTCTCTTTTAAAGGCAGTACTTATTGGGATGATGTATTGCAATCTGCACATCCTTGTATGTTAAACAACTCTCAAGCAGAAATGATCTCTCTACATGTCAGTATGCAGCGCATAGTAAAACTCGCTAGAATACTAACATTTATTTATTGCTATGTGGAGTAAATAAATATGTATGTAAATCAGTATTTCTTAGTCTGGTGGCTGTTTTTTCAGTTTATCTTGCAAAGCAAAAGAGTCATATATTTTGACGCTAAGTTTAGACAATCTCTGTATTCTCTCTGGAGGACTCGACCAACTTGTATTCCCAGTCCTCCGAGGATAAATGTATCCTTCCTCCTTTTTAATTTTCACAACAAATTGAAAAAAGTGGTACCCACTGGCACACTCCCTTAGCTGAGAGTGGGAACACAGGTTGTTTACATGAGGTGGCCATGTTTATTTCTATTACTTTCTGTAAATTCAAGGTTTTTCTTTCTCTCTTGTCAGTATTGCATCAGTTGGTCTCCATTACTTGTCAATATAGTTTATGAGTGTCATGGCTTCCTCTGGTGGTAGTATTTCAGTGAACAGTAACCCTCTTAGGCTTGAGAGTCATATTTGGGCTCTTCTGGGACCTTGTGGCAGTATGAGTGGGGACTGCTGATTTTAAAATCGATCCACAAATCTGCTAGCACCATTTTTTGGTATGTCAGTTAAAAATGAGTAATTTTGCACTGCATGCGCTGAATTTTGTATGGTGTTAGAGAAATAGCTGCTGCTTTCTAGAACCTCGGGGAACAGAAGCTGCTCGCCGTGGCAGCAAAGCTGCATTTTGGATTTTGTGCACTTTCTTACTTAGCAGGACTGTCCGGCTGTGTTTATGCCTCCATGCTGTACATCTCAATATCATTCATTCTTTCTGCTCAGTTGACAAACATTGTTTACAGCAAATTAACAATATGGCACATTGTCTCACGAGTCGAACCAAGACCATGAGCTTTTCATGCAGGAGGGTGTATAAGGGACAGGATCACTTCACTGGTTTTAATTATTTTTTTTCTTGTTCCTGTGTACCCCAGGCTACACTGCAGGACTTGGAACAGAGGCGCCCCCAAATGGAAAGCCAAATTACTGCAGCCCAGAACCTCAAAAACAAAACCAACAATCAAGAAGCACGAGTCACCATCACGGACCGCAGTAAGTGATATGAAGTATATAAGATATCAGGAGTTAAGAACATGACAATCAAAGTTACCGCTATGTTTTCATTTTTACATCAGAGGTATTAGCAGCCATTGTTTTGTTTCCATAAGAAGCATATCTATCCATTTTCTCTCAGTGTCTTTACGGCACAATGTGCTTATGAAGAATTTTATCTAAGACAGGGTACAGATGTTATAGCTTGTCATTCTTTATCATTCGAGAGGAATGTACATTTGGATTCAGAATCACTGCATGTTATGTACTTTGTCCCTGATTCTGTACCTCTGTTTGTGATCATTCCTCTCTCCTCCCCCCCCCCCGTGGCTATGTAGTCGACAGGTTGCAAACACAGTTTGAAGAGGTGCATGGACGCCTCTCAGACCGGGGACTGGAGCTGCAGCGCATGTTAAAAGACTCAAGCCATTGGTTAAAAGCGAAGCAGGAGGTGGAACCCTTGCTGAAAAGAGCCAATGAAAAGCTGGAATCCTGGAAGGAGCTCTCCTATACTGTGGATGCACTTAAGAATCAAAATGCTGATCTCAAGGTAAGACTTCTCTACCAAGAGGCATACAAATATAATATTTATACAGCATTACCAGCTTTATGGATACACATGCATACCGTTACAGCACAGGATAAATGTAATGGGTATATCAAGTCCGGTGTTCTATATTTAAATGAGAAGTACTCAGCCTCCATAAGATGAGCACATCACTAACAAAGGCTAAGGAACTTAATAATGTGTCCTAAGGGAATGTCTCAAAGTTGATGTCATTGTGGATAAAAAACGAAAGGTATCATTAGCACACTGGCATACTGGCTGCTGGGCCCCACAGCATANNNAGGTCACAGTGATATTCCCATGGTGAGGAAGAACAATGGCAGACAATTTGTATGCAACACGGCTTGTGAGCATCCAGTAAAATGAAGAGTTAGGTACTGACAGGGCTGGAACGGCAGCTGTGCTGCTGCGCACAGTCCTTAGGACAGCATGCAAACACCGGCAGCTGCTTCAGTGATGCTAGAGACATGGGCAGGGGGCACCCAGGCCCTGACACGCTTGTCTGCGGCATCGTCAGCAAATGTGCAAACGTGGCAGCTTCCCCAATTCAGCTCCGCTTCCAGATCTCACTGTGACAATCGGCACCAGCAGGGGCTGATTCTGTAAAACCAGTGGGTCCGCTTGTTCCCTTACATGAACTGGCACTAATGCTGCCAAATGTATAATGGGGAGTCACCTGCATTTGCAAATTTTCTTCCCTGCTGAGGGAGGAAATCAACAGGATGTGTGCTAACAAGCAGTCTGAGGAACACAGATGGAATATTACCCCGTTCGGTTCTGATCAGCATGGGAAAATTGTGGGATTGACTGAAGAAGTGACTGAGATGGCCCACGTTTCTTCAACCCTCAAATCACAAGGAACGTCTTGTGGCTGAGTAGTTCGGAGATTTGTTCAGTTCCTGGTGCCCTTTTATCACCTCTTATCTCCTCATGTCCACCTCTTCACCACTGCACTGGAGTGCAGTGTTTCATGTTGAAGTGATTTAATTATGTGGACTTACGGGTGATGATCTACAAGTGTCTCATGGTCAACAAGTGAGGAATTAGCATAAACATTGAAATGAGTACAGTGCCAGCAAAGGGAGGGCAGGGGTCTTCGAGTGCCTGTGGACAAATAGGGCAGATTGAAAGTGGGAGAAAGTGCTCGGAGGAGAGCTTAGCGAGCAGGGGTATGCAGTATGACTAAGCATGCTTAGTGTTTATGTAAGATGAAGTCAGTCAAGCAGCTGGAATATCTGAATGTTAATATTTAAAATAAGACTTTTTGTCAGACAAGCATGTTTGCAGTTTAGAAGCATATGTATATTTTTTGTTTCACTGAGTTAGTTACTTATGTATATAATCGGAGATTTATTATGTATTGTAAATTACTTCTTGGTTTAAAGTAGATCTAAATGGGAGATGGGTCAACCCTAATAAAATCGATGAGGCATAAATGCACCGGCGCTCCTTGTGGCAATTCTGTGTCTTGCAGCACTTTGTGAAGGAGCTGCATCAGTGGCAGAGGCAGGTGGACGAGACCAATGATCTGGCGCGCAAGCTGCTGGTTCAGTACGCCGCCGACGACACGCACAGGGTCAGCATGCTGACAGACAGCATGAACTCCACCTGGTCCCACGTCACCAAGCAGTGAGTAGGCCGCAGTCTGCATAAGGGGGCTCACACCCACCGATCACGTCAGCCGGGGCTCCACAGGGAGGTGCGGGTACAGGGATGAGCGGATAGGCGTTAGCCATCTGACGTAAGACACCAGATTACACAGGCAGGCTAGGAGCGGGGCCAACACACGGAGGTGTGATAAATCTGTATGCGCCTTCCCGGCAACCGTCCACTAGCCTGTGCATTAGCAGGCTGTGTTGTAAGAGCTAGCATAGCCGCCGGCCGTGATCTCAGGGACTTTAATCAGAGTCAGATTGCCACTGCACATTCAGCAGGTGCTTCTGCAGTAATTTGTTATTAAATCAGAAGGAGCCTTCTTGAAACAGATGTCGAATTAGGAGGAACTGAAAAACGTCAGACTATTTCTTAACGATTTAGAGAGATCAAAGTTCGTAAGATGTATTTTTTTATTCTGAAGTGGCAACAGCTCAGTTTTAGAAATAGATTCCCCATATGGCTAAAGGAGATTAATTTCAGACTCCAAAGCCTGAATCACAATCCTAAACATCTGACAGGCGGCAGCTTAGAAATTTTGGTAGAGCTGCATTCTCTGGCTCTCCATGTGTGGCCTCCTCCAGTGGGTTTTACGAGGTGGCACAGCTGTGCGTGAGTTCTCATCCTGACCTGAAAGGCGTGGGCCCTCACACCTAATCTGGCTCCTACTGGCATCTCACTCCAGGGAAATTTGTTTTCTGTCTCCTGAATATTTGCCTCTGCTGAAGACTCTTTTGTGGTGGCTTCCTGCAATTTTCAATGACCTCAGCAGAATGAATCTAATGTTAAACTATGGGAAGGATTTGTAATGAATGTTCTCCATCAATGCAGTTTTACTCCACTTCATTCATCAATTCACGTTTGATTATGACCATTTCCTGAAACCGCTTATCCTATTCAGGGTTGCAGGGGACCGCTGTCCAAAATAGTAATATCTAAGTTTCATTCTTACAGCACTCTTTGCCCCCTGATGTGTTCCTCTGGTACAGATGACCTTTGACCTCTCGCCACACCCCTGCAGAGTCGGCGAAAGGGAGGCGGCCCTGGAGGCAGCTCTGCGGCTTCTGCAGCAGTTCTATCTGGACCTAGAAAAGTTCCTCAACTGGCTGGCTGATGCGGAAACCACAGCCAACGTACTGCAGGACGCCACCCACAAGGAGGGCATGCAGGAGGACCCGTCTGCTGGACGGCAGCTCCTCAGGCAGTGGCAGGTGGGGTGGGGGGGCTTGAAATAATCCAACATATGTGTATAGTTTATACCAGCATTTCCCAAACCTGTCCTCTGGGACCCACAGCCAGTCCATGTTTTTACTCCCTCCAAGCTCCCTACCGGATAGTCCACATTTTTGCTCCCATCCAGCTCCCAGTAGGAGCAAAAACATGGACTGTCTTTGGGTCCCCAAGGACCGTATTGGGAAACACTGTATAAAATGGCCTGTGGCTCTTGCGTCAATATACCAGAATTTTTTTTTTAAAGGCAGCTGGCATCGCTCCCTCTTCTTTTTCCATGGGGCTGTCTGCTCACGCTAGCTCAATGGCCCACAATCAGTCCGCGTGAGTGATTGCGTGAGTAATAGGATATTTTGCTTTGAAGTCTAAAAACAACAGAGGGGCTGAGAAGCTGCCAGACGTTCCAGGCATTTAAAGTACTGACCAGTCATACTGCACCTCAAAACAATACTCACCCCTGCCCATCTCTCCTGCAAGACATTAATTTCTAACATCTGTCTCTCTTATTTACACTGCCTAGAAGTACTGTCACTTTGGCAGAGTAACTATCAGCAGCTACGCTTCCTCTCTTTCAGAGAGTAATTATTACAATCAAGCTGTCCAGACAGTCAGAGGAACTATCACTTCCTTTGGCAGGCTGTAGATATTTTGCTACCTTAGGCGAAAGCTGAATTTCACCTGCATGCCTGATGTTATTGTCAGTTTGGGTTATTATAAATACCAGTTACAATACCAACACCAATGCTTGCTGTGGCAGTATGAGCTCTGAAAGCATGCGTTGTATCGAACAGACAATCATTCAGACAGTCCTGAGTTGTTACAATGTATGTTGGATCAATACCAGTTCTGAAAATGCAATTTTGAAAAACTCTCAAGACATGGCTGGCAAAGTAAGCAAGACTCTCCAAGTTCCTCCTAGTGTATTGTCAGTTTACTAAGGGTTTTATAAATAAAGGTAACAGAAAGGTGGTATTAATTATCACTCCGTGATGATTTTTGAACTTGCATAACCATATAACAGAACCTTCACTACAAACACTTGCTGTAATCGGTTTTTCCTCCCCCCCCCCCCGGGTCATCCTGTGAAACTCATGTTTACCTGATTTCCAGAGAGCCCCCACACTCAAAAACATGCTACATTTGTTTAACATTTCCATTTTATCCATCAGGCCATTTCTCAGACTGCTTATCCAGGTGAGACTTATGTATTTTTTTCACTCCATTTATGAGAAAATTGTGCGGAAAATTATAAAGCACAATGTTTTGACTCGAGGCAAATTTTTCATTCTGCATCAGCAGTACCAGCTGCAACTTTTAAAGCCCCTCATTATCCAAGTGCTGTGCTAGAGCCCAGGAAAAAAGCCTTTTCCTTTATTTATTTGGATGTGGTTACGTACAATGAGTGGTTAGTTGTACATTCACTTCGGTTAACTGTTCTTTGGTACTGCCAGGATGAATCAATGTGCGGACATGTTGGATTATTTGCTGTGTTGCTATGGGCTGCTGCCCAGCTCACCTGGTAAGGCTTGTCCTGTCACAGTCCATCTCTCTTTCCCAGCAGGGAAATAACTGCTGTAGCTCTGTTCACAAGCAGCATGTAATGAGGCTACGCAGATCACCATATGCTCCCCGACTCAAAATGAAACCGCCCGCGTTTTTCAGGGTAGGGAAGCAGTCGTAAGTTTGAATTGATCCGTCTTAGAATAAAATCACCTTCCCATTTGATCCATGTATGCGACTCATCGAAAGATATAGAGGTTAATGTGAAATGGTATAAATCATGTGTAGCTATCTTAGGATTATTAGGAAATAGGACTCCTTTGGCGTCAGCATATGGCTCTCCTGGTTTGCACACCTGTTTTCTCATTATGTTAATAAGTAGCAACTTTTGAATCTTGCTATCAAGAGTGTTTAAGTCCAGGATAGGAAATGAGGGCCTGCAGGACATTTGAGCCTCATTTGACATGATTGATAGTTTGGAAGGCTGCATGTGTCTGATTTAAAGATCAGTGAGGAGTCTGAGGTGCTGGGTCAGGTGTGAGGGCAGGGTGTTGAGTTACGCAGTCCGCTGTGAGGGCAGGGTATTGAGTTACGCAGTCCGCTGTGAGGGCAGGGTGTTGAGTTACGCAGTCCGCTGTGAGGGCAGGGCGTTGAGTTACGCAGTCCGCTGTGAGGGCAGGGTGTTGAGTTACGCAGTCCGCTGTGAGGGCAGGGTATTGAGTTACGCAGTCCGCTGTGAGGGCAG
>JAODKF010000001.1:48326230-48339693 GCA_026779585.1 Mormyrus proboscirostris | reverse complement strand
GTAAGGGTTAGGTTTAGGGCTATCGATTAGCACTACAGTAGCCTAACTTGACAGAGTAGCTCAACTCGACAGAACATTGGCTCGTAAGAGGGAAACAAGCTCAGGGCTTCCACTTATTCAGTGGGATGGTGAGATGTATTTTTACACAATTTGTTTTTAGTTGTTTCTATACCGGTCCGTGAAAATTTTGTTTTACATGAAATTGGTTCATGGTACAAAAATGGTTGGGGACATTACATGTCTTCGCACGTCTCTTGACACGTCCTCCCCTCCCGGTCCGTGGAAATCTTAATGGAATAAAACCGATCTGTGGTGGCAAAAAGGTTGGGGACCACTGCTCTATGGCACACACCATACCCACGTTCACATCATCGTCATCTATGGCACAAGCCGTACTCACATTCCCATCATCCTCTGTGGCACATGCCGTACCCACATTCCCATCATCCTCTGTGACACATGCCGTACTCACATTCCCATCATCCTCTATGGCACAAGCCGTACCCACATTCCCATCATCCTTCACACCACCCTCTACCCCCTCACCAGACTTCATAATCACAGCCCTCCCTTGTAAATCACACATCTAACACACTAAACAGCTGGCGTCTTACGTCCTTCACTGTGCAGCCGACGGCTTAAACTCAGCCTAATCTCTATAGCCAGCTCCTCAAATACCAGCACCCACATCCATTCTTAACACAAAGCTCTTGTCTGATGTGAAAAAAAATGTTTTTGTGTCAGAGTCTTTATTAATTTTTTTTTAACCTTGATGACAAAGGAGCGGGAAACAGGAAAAGACTTGAATTCTTCCTTAATAACTATTGTTAAGTGGCTTCTGAGCTTCAAGACTATTCTGAAAAGACAGGGTTTGGATAACAGTGTCGGACATTACTACCAAGCAGCATGGCTGTTTATTTCTCCCAGAAAGACAGAGGTGTATCCAGGGAATGTATAATATTCACACGTCCCTCGCTTTGGCTCACTACAATGTCTTAATGGCGAATGTTAAGGACGATACAAAAGGCAGTGCTGTAGAGGGCAGTGTTTCACATCTGCACGTATGAACTGGTGAGATGAGTGGCCGTCTCTTAGCAGGTCTCACCTGGACGCCGGGACAGGCCAGTGGAAGTGCCTTCACCTGTCCCTGCAGGAGCTGCTCACCTGGCTACAGCAAAAGAATGAAGAGCTGGACCACATGGTGCCCATTGGAGGCGACATCCCTATGGTGCAGCAGCAGCTTGAAGCACACAGAGTGAGAGAAGGGGATGATGGGAAGTGTAGTTAATGGGTAGCTCTTAAGTGTAGGAAATGATGAATAACCAGCAGGATTGTAATCAATAGCTGAAATGATTCTGTATTCTCTCAGTGTGTTAATGGTTTTTGGACTGCACTTGTTTTTACAGACTTGTAATTCTTTCAGTATCTCTTCCACGAGATAAATAAATGGATGTTTGCACTTACTGCTAACCAGAAAATGGGACATCAGTTGAAAGTTTTATGTCAGACAAGAGTGCTTTGAGATTCCACAGGACTGACATTACAGTGTGAAGTGAGATCCTTTGCTGGCGTTTCATCTGCCAGAACGCCTCTTCTACATTTATTCATTTAGCAAACACTTTTAAGCAAAGCAATGTACAATCAAGAAAGTATGATTAACCAGTCCCCGGAGCAACTTTGCTTTGCTTTGAGCAAAAGTTGAAATCACTTTGCCGTTCTGTGATCTGAACAGGAAACCTTGCGATCTGGCTCCTAAGCTGCAGAGCCACACACTAGCATTGATAGTGCCTGGAACGTTTAACCTTTCCGAAAGCCTCGAGTCACATGTCCCACTGCCTTGTACTACAGGCCTTCAGGATTGAGGTAAAAGCCAAGGAGCCAGCAGTGAGTGGTGCACTGAATGCAGTTGGGGCCTTTCTGGCGGATCAGCACACTGAGAGCATGGGAAAGACCCCGCCAGAGTCCAGAGGTACCATAACCACTGAGACACACACACACACACACAGACACACACAGACACACAGTATAAACTGAGCATAACCAAAACACATATTCTGTACACTTACAGACACACACAACTTCCAGAACTACAGTTTGCGAGGCAAAATTCATGTTCTCTGATTCGGTTCAATCAAGAAACAAGATACTTCCAGTGAAGAGCTGATTAAATTAAGTTTTTTTGATGAGTACTATCAAACAATAAAGCCTTTCAATCAATGGCCGAACCGTCCTCCTGCTGACGTCTGACAGAGGCTGTTACAGGACTGCTTTCACCAGAAATTAAAGCGGAAACCCTATGGATTTTAATCCAGGGACATCAGGCATATCACACAAAGTGAGAACTGATTTGGAGAGAGGGTCGTTGGGCGGAATTAGAGTACCCAAACGGACCGTTTGCCAGTTTGGATGCTGGATGAGGGGAGTGAGCCACAGGATTAGTCAGCGGTGACGGGTTTGTAGTCTGGAGGAGGAGAGTGAAATGGGTGGACTGTGCTCCTGCCTGTGTGGCTGAGGCTATTTGCAGAGAGGCCTATTCCTGAGCTGCTTTGGGGATATGTACTGTACCAGAAACCACTGTCACTGTTACACTGTGCGGGTACATTTTGTCTCAGTGTCTTACAGTTATGGCTGATTGAAGATCTGCTGCGCTTTAAGTTTGTGTGTTTACCGCCCCCAGAGGTGTATTTTAACCTCCCAGCAATTGTATGCATGTGGTGTTTAATATCCGTGTTGCTCTCCCTGAGGTGTGCAGTAGTTATTGGATGCCTAATGTTCACCTAATTGAGATATTGATCCCACTTTAATGCCAAAGTAAATAGCAAAATGCTAATTGAGATTCTGTTTAACTGTTTTCTGTTTAAGATGTGTTTATAAGTGTTTACGGTGTTGGGTGTTTGAGACTCCGCTGGGTGTTTATTGTGTTGTTAGGCTATTAAAACGTGATGCTTGTGATGCTGTTTTTGAGTCAGTCTGTTGGGCCGTGTCCCTTCTGCAGAGGTTAGCCCAGAGGAGCGAGCCCAGAATATGAGCCGCGTCCTGCGCAAAGAAGCGGAGGACGTGCGTTCGGGCTGGGAGCGGCTGCGCAGCCGCAGCGTGAGCTGGCAGCGGCGACTGGATCAGGCCCTGGAGCACCTGCAGGAGCTGCAGGAGGCCGAGGACAAACTGGACCTCAAGCTGAGGCAGGCAGAGATGGTGAAGCAGTCGTGGGAACCGGTGGGAGACCTGCTCATCGACTCCCTGCAGGAGCACATCGACCGAGTGACGGTAAGATGGGGCCTCGTCCCATTCACGCGCACGTGGGTCACATGATGGGCCGCAGCCCGGGCAGCCTCTCCCTGAAAAGGAGCAGTCCCAGGGCTTAGACGCATAACTGTCACCCTGACTGCTTTTCTAAATGGATATTTCCTTCTTTATGATTGGATACTCATGAAATAGGTCGGGGTAGCAGCTGCTCTCCAGTATTTCATGACAATGGGAAGTGGTCACTTTCCTGCTCACAATTTATAGTCAACGTGTTGCTCAGTGGTAATCTTATGAAAGCCATGACCGGTTGCCCTCCAGCAAATGCCCTCTCCTAAGCATCGCTTTTTGTCCTTGATGGCGGCCGCAGTTACTACAGGCTTAGAATGAAAAATCTCACCTCTCCGTCTATCCACAGGCTTTCCAAGCCGAGGTCGCCCCCATAAAGGATGACCTGACTCAGGTGAACTGCTTTGCATCCACCTTTGGCCCAATGAACATCCAGCTTTCGGAGTACAACATCAACAGGCTGGAGGACCTTAACACGCGATGGAGGCTACTGCAGGTACACAACAGACACGGCTGCTGGATGCAGACTGACTGCACATTTGATGCTGAAGCCACCACATCTTCACTGTGACCATGGGACATTCGCTAGAATTGACCTGTACATGCAAACTAGCGTGAATTATTAAGGCAGCAGGAACACACTGAGAGCAGCACATTGAGCGAAAATATGCGTGTAACACTATATGATTTATGGGAAAAGCAACATTTAAATCAACTGCATTATATAATATAACAAGACTAATATTGGGACAGCACTTATTATAATTATTATTAAATAAACCCAATCATTATAAATAAACACAATAGCTATATTACTACCAGATGCTAACTATGCTAACATTTTACAATTCTGATGAATGTATGTTTTTTTTTGTTTTTATTGAAAGACAGTGACATTAGAGATACAGTAGAAATGTATGTTGGAGTCTGTTATGCACATTACATGAATGCTTGTGTTATTCCACGGGCTGGTAACACGCACAGGCTCCTTTTGATAGACCCTGAGTATAGCCAGTGTAGACGTGAACTGTAAATCGCTGTAAGCAAATGGTCCATTGAGAAGGGAGTTTGGAGGCTGCATTTTGCTCCAAGCTTGTGTCATTTCACTGGACCATGTGGCTCAAAAATGACGCCATTACAGTGGGAGGACGGGTGACTTCATTAAAAAGGAAATGTCATTTGAAAGGGACTTTCCTCCATTGATAAACCATGGTTAAAGGAAGCAGTTGTCGGTTGAATTGCACAGGGAATACTAGGCCCTTTGACCCTGACTGGGATAAGCACTTAGAAGATGGATGTGAGTACTAAGGGACCCTTAGGGACGCAGCATAGGGACTGTGTTTTGGTGCCTTGTTTCCTTTAAAGCTACTTAAACAGACCAGCTCCACTGAGGAGGCGGGCCATTACAAGTTTATGTTATAATCTTCCAGAACTACATTAATTAATCAAAGCAAAAGTAAGAAATTAATCAAACATGTAAAGTAGTGAATAGTAATTAATGCAGAGTTAGAAATAAATATCACCCTTTAAGGGAAAAAATTTGGCTTACAAACAAGAAAACAGTTATAAGAGCTGGGAAACGCAAAACATAGTCAAACCATGTGACAACAACAATGTCATGCGAGAGGTGCTGGGATATTTTTGGCCTAATATGCCAGCACGTTTGAACATAATATTTCCAGGCTTTGTTCTAAATAGATCTGCCCTTCAAAATGGTAAAAAATGAGATGCATTTGTATTGCAGGTAAATAGTTTAGGATTGACAGAGCCAGGGCTGTCATGGTGCTGCAGAATATAGTGATTGTGTAGGTGTTTTATCGAAGGGGAAAGTGAAGGACACACATGATCAAGTTTGTTTCCTATAGCCTAGGGTAACATGTAATCTACAAAGGCTCTAGAATCACAGGGGTTTTATTCATTCGTATTTTCTTGCATTTAGATGAATCCTTTCCCTCACACTCTTCCCCTAAATCCCCAAGGTGTGATTTCCGTGATGTTTGCCATCTGCATCTGCTTTCCTGTATATTAAAAGATACTTATTGTGCACTCATTTAGCATTTCTGTTCATTTCTGCAAGGATGTAAACATTAAGACAACAGTTTGGAAAAGTGTGTATGTGGACCTCAAACGTGTATGTGTATGCGTTTTGTTGAGTTCTCCTAACTTTCTGGGGAAGGAGACATTGTGACGATATAACCTTGAGGAAAAATCTTTTCATGAGAATGTGTCAGCATAAGTGGCAAATCAATTTGTAATTATCTTGTTTTTAAGATTTATTGCGGTAGTTACGAAATATGTAATAATGGTACCTGTGAAGTCTTTACGATGATAGGTAATACGTGTGTGTGTGGGCATGTATGTATTACATTGTGGCAATATGATAAAAAACTGTTACTTTACCTTGTGAGGACATGTTTTTTAGTCGCCACAATGGTAAACTCAGTTTTTTGTGAATGAATCTAAAAAGTAAAAATGCCAAATGTCTTGTATTTAGTTTGGTTACTTATGGTTAAGGTTAGGGCTGAGTAGTGGATATCATACATTACAGTTATGCCCATAGAAATTAATGGAGAGTCCTCACAAAGATATAGATACCTAATCTGTGTATGTGTGTGTGTTTGGTTGTACTTTAAATCTAATTATTTCAAGGCTTTGAACTAAGCTGAAACACTGGAAATGGAAACCCGGAGAATAAAGTTTAGCACACACGTTTGCAGTATACTCATATCTTAGATAACTTTAATTGGGAACACTCACATGGCGTTTGCAAATATCATCAAACACACACATCCTGTATTCACCTCAAAATTATGTAAAAAAAAAAAAAAAAGTAAAAACCCAGTCTAAACCAATTTTAAAATAGTCTACAAATTGTCATAAGGACAAAAATCCAAAATATCAGCCTCTTCTATGGACACTGGGAATACCCTTCACGTTTAGAAAGAGGTTTGCTACAGAAACAGGTATCCCAGTACAGCAATATTTTGGTGAGTTGATTGAATAGTAAATAACAGTAATTACATATCTGAAAACTGCACTAGTCTCTAGGTACAATTGAGCTCTCTTGTCTCCATAACCCTAATCAGGTTTCCATGGAAACCTACAGAAACTCAGGGAAAATGAAGGAGGTGGATGTATCTAAGGTAATGTGTACATTTAGTAGCATCAAGTCCTCTAGTCAAGGACCATCCTGCCAGACCCTCTATTACTCAAATATCCGCTTCATTCCTCAGACGTCATCCCTCAGAGACACCTTCCCCTTGCATCGTTCACACATCATCCCTCTATTATTGATACAACAGCTCTCTCTGTCATCCATACTTGAGTGACCACTTCATCACTTAAACATCTTCTTCTAGCATCCCCATCAATGTTATATAGGTCTCTGGGGCAGCTCTGTGCAGAAGGTCTTTCTCCCTGTTTTGTCAAAATGTGTTGACTTGTGTTGGTGTGTTACTATGTCACAAGGCCTCATGGGGCTTCTGCGTACTGTGTCTTGGACCTAGATATCCATCATCCCCTTGGTTTCATGATACCACATTTAGTTTCTATGTTCTTATGATGGAACTTTCATTCTGTTGCTCCACCAGATCCTACTCAATGTCCGTTTATCCTTCTCATGCCAGGTCTCTATTGAGGAGCATCTCAGACAACTGAATGAAGCCCACAGGGACTTTGGCCAATCCCAGCATACCTTGCACTGTGAGTCTTTCTCCTACATGCTCTCAACCTCTTTAACCTTGTTATCACCATATTAGAATTGTTGAGTTGGTAATGTCTTGTCAGATAACGGGATGATGCATTGAAACTGCGGGAAAGCTAACTGATGTCTGGTGAGAGGAGCGGGAAGGTGTCTTTGATTGCGGTGTTGGGAGAGGGTGTACGTGATGTGAAGCCCTCACAGGTGCCGCAGAGAAGATGATGCGTGTGCTGTGGCAAGGAGCATAGATATCAGCCAGAAGCAGCAAATGAAGGAAAGAACAGCATCTTTTTTTCCTGAGTGTTGCTGCTAAATTCTCACCTCTGTCCTGTTTACAGCTTCTGTTCAGCATCCTTTTGAACGCTCGGTCTCACCCAACAACGTGCCCTACTATATAAAGTGAGTACATTACCCAAAGTAACCCTGGTATTATATAAAGTGAGTATGTCACCCTCTTCAACTGGGTCTCTGTTGTTAACTCTGTTTCCATATGAAGTACCTAGTTGAAAAATTATTTCTAAATTAAGCAGCTAGTTTAACTTTCTTTATTACTACTAATACTGCAAATAAATAGCAAAAGAATACTTTAACTAATTTTGCTGCATTCGTGCTATCACTGCTAATGACAATGAACCTGCTATTTTGGCTAAAGGAGTCGCTGTACTACCACACTGTCTTGCTTTGACTGCTCTGTTCCACCATGTACATTCAACTCTTAGGTTTCCCCAGTATGGAATACCTCACTGTTCACTGCTTTACCTCATCCTGAACCTGTAACTCTGCCATGAGTTCCTGAGTAGTAATTTGTTATACACTCAATCGAGTTAAAGCTAAAACCAGACTAACAGCTTCTGTGGTGTAACAAGGTTATCTAAAGGAAAACCCACATCTACATTGTGGCATCGTGCTGAAAAGAGACTTTCATATTTACCTATATCTTTCTAGTTTATTTTTGGATGAACAGAATTAAATGTATACAAAGAAACTCACCAGTTTTGGTTCACTGGCACCATGCACAAAGTGTTATACTATTTGTCGAACAAATATTACAGCTAATATAAAATTTGACTGTGAAGTATTAAAATAAAAGTTCCACTTTGCTACGTCTTCTGTGTAACCCCTGGAGTACAACTCATGATGAAAGATTTTTTGGCATGAATATACGTTTATAAATCTTTCATCAATGATTCATAAGGATGTGTGTATACAAATAAAGCATTCTTATTGAATTACTGCGTATAAACTGCTAGCTGTCCTAGCACTGAGTACAACATTGCTTTTCACTGACCTATAAGAAAACCTCAAGCTGACTGAATCTTTGACAGCTGTGCATAATACTGTCAAATTAAAAAGATCTGCAAACTAACACACACTATTAGTACAATGACACGCGGCTTGCAAGTGTGGTGATTAACATCACTTTACTAAACGGAACCTCACTATCCTTCTATATAAACAGAGGCATAACTACTGTCTGTTAAATGTTGATTTCCTATTGTATGTTCATTCCTGTTACACCTTTTCTGTGGAAATAATTAACTGTGATTTTTGCTATGTTCTGAAGTCCAGTATGTTAGTATTAAGTATTTAAATAGTGACATTACCAGAGTTTACCACCTATTAAAGAATGAAACATGACCCATTCTTAGTTGTTGAATTCTAGTTTATGGATGGAATCTACAGTGTCCATGTAATTAAATGCAGAAATAGGACATAAAGGATGTTTTGGTGAGCGCTAATGATGGCAATAAACCTACAGTCATTTTTTTATGGGACATTCAAGGAACGAGCTCTACTAGAAATTCATATATAGTCCTCTTGGGATTTGACTAGTCCTTCCAGTGATTTCATGGTTAACTTGGGTGTTCTGTACTCTTCCTGGAGATTATGCATCCTCTCCTGGATTTATGCATTTCTGTATATTTTCCTGTTAGCACTGTTAGGTTCTACACAAAATGCTGTAGCCTTGTGGGAAACCTTTTGGGATTTCTCTTGTCTTATAAGGAGCTCTCCTGCTGGCTGTTTAATAGTCCTGGGGGAAGCTCTTTAACACTTCTGAGGATTCTCATGTCTAAGTGCTGTCCTGAAGTACTCCTTAAAAGTCTGCTGTGTTGTTGAACTGGCTGTTTTTTCATTGACTTTTAAATGTGGCTTTGTCTTGGTGATTTCCAATGCATGTTTGACCAGAGAGTGCGGCCGGCAGAGGTGATTACCTTTAAAATGCTCTGAGATCATTAGAATGTGTGTGCTTTGCACTCTTGTTTAGGGGGGACAGTGAGTCCGTGAGTGATTGAAGGTGCAAGACCTCGGTGTGCACATCAAGGAGGCATTTGTGTGTGTGTGTGTGTGTGTATGCATGCGTGTTTGTGTGTTGAGGTGTATATCCTTCTCAGCATGTAGAAGGGAAGTTTGGAGCATGTGTTGAGTGACAGATCTCCCTTTTTATGTGCAGAAAGGAGAAGGTGAAAACAGGACCGGAGACGACAACGCAGACCCTCCATGAGTGAGTGATAGAGAGCAGTATGCAAAGCCACTGACAAACACTGACTTAGATTGTGAACTGACGACTGACAGACCCTTACAGCCACTGACAACGCCACCATCTAACCTGTACTTCCTTTAACACTTCTGGAACTAAAAAAAAACTGTACACGTGCAGATATATTACTTCAGGTGAGATATAGCTGCACACAGCTACTTTAGTTGAGACCTAACAGTCTTTTTTATAACACACAGCATTTTCCCTTCTTAAACGGTCCTTGAATATGGTCAGATGCATTCTTTATCATTGGTACTTTGGATAACGATTAATGGATGACGCGTGAGGATCTTTTAAAACCACAGAGCGTACAGCAGCCGATAAATGAGTTAAGCTGTTTTACCCGCAAACTGCAGCAGCCGACCGCGCGTGATCGAAGGACTAGTGGCGTCGAGATGTATTGCACGGAGTTAGTCTGTTACTCAACCACATCGTTAACCAGCAAACCACCGGCATGCTGTAGCCCATTATTACTTGTATCATTTAGCATCGGCTGCCTAAAAAAAGTATTCCCACAAACCACTCTTGGTTACAATTGGGCCCAAGGGAAATTTTGAGACACATGCATATATAATAATTTGAATAACTATTAATAAGAAAATGAAAAGACGTTTTAAATATAGTAGTAACAACATAAAAATTAATAGACGTTAGTATTTGCTGCGTGATACAATTAAAATCTGCATTATTTCCTACTTTTATTTTACATACCATTAGCCCGATATGTACAGAGGCATAATACGACCAAATGCAGATGGGCCTGATTTTCACACAACATCTATATCGATGTCGATTTTGAACCACAGTATTCAGATAGTGTCAAAGAACGAAATGCATCACATGGACTGGGAAATAAGAGTTAATATCTGAAAATCTAACGAGGTAGGTTTAAAAAAAAACTGTCGAGTCTTGGGCGATCCACCTTAACTCCCGGTGCAGCCCTCTTCCTCCGAATAGAAACCCCTGAATATTCTCTTTTTTCCTGCAAAACTGAAGCCCTTTAGTTGAATAGGCTGGGGGAAGGGAGCCGCTCTCTAGCCCCGCCTCGTCTGGCAATACGCCGCGTCCTGCTTGTTAGGACACGGCTCGCTCGCTCCGTACTTTTCCTCCTTAGTACGCGGTTCGCCACGGCGCTGTTCGCACCCCGGATCCGTATCGTTTGCGGGGGGAAAAGCACCCTTGGATTCTTGCACGGATACCACAATGAGGGAGCAGATCAGAAAGTAAGTTGACGCTGGACTTTAATGCATTGATGGAGTAATATTGCGAGATGACGGCATGCTGGTGATCCGGGGGAGTGGGGGTGGGTAGACGCAGTGAGGCTTATGGAGGAGTCACACGCAGCCGAGCCAGTGGCAGCAGATGTGCCGGTGTTTGCGGACCACAGCAGGTGTCCGAGCTCCAAACCCCCATTTCACACGAGAAAAACTGCATACTGTTATATTTGCTGTCTCACGGTTTAACGAAAAGCATTCGCCGAATCGCATGTCGACGAGCAGTATTCCTGCAGCCCGGAGTCTTCGTTTCACATTCCCGGTGGTTTTCATGCGTTGACATAAGCAGGAACCCGAAAATCGCAGTGTAACACTTTGCCTAACGTGTTTTCGTCGCGATTTCGTGTCACGTTTGTCCTTTTGGGTTTTCGACAGTATTAGGTTAGGCGTGTAGGCATCTAAATCTGACACCGTAGTATGTGGACGTTTCCCAGGCATTATTACGCTGTTTCTCTAACCACCACGATTCCCTGGGTTTAAACATTAAGTCCGAATAGCATTGTGATAACGTTTGGTGTATTTGAGATTTGCTCAGCGATGAATGATAGATGCCGTCACGTCTACGCTGTGTATAACGTTGAAATGTCTGCAACTCGCACATTAAATATTTTCCGTCTTGTGCAAATATTGCTGTTAACATGACGGCGGATAACGAAGGAATGCGGCTGGGAACGGTTTTGATGGCCATTATGCCCAATATTTTTTTTGTGTGTAAAACTCCCCGAAGCGTGCAGACCAAAATACTCTATGCGAGTGTCTTATTTAACCTCTATATGGCACCGATGAGGACACGCGTCGGGAAGTGTTATCGTGTCCACAAGTATCTGGTAATCAAAAACGAGGGTTTTTTTTGGGGGGGGGGGTTGCTGGGGTTAAATTGATTGTGATCAGCTATCACAAAGAGATTGTTTAATAGCTTTACCTGCCAACAGTCGAGCCATTGTAAATAACCCTGTGCAGCACTTGGGCTGAATATTTGCGGTTAAATTTCGCCCTGTCTTTAACAGAATGCCGCCCATTCTAGTAAAAAAAGTGCAAGTGTGCCAGCCTTGTTCATAATTTGCAATCTGTTTTTTGTGCAGCGTTACATTGAATCCATCGTGTCATAGTCATAACCGTAAAATTGGCAAATGGAAAATCCGATTGTCCTTAAACCGCGTGGTATAAAATAATTGCTGTTGTATGCAGATTCACTTGTTAGATTCAGCTGATATAATTTTTTGCCGTGTCTTTTTTATTTTGTAGTCTCTGGTTTTTGACCAAAAACTGGTTTTATGATTTGTTTTATCTACGTTCAGGGAATGTCTGGGATCACGCGCGTATACGTCTTTAAAAGCTAGGTGTCTAATCAATGTAGTTCCTGCCAGGGGTTGCACATGGATGATGAAATATGTATGAGTTTACCTTTGGTGTCTTTAGCAATGTCAAATGAATATTAGAATTCTGAACGCCACCCCTCTGAAACCGGATAAAGTTTGCGTGGAAAAAAGGTGTCTTTGACGACTTCGACATCTGAGGTTTGTCAGTTAAATTCACCTTCAGATGTCACCCGCCTTTGAAGAAAAACCATTGCTTTGGAATGGGGGAATAAATCTTTGTGGAATCACCAACCTCAGTATAAGAGAAGCTCCTAACTGATGCTGGGACCAGATCAGAAGTGTTAATATAATCATGTCTTGTTTATAATTTTTAATATTAGCCCCCCCCCCCCCCCCAAAATAAATAAAAACAAGAAATTGGATCTTACGTGTACTCTGCCTTATTGCGTATTTGGTTATTAAATGTTGGCTAATGCTGACTTGAAAACATGCAAGTACTGGACATTCACCCCAGATCAACAAGGTGATTCTGGGGAAATTGGCCCTGAGCCAATCCACATTTTCACACTGAGATAAAGGTCTCCTAAGACCCTGATAACGGGGAGGGCATGGTGTTAAACTGTTGTTCCTTCAGCTACCTGCAACTGTACTACCTCGGGACCGTGAATCCAAAAAATGGCTGCTTCTGCTAGCGTATTATATCTGAGGACCCCTGGACGCTTTGGAGTAAAGCATGGTTTTCCTGGGAAGGAAATGAAAGGTGAGATCCGTGCAGGGCTTGGAATTAAACAGGCCTGGAAGAAGCTTTCAGCTGCGTGCAGATAAGCTAGTTAATATGAGTATCAAAATGTTGATTCTGCGGAGTGTGGAACATTTTGCAGGGAGGTGCAGATGCCCTGCTTTAAACCCATAGCCCTTCGAGTTTAAGCTCCAGCACTAAGAAAAATACACAAATAAAATAAAGGTTCACCTGACTCTTAGCTTTGTTGGGTGTCTTAAGAATCATTCTACTTCTAAGTGAACCAACAGTACTCATGTTATGCAAATAATGCAATAGCTAGTTAATTATCATGTCAATCAACCTGATTTATGTTATTGTATAATTAGTGTTTTTTTTTCATGCGTACACTCCACATTGCTATTGCCTGTGGTTTATAAAGGCAGTAATAAATGCATAATATTTTTGCAGTGTAGTATGTAAGTATACTTGTATAACAGTACCTTGTCCTCAGAGTGTACCTGAGATGGAGATTTCAGGTCCAGAAAGTACAAATCCAGATCAGGATTTTGTTTCAACCAACCAGTTGAGTACTCTGTGACTG
>JAODKF010000001.1:48269536-48284588 GCA_026779585.1 Mormyrus proboscirostris | reverse complement strand
CAATGAAATAGAGTGTATATCTTTATAATGATAATAAAAACAACATTATTATTATTATTATTATTATTATTATTATTGATAATAATAATAATAATAAGAAGAAAAAGCAACAAGAAGTAATTATTCGAGTAGCATGGCACTCATTCATTATCCCAGTATCTTTAATTAATTCTTTTAATTAATCTCTTGTCTTGATATTTTTATGGTAGAATACACTCATTTGTTTCATTCGTTATATGCTCATTATTTTCTGCAACATTCAGCTCAAATCCTTCATAGATGTGAAAGATATTCTAATGTTTGAAGTGGAATTTTAACGGGAAAGCAGTGACACAGCCATTCAGATGGATAAATATAGGGAAATGGAATCAGTCACCTTGAGAAATGTCCTGTAAGAAACAACCAGACTGATGAGTAGCATGTGATAAACACCACAGGTTTTACTAGCGCGAGGATTTACTAATCATGCTGCATCTCTCTGTTTATAACATGTTTGTGTTCTGCAGAAATTTCAGAACAGAATAATTGCTTGTAACTGTCTGTTTGTTGCTGGCTATTTGCAGCAATGCAACATATTTGCTTTTTTACAGATGTATTCACCCATAATGATTTACATTTTAAACACTTGAATTTAAATATTTAAACATTCTACGCAGTCATTAATATGACCTGCCTTCAACTGCATACAAAATATGAAAAAATTACAAGGTATAATCTATGTGCAAATTGTGTTAGTTACCTGCCACTGCATCATTGTTTTTCTATGACACGTTATGTTCAGTCTTAGTTTTTGGGTACGTCTCCTTATCCCAACATCACCATTATGGCCATCTAAAATAAATATGTACACTATTTGATTACGCAAATCATAAATTGCTTAAATAGCCCTTTGGATCCTCACCAGTCAAATGTGATTTCTGCAGTAGTTGATATACGCAGTCATATCGCCCTGCAACCAGTCCCAGAGCTAGATAGAAGGACATCTTTAAGGTTTTCACTCTCTGGTACAGAATGTCATAATAACAGTGAAGCAGCAGCATCTGAGAAATAGTGAGATTGCTATAATACTCTCTTCCATTCACGAACCACTTGTGCTCTTAAAAGTCAGATTGTGGGGGGGCACAAGGCTTAGATATTCCTGGGATGGGATGCCAGTCTATCACAGGGCACATAAACAGACATTAGACACTAAATAACTTAACTGCACCTCTTTGGACTGCGGGGAAAAACCGACGACCTCATAGCAGACAGGACTTCCACCCCAAAACTGGGAGGTGTGAGGTAATGATGTTTAGTTGGGCTAAGGATTAAAGACTGTGTTTTCCTAAATGTCATCTGTTGTCTCCCTACCTGGGACAGGAGATCCCCAAGTGTGCGGGAGTGTTTTTCTCTGACCTCAGGGGACTGTCCCCATTCCCCATTGCCGGACAGCCTCCCCTGGGACCCTCCCCTGCCAGCCTTGCCCCCCCGTGACTGGGCTGACGTGTCTACTGAAGGGCAGTGCTCGTGACTGCACGCTCTGTGATTATGAGCCTAACGCTTCAGCACCACTTGCATTACTACACCCACAGGGACAGATTCAGACCTTAAACACAGAGGCCTTTCCCGCAGTGCCTGCTTCTGTAGGCAAACAAGCAGATTGACCTCAAAAGCATCTACACCAGCCTGTAATTGGGCAGCAAACTTTTGAAAAGCTAAAACAACAGGAACATAAATAACTGGGTCTTGTTCAATGTATAAATGCAAGGTAGAGCCGTCTGACGGGCCAGGTGTGGTTCGAGGATTAGGGGAGATGCGGGGATCAGCCCAGAACCCTGTGGACAAGCTAGAGTTCAAGATTTAAAAGTATAAAATTCTGATCAGTTTAACTTTCGTTGGTTCTCATTATATGTGTTCAACGCTAACAACACTGTTCTCTACGCTTTACTTAAAACCACATTATACATTAAACATATAGTGAGTTAAACATGATTAAAACAAGATTTGAGACTTTGCTAAACACATTTGGGGCTTAAGCCCAACTAGACATTGGAATTTCTGTGTGTCTCAGGGTCCTGTTTATAAATTGACTGTCATACTTCTACTGGCAACAGATGTACACATACCTGTTTCTTCGCCTGTTTATCTTCCTTGTGAGGACACGTCCTAACCTGCATGTATTCCTCTTCGGGGTGTTCGATTGTCCTCATGCTGCAGAAGTTTGATATGGGAGATGGGAGGAAGTGAAAGAGCAAATGAGTCATTCTGGGAAAACTGATGCTTAAAATATCAAGGTTCTAGATTTGAGTATGGACTGTAGGGACGTGTCCCTACCAATATCGTAGGAGTACCATGTGTGTTCACGGGGGCTGGGGGTTTGGGGGTGGTTTGATTCCTACTTGTGCTAAAACCAAACCTACACCCTTGAAAAATACACCCTACATCTTCAGAGCTCCCATAATTCTAGAAAAAGTCCATAAACAGAGGAGTGAATCCAAAATCAATTAATCACTCTTACACCAACTTAAATAACTCATTATTTTCTTTGTGCCTTTATGTCACTCCCCTAATAGTATGTTCATATTGTTGCATATCATGACACGCAATGGTTCACTATAGATTTTTAATGGCATAGCAAATGTGATTTTCATTATTTAAAATATAACTATGAGAATTGCTATATTTTAAATAATTCAACATCACCTAACAGCCGAACGTCTGATCTGTCAGCACATGACATACACACAGGAGCTTGTATACATTAAGACTCCATGAATTTTTAATTTGTAAAAGTAAACGGTTTTTCAGTAGATAATTGGATTTTTTCTTGTCCTTTTCACCCCAATTCACTATTCCATATTGATCATTGTGTACTTTCTGCATTTTATTCTATATTGTGAACCAGTTCTTCTTTTAAGTTACATTGGACTTACCCCATTGTTCTTCACTTATCTGAGCGTTATAGAGCGTGAGCTTCTCCAAACAATACTGCTAAACAGAGTGCTATCTTAACACTATGAGTTCCTACCTGATCACACGATGAGTCTAGATCAACTTGTAAGTGTTTTTATGTTGTTCCGGAGCTCTGGGAATTCTGTGACTGCAGGAAGCTGCCAGATGCTAATTAGCAAGATGACCATAGGGTATGTATGACGTCAGTACCTCTGGCTGCCACAGGAGGCGCAGAAGGCGTAAACAAGATACGTTCAACTTCGTTCAATGTAAATCCTTTATAGTTGGTCAAGGAGAATGGGATAATCTCCTACTGATATCGACTGGGAGCCTGCAGGTACTTCACAGTCCTGTAGGAGGCGCTGATTATACTTATTACTTTTTGGCCATTATTATCCTGGCTGTCAAGGGTGATGTAGCACAGACCTGAACTAGGTATGAACTAAAGACCTGAAATTTGCAAGTTTTTAGAATGAGCCCCAATCGAATATGAGAAGCCAAAACAAAACTCAATTTTCACAACCATTCATTAATGCAGCAATGCTGGGGGGGGGGGGCAGTGGGTGGCTCAGTGGGCTAAGCCCCTATGCCTGTGATCAAAAGGTTGTTGGTTCAAGGCTAGCCTAAGCCCATCTGCAATGCCCTTAACCCCCAGCTCTCTGGGCACTGCTATGGGCGGTTGCACTTCACTGCCAGCTGGTCTCACCTCCAGAGAGTAAGTTGGGAGAGACATAAAGAGAATTTCCCCACAGGGATCAAAAAAACAAGAATAAATATTATGATTATAGTAAAGGAATGTCTGATTAATGGAATGGCATAATCCACATTGAACACAGGTGTGTTTGCCAGGTATTTCACTTGGTAAGGGAGGCATGTCAGCGTCATTCTTTTCAAAATTGCATTCGCTGTTTACAGCGAGCAGTCACTCACGCCGCAGAAGGCGACTTATCCTGACATGCGAGTCAAACATCACGACACGGCTGAGACATTTCACATGAATGTGCCGTGGGTGAGTGGAGGAGATGGACTGGCTCTTGCCGCTTCCCCTGGAGAGGGAGACTGGCTTCGGTGGAGAGCAGGCAGAGCCCAGAGAGAGAGTGAGAGTGATGCATCCGGATGCAGGGTCACGCTCCCAAAACATGGGTGGCTTCTTGCTAAAATCTTACAGTGACACACACAACCAAGAAATGACTAAATCACCTCCAAGAAGAAACAGACAAGGAGAAACAAAAAGGGGAAAAAAACAAAGTAAAAGATTCAGTCCAAATTACAAAAAGAAAATGGTTCAATACAAGATCATACCTGGAAGTACTTCAAGCAGACCTTAAAGTCTGCTTTATCATTTGGATCACTCGTTTTGCACTGATCCCCTTTATTATTTTCAAGCAGGGTTACCTGAGAGGAGGATGAGAAGAAAGATAAGGTTTAAAGGCATTTTCCTGGACCAAACCACAAAATACGATTTTAAATGGTCACAAACAAGAATCGACCCTAACTGTTTGCTTCCAATGCTGTTATTCACTAGTAAGGTCCTCTTGGCAGTTATCTTGGAAAACAAGGACAATCCAAGCTAAATTTACACAGATAATCCATTGCCAGCCACTTCATTTAGGGGGAATTGCTTTCTAACCACCAACTCCAGATACGTTTTAGAGGAATAAGATGAAACAAAGGGGCGGAAATTAGCCTCTATCTGCCTCAAAGGTGACCCGGTCTTAGCGAAGGCGTCTGATGGGACACCACCATAAACGCAGACTTCGAAATACAACTGCATGGACTCAACCCCCCCCTCCCCCACAGTTCAATTATGATTTCAGCCTGTTTATTTATTTATTTATTTATTTATTTATCATGCATTTAAAGACAAACTAGCTCCGAAAAGTGTAATAAAATGTACAGGGAGAAGGATTAGGAGCCAGGCCTTAATCTCACGCCTCTGATTATATGGCGCAGGCTGATTGATTAGTTTTTCAGGAAGCTTATGTCAAAAAAGCCTAATCCATCTTTGGGCTGCGCCAGCCTTGTGAGGCTGCCTGCTCCGCCACTTTATCATCGCGGGCGAATTACAGCGCTGCCGGGCTGTGATAAGGACATCGTCGCCTTCGGAGCTCTGTCCCTCCGGACAATAAAAGCTCTGTTTATATGCTTCAGTCTTGCCGAGGCCACAGTCTCCATATCAAGCCCCTGTAGGATTCGCCTTGTGAGAGGGAAACCTACGCGGGTCTCACGTGTCCAAGACTGCAGGGTGGCGGTAGAGGGAAACCAGGGTAATGAAATGTAGCGCCGGGGTCCGTAATCTACGGGCTTGCCCCGGAATTATTAACTGCAGATTGGAGTCGGTTTGTCTATAAATCTGGCAGGAGATCTGTAGTTTAGGAGCCGTTGGGGGCTTATTACCACTAAATGGGAATCTGGCCTCATAACAGAGTCATATTAAAGTGTAAGAATGCCGGCCCTTTAAATCCCTCATAAGACTGTCTGACAATCGTAGCCCCAACCCTGGGCATCTCAAAACCCCAGGAAATAAGCTTAGATTTCGTTACATTATTGCAATTTTAACGTTTTAGGACCTCATCCATACTGGGGTTTTTCGGTGATATTCAGTTGTGTAAATTAACGGTAAAGAGCCGCGTAAAAAACCAAAGTATAGAGTGAGTTTGCCTTCTTTAATAGCTTAATAACTTTTTGAATCATATTTCTAAATTGTAAGTTGAAAAGTGTATTGTAGAAATGTTTTCAAATGCTATTTCCTACCTTTTCTAGATATTAAGATTTTTTATTTTGCATTTAGCATCTTTTTTTCCCCTTCATATTTAATTACAGGATCAAAACATTACACCGTTGATTTCGCAGGTATGAATAATGTTCATTCGGTTGATTTTATGACCCATTTTCAGCGAAAAAAGAGCCCTCAAGAAAGATATAGACCCCTTAAAAACAGCACCTAGGCAAGTAATAGATGTTATCATGAAGGTTTTGCCATGAGTTACCATGGTTTCATTACACTTGTATTGCTTAAAAAGAAAATAAACTTTAGTAAAGAATGACATGCTGTGCACCGGCAGATGGTGGTGGGCTGGCACATTTTAGGGGACCTCCTGCGTAACCATGGTAATTGCACCTACAAACACCACAGGTAATGAGGCTGGTCCAGCCTGGACTAATCTCCTCATTAGGGTTTAAATAACATCAGGTGGGCTCTTCTTAGGTCATTAACTTTTAAGTTAAAAAATATAATAGGAGTATGTCTGTGCTTGAAATTAGTGCTTTTTAGTGTAACTTTATGTTTTATCCTTAAAGGTCCCCCCCGTCTTGCCCTTGTGGAAGGGGCTCTTCCCCACAATCAATTGAGCTCTAGTAATGAACACAAATCGCAAAGGGTCTCTGGATTAAACATAACAGAACATGGTAGTTCAGTGTCTTGTTAAATGTTTACTCCATTTATTGACTGGCTGATTAATAATTTTAATGCTAATCTGTTTTCGAAGGCCTGCTTATCTGTTTGGATCTTGGGTTACAATAATGGGTGGGGTGCCAATAAGACTAAGGTGACATAATCAGTTAGCCTGGGGGGGGGGGACTCTCCGTTCCGATGCTTTTACTGTATCGTGTTTTCGTTACCCATCTAGTGCACAGTGTGGACGACAGGGCAGATGCTACGAGGGAAAGGGAAAATTTCATGCTCCTTCTCAGCAAGCCAGATCCCAGGGGGGCTGAGTGGCGACAAGGAGTTTTAAGGTATAGGCAGACGCTGTCAGAGGAATTAGCTTCATAGGACGCCGTGGATTTGTCAAGATTAGTCCTCACAGGGCATCGAAAGCTATGAAAACATCAAAACGTGACAAGCAAGCTATACATTTTTCATGGTCAAAGCCTTTTTTTTTAAAAAAAAACTTGTTTGTATTCCGAAAAAAAACTGGCAGAGGATCTGTTCCGTAGTATCCCATGCAGGGAAAGCTGCAGATGTACAGTGTGTGCCTCTTTCTGCTTCCTAAATAAGGTAATAGTTTCATCACTACTGTAATTATTGCCTTGAGTAGGAACAGGGCAAACAGGCCTAATAAAAGAACACAGGCAAGCGATGTGCACCATCAATTTAAATTTGTTTCTTTTATCTTCAAGACGGGAGTTGGGGGCTGGAGAACAAGCTAATGAAATCGCTCTTGATTATTCCTTGTCTTCACATGTTCCCCCCCACCCCACCCCCCCGCCCNNNNGCGCTGAAGGCTCCCTTTCACCTTGTCATTTTTCTACAGATGAAGTGCTATCCTCTGAGCACAGTTCTTTTGAATTCGCCTCCTACGGCACCTGAGATCTGACTTTGCACCTTCTGAAAAGAACCATTGACAGGCTCCCCTAAACCCTGGCGGCACTGCCATGGATTTTATCTCCAAGCACAGAAACGACTGACTCTCGACAGGTTGAACTTGGCCGGCGTGTTTCTGTCATGTATTTATGAATGAAATGAGGCAGCGAAAAACAGACAAAAACAGAATGCTCTGACGATTCAATGACATCCGACCACCTATGTCCAGTTCATTCGCCAGCATCAGAACGGTTGTTTGCAATTAGATCAGTAAATCAGTTTTTAATTTCTCATTAAAAATGCATAGAGAATATGTTGACAGTAATGAATACATATTTTATTATAGCGTGTCAGTAGAATTCATCAATTGAAATATCGGCCACCTGAGGTCTGGATGAAAAGCAGAACGACACGATGTTTTTGAGCTGGATCAAGAACATTGTCAGCGTGTCATTTCTCATCAGTTACCACGGCGTCAGAAGTACCGGCGAGGGCCATGCTGGTGAAGGGAGAAAATGAACAGCTCACATCCACCGCCACTTTAAATAACAACCCATCATCAGCACAGGGGAGATTAATTAATTAAAGAACTAATTAGAGTTAAATGCATGCTGAAAGTGATTCCAATGATGCAGTTTGTCATGAGCAGTTTTTCAGCTAAATCGCTTTGCCTGTCAGAGACTTGGTTGTTACACTAGCCTTGTGAGAGAGGTTGGTTTCATCATTACAGTAGTTCATGAGGCATTCTACACTCTACACCATGGAACATTTGTAACCCTTTAGGTCATGCCTAAGGGATTGAAAGACTGAAGCAAGTGTGACAAAAGCTTTCTCTGATGTCCACCAAAAAAGATCCCTCAAGCAATGAGTTCCTTCAGAGCAAAACTCCTTTCTGAGAGCTGATTGATGCTTATACTTTTGAGGAACATCTTCACTTTGGTTCACCTACTAGCTGTTTCTGACCTCTTCACAGCTTTCTATAGGATAGATGTTGTCAGGCCTTAAAAGTAATGTCTACCCAAGAGACAGGCTGTCAGGAAGCTCCCAAGCTCTCATTACAGGCTAATGCTTGCCAATGGACATGTTCCCCTTTCTGCTGTGTAATGTCTGACTTGGTAGACTGGCTTTTCAGTTGATGGCTGGGGACAGACTGTTGACGTATCACCTGTGTATCCGTGACAGATTAATAATTATATACTCACTTGCTGCGTATTGAATTATGAAATGGGGTGGTGCTGGGTGTGTGGAGCAAACATGGTGAAGTTAGGGCAGATAGAAAGAAAAAGAAGACCATAATAGATTTTTAAATAATTGTGCTCCTGTGTTTTTTGGATCCTGAAGAAGCAACACACTGTCTGTTTGATCCTGAGAGAAAACAACAAAACTGTGAGAAAGCATCCTTATCCTAATCCTTATGAGAATTACTTATCCAGAATTGACATCCAAAAAGATCATTTAAAGCTCACCTAAACAGCTCTGCATTCAGAGTACCAGGGATAAAATAAATGGAGCCAAAGTCTTTGCTTTTTCACTCGATGGCCAACCCATCCCCCTTCCCAACACCCCTCATTTTTTGACATATTTTTTAGTATTTTTTTCTCATCTTGCTTAAGCTGTCTACTCATTAGCATTTTAATAATCATACAAGATATTTATTGGATACCTGTATTTTATTTATTTTTTTAAAACCAACTGTGAAACTTAACACTTTGTAAATTCTGTTTAGTGAGATATGTAAATGTAGGGATAAGTTACTTACCAGATGAAATCTCCTCTTACCACAGATGTTTAAAACTGCATAAAAGGAAGATAGAGTGCTTAAAGGAACAAGAAAGATATTTGAGTGCTTAGAGAGATTAGGTTTTGTAAAGACTGAGAAATGTGTGCAGGAGGAGTATCGATTCTGTGTCAGCTATTGGCTACTTTGTCCAGCTGTCATGTTTTGTTTGCATAATTAATATAGGTGCTTGTTGTGCACAGTTTGTAATTTGCAGTTCAAGTAAATGAACCATTTACAACTGGGGAGGCATTTACAGTTATTTACATTGTTCAACACTGATTGTGATCCTTTAATTATACCTTTTAATCGTATTGCAATTTCACTGATTGATTTGAATTACCTTTACATGTCAAAAATGAAGTTTTCGGGCCACTTTACTCTGAGCCATGGGCATAGATCTGGGTATGGATGGTAGGGACGTGTCTCAATCAATTCAGGTTCTGGGGTTGATTTGGTCCCAACCAATACTGAAACCAAGTCTAAGCCTTTGCTAGGAGCTTCAGCAAAAGTTACCCACATCTAGTCGGCAATAATGTACCAGCTTTTAAGCCACAGTTGATTGAATTTCACTTTGTAGCAAACAAGGAACCAAGCCTGCAAACACAAAGGAAAACTCCAGGTGTCATCTAACTGCAATTAAAATATAATTCTTTAGGTCAATGGCAGTAACATGTCACTTAAAAATGCCCTATGTGAGAATGAGTGAAACGATGGAAAGCGATGTCTACACTAAATCTGTGAGAATTAAACCCAAATTAAGACTGTGTAATGATAATGAACAACATTAAAGGTATTGAAATATTTTTCACTATAATGATTCATATTTTCATCTGTAATGAATCTCAGTTTAGTATCCTTTTAGCTTTCTTTAAGATAACATGTGTTTTAGGGTGAAAATAATTACAAATAGCACATAGTACCTCAAAAAAAATGTTCCAAGGTCAACCTTCAGTTTTCCTCCTTTTTATCCCCCTTTTAAGGTAACATTCAACAAAGGGCAGATTCCAACAGTAGATCTCGCAGATTGGGAGGATAGCGATGACATCCCCTCTGCTGATGTGGCCAGCCCCCGGATTGTGAACCCTTTGCGTCTGTTTGCCAGGGGATCTCCTGGGCTCAAGCAGAACATCAGGGAAATGACATATTTAGAAAACACTGAGGACTTCTGGGACTGGTTATCTAACCAGACAGATGTTCTGGACACGCATGCACGAACTAAACGCAGACCCATCGTGAAAACGGGAAAATTCAAGAAAATGTTTGGCTGGGGTGACTTTCACTCCAACATCAAGACCGTGAAGTTAAATCTCCTCATTAGAGGCAAGATCGTGGACCACGGAAATGGGACGTTCAGTGTCTTCTTTCGCCACAACTCCACTGGACAGGGAAATGTTTCTGTAAGCTTAGTGCCACCCTCCAAGGTCGTGGAGTTTGAATTTGCTCAACAGTCCGCACTGGAGACCATGGAGACCACAGACTCCAAGGCGTTCAACTGTCGCATTGAGTTCGAGAAGACGGACCGCAGTAAGAAGACTGGACTGTGCAGCCATGACCCATCCAAGATATGCTACCAGGAACAGACCCAGACCCATGTCTCCTGGTTGTGCTCCAAGCCGTTCAAAGTCATATGCATATACATCGCCTTTTACAGTGTCGATTACAAACTGGTGCAGAAGGTGTGTCCCGACTATAACTACCACAGTGACACACCTTACAGCTCGACTGGGTGATGCCCTCTCTGATACCTCACTCTCCGAAAGCAAGGTTTCATTACCAAGTAATATCATAAATGTGTTCTATGTTCAAGACTTGCTCCGGATACTGAAGTAATGGACGGACCGTAATTCTGCCAGTAGATCCAACACCACCGTCCTCCCGCACCTTAACTTACTGGGCAGGGGATATATGACTGGTCTTTGTGACTCAAGAAACCAGTATCTGACAATGTTTGTTGAACTCGCTAGCATAAGTTTGTTGAATACACATAAACATGTCCAAATTCTGATGTGATTGTGTCTGTGATATTAATATTATTAATACCTTCATGAAAATTCATGAAAATTTATTCCTTAAATAAGTCATCTCTTTCCTTTCTTAGCATGAATAATCTAGTTGCCAATCCTTATTAAGAAGAAGAAGAAAATATTGAGGTTGTACCCATTTGTAATTTCCTTTGATGCTGTTTTCTGAAGGTGCCATGAGCAGAACTTAAAAAAAGAAAGAAACCTCCTTGTTTTTTGTCAGTAGATATTTGGCTGCAAGGGACCTTCTCCTGCAGCCCCACAGACACTCTGTGTTTCCAGCAGCTTTTATTTTGCTTGGTAATTATAGCTGCCTGTCAAAGTTTCAGGTTACTTATCCAGCCTCGACCTGCAGACTAATTTAGGCTCAAACCTCCTAACTTCACATGTACGTTAAGCGGATGCTGTATCAGGGACACCCTCTCCTACAGATAGAAGCGTGTGGCTAAGACAAAATACATACAGCATGGAATTAAGAACTTCAGTTACTTTTTGACAAAGCTTAATAGCAGGCGGTATTCATGATCTAAGCGAATGCTTCCAGCCTCTCAAAAACAGCCACCATTCTGGGATTTTCAAGTATCACAGCGTCTAGGAGTTTACAGCGTTTGGCGCAATATGCAGAAAAGTTCCACTGGATGGCAATTCAGAAGGAAAAATCTTGTTAATGAGAGAGGTCAGTGGCCAGGCTCAAAGCTAACGGGAAGGTTATAAGTATAGATTCCATAAGGAAAGTTTTCAGCATCTTGTGAAATTCATTCCTTGAAGAATTCGGGAAGTTCTATAAACAAAAGAGGGTCCTTTCTGGCACTAGGCAGGAATACCTATTAAAGGAGCTGCTGAGTGTTTTTGCAATTGGATGGAAATCTTTTTATGTTTAAGTAGCACTCCAGCAGAGATGGTGTACATTGCACAGCAAACCACTTGCATTCCTGATGACTTACAGCGTTATTTTTATATTAAGATACTGACTTTGATATCTTGTAGCTGAACATCAGACAGATACCACTGCAAAATCAACACCCTTTCATAAAAGAAATCATGGCCTGAATAGTAAATATTGTCATGAAACTGGTTCCTAAAACATTCCTAGTCAAAACTTCACAGTACTGAATGACAACGTGACCAAGACTATATTTCCATTCATCAGTGCTTACAGCTTTTTTTCTCTTTGTAAAAATACACCATGCTTTTAGTATACTTATAGAACAAACCTATAACTGTTCACTTTTGGAATTTGTGTGTATAAGTGTCATTCAGTTTCTAGATGTTCCAACATTTCAGTTATTGTTGGTGATCATATCCCTGTGGACGATAGGTGAGGCAATTAATACAAAGTACTCGAGGAACTTTTATTTGTAAAATTAGTTCATTGTAAGTTTTAATGGTAGCCTGTTTCAATGTATGATTTTTTTTTTCTTGAAAAACTATGGGTAGACACTATGCATAGACACCGATTGATTATTTTGATGTTTACCCTGAAAATGGATATATTTTGTTCAAATTTAGGTTTTGTTTGTGTATTTGACATTGATAATTGCATCATTAAAAGCCATCTGGAATTTCTGCAAAATTTGACAAAAATTTCATTTGAAAATTGTTTTGTAAAGAAAATCAAAAGAACAGGTCACTACACCACCTTTGTGGTGTCTACACAACATAGATGGACAGCATGAATTTGGTTTGAGAGATCCTTTCCGCATAAATAGTAATGTCACCCAAACTCAGTTAACCTTAAGACAGAAATGAGAACTCTCATGACTGCATTACCCTTCCCGCATCACCTTGGGTGTCCTCAATAAGGTATATTTTCTCACCTTACAGTTTATGTTAAGTCTATGTTAGTGCAATGTGTCTATCAAAGACAAGAAAAAAAACATTGAATATATATTTTTAGCAATTCAATATAATGCAAATGCATGTTCCAAATTATGGCAAAGGCATAAATCCATAATTTCGATTTTTACAGTAATTATCACTTTGCAGTATGTCCGATTAGTAGCTACTTAAGCAGATTTTGTTAATGGTTTTGAATCCCGAGAAACTCAAGTTGTGTAAATTTCCTATAACTGCTTCTCTAACTCGGCCTCAACCGCACTTATTCCAATAGGTCCCACAGAAACAGACCCTTTGCTACTAACTACAGAGAAGAAAACCACACTAGAATGATTCCCTGTAATTGACCCCAAAACAGAATCACATATTGGTAAAAACTCCTTTCATTTAACACAAAAATAATATCTAAATATGTTTTCAAGGAATTTCAAAATATGGTTATTTCAGTATATCTTGAATTTAAGGAAAATTTTGTTTGTGGTAAAGTTCAGGGATAAGTTTTGCACTGTTATAGGCTTTAAAGCATAAACAAGTATGTGTGCAGCCAAAATAATTAAGCCGATCCACACACATCAGAAAAAAAGGCTCAGTGTGTTAATTGCACACTCCCTGGGACTCATCCATAACAACTCAGTGTTTAAGCGGTTTTACTTAACGATCAGAGAATGGAGTAGCTGAGAAAGTAAGTCACTAGGATAGCTAATTTGCTCCACAGGAACATTAATTAAAATATAAAGCGGTATTTTGTTTTTTTACAGCCATCTTTACAAATATGACACCTTATTTGATCTTGCGTAGGTGTCTAAAACATTTCTGTTCCCGTTTTAGGACCGTGATTATGACGCAAAGCAAGCCTCACTCAGTAACAAGACAGTACAGGGAGCTTCCTGTTAGCCAGGGAGAAAGGCGGTCTAGCAGCGACGCGACGGCCAACATCCCTGACAGCGTCGGCTCCCGAGGATGTGTGTTGCTCGCTAATTACTCAACAACTTGGAACTTAAGAGGCTGATTTTTTGGGCCCAGTGTTTCAACTAAGAGGAAAAAAAAAAGCAAGATGACAGTATTTAATGGACACTTCAGGAGGAAATGAGACATCCACAGTCATTTCCATTTCCATGAAATTTGAGTTTTAATCTGTTTTACAGCTAGGTCACTGACTTGACTCAGGACTACGTTAAAACTGAATGGGAGACTCGGTGGTGATGGTGTAAGTCATTACCAAACATTAAGAATTAATTCATCAAACATGCTAGGAAATTTTTGGTGCATCAGCGGAGTTCTTGTGCTCGGGGTCTCATGACCAAAACCTCCAGTTTAATCAGTGCCCATTACAGAATCAGCTGTAAAATCTGACTAATAGAAACACACCAGGCATTTATTACTACTACAACATGGTTTCTTCAAGTCATTTATCTGAAAAACACCACGGACTACAAATTTACACTTGAGACTGTAGGTGCAATAAAAAATGTTTATTACATTTATTTTCTGAATTGTTACAGATGACTGAATGGGCCAAGAACACGTTCCTCCATGTACACAAACACTCAAAATCAGCCTAGGGTATTTTTGGGCATACGATAAAGTGGATGCAACTGAGATTTAAAATAACCGACATCTTGCGAAGTGAACAAACAAGCAGTTAAAGTCGTGTCAGTCCAGGTACATCAGTTGTCTGGGAAACAACCTTCATCCTATAAGCATCCCTTAGGCTCAAACCAGCCATGCACCACTAGCTGATGATGAGAAAGGCAAGTCTTCAAAACCAGTGGATGGTATTATTGTGTCATGTGCCGTTTAACCAAACAGTAAGCAAAAAGTGATTTTAATGGATAGCGCAAGACACTTCCACCAAAATTATGGCAACCATAAACGCCAAAAAAACACCATGAACCAGCTGCTACCACTAGGCGTATAAAACTATATTTTAACAGTTTCTGTATTTTTGGTCACACATTCGGAGTTAGAGCTGTATCTGAACACAAGCGGAGATTCCATGAAGGCTACGCCGAAACGCCACAATCGTTTGACTAAAGGACATGAGGGGAGGAAGAGCAATTAAATGTTAAGTATAAACTGTCAAAAACAGGAAGGCATCAATGTTTTTTTAGAGTGGTGATGAAAACAGTCTTCAGTTAGTTTAGGCTACCTAAAAAAAAAAAAAAAAAAAAAAAAAAA
>JAODKF010000001.1:48244837-48256279 GCA_026779585.1 Mormyrus proboscirostris | reverse complement strand
AAAATACTAAAATATTAACATTAAAACAGCTCTTGCGACAGAATCTGGATTGGTATTGGCAGTTGTGTATCAGAATCGAATTGGAATTAAATGTGGATCGATCCATCCCTAAAATTAATATGGTGGTTCCAAATGTTTTTGAGGTAGTAACTTCACGGACAACTTTTTTGTTCACGTCTTACACACTGCGAATTTAACATCTTCGTCCCAAAACTGTAAAGAATTTCCAAACAGGCACGTTTCTCTTACCTATCAAGTAATATTAGCAGGGGAGGGAAGGTATGATTGACCTATTGCGGGTCAGCGCCGATCTGGGGTAAAATCGACCATTTACTATACAGTGAAAAGTATATAAAAACATATCTACGGAGAACTAACTAATGAACGTTTGCCAACAACTTGACGCATCTGTAAAAAGTATTTAGGATTTCAAAGAAAATCACATAGTAGGGTGAGGTTTCGTTTTGGTTAGCTCAGAATGGTCAAGAAAGGTTTAAAGAAGGTCCTCTCTGCGTTTGCAGCAAACAGAAGGCCCCAAAGCCACACCACAAACACACAAAGCCCGGCCCTGTGCGGAAAGTGCTTGGTGCATTTCACAAAGTCACCCAAAGAAGGCTAATTGCAGCACTGTCATGCAAACACCACTTTTCACCTTAACAACGCAGCACCATCAGAATGGTGCCAATGTAATTAGGAAAGCCGCATAACTATATTTGGGTCTTAGGAAAACACTCATCAGTTAGAAAAGACGCTGTATAAAATCACCTGCCACCAGGCGTCAGACATGTTTACTCTCTGGAGCAGAAATGAACAAACTCAATTTCCATCACACAGCCGCATCTTAACTGCCAACTTCACATTGCTATAATACTTCAGGCATTTGGAAGATTGTTTTACCCCCTTAAGAGCATTTCAGTTTGCAACAAGTCCTGCAATGGACCAGAATGAATCTCACGACACTTCAAATCCTGACAAACCCCAAAGAAACGGCACCAGTTAGTGTTTCTAAACCTCTGCGCATCCACTTCACAAAAACACTGCAAACATGTCAAACCACATATATTTTAGTGTCAGAGACACATCAGTTACATTTACATAGTGAACTTAGTTTACTTACCTCGGCGCAAAAAAAAAAAATTCTACTCTATGACAGATGAGCATAACTACCTGCTTTTTCAGACTCTGGTGTTCCAACAACTAGGTGAAGGTGACACGTGTGTATGTGTGTGTGTGTGAGAGAGAGAGAGAGAGTGTGTGTGTGTGTGTGTGTGTGTGTGTGTGTGTGTGTGTGTGTGTGTGAGAGAGAGAGAGAGAGAGAGAGAGAGAGAGAGAAAGAACGAGTACGTATGTGAGTGTGAGAGAAAGTGTCTATGTTTAAGTGTGAAACAGAAAGAGTGTGTTTGGAAGAGGGGGGACAGGAAGATAAACTAGACGACGACGACAACAACAAAACTTTCGACTTTCTCTCCAATTTTCGATACTCAAACACACTAACCCTTCTTCCACTGGGACACTTAGAAGCCCCCAAGTTTAAAAGGGGACATGGGACACCATGATGGCACTCCTTGTCCACGTACAAAACACAGCATCCGTGCATATTAATAACCGGTTTATTAATCATCAACTACTCTGGCTGATTAGCCAGGGCTTGTCCGAAGGATGAGCCGAGCTGCTAGCAGGCTACCGCTAGCCAACGCACGTTAGCCTGTAGCTAAGCGGAGCGCGACACAGGGCCTCGAAAAGTAGCTAACCGGCAATCTAACCTATATTAACAGGGCAGAGAAACAACAGGGGGAACAGGAGGGGGCAACATCACTTACTTTAGCTAGCTAGCTTGGCCTAATTCTCCACAATCAAAAACAAGCACTATTCTGAAACAAAGGCCCACCAACATTTTTCACTACGGGTGGCTCGGAGTGTAATCAAGCGGTTGAAAGGCTATATATGCCCGATCGACAATTTTTTGAGACATTCGCTGGGTCTTCCAGAAACATTACCTTAGGTGTCATGTTTATCAAAACACTGTTTAAAATCTTTAAAAAAATATATTTACAAACCTTTCTTTCACTCTTCCAGCAGGAACTGATCCCTAAATACCTGATGTGTTTCGCTCCCTTTGTTTGTGTGCAATTTCAGTAACTTAAAATTGAAGTTTTTCCCTCCCTTGTTTTTCTTTTTTAAACAAACGCTCTGTTTTTCTGTCTCCTAAAACAGCTTTGTACCCATAGCGGTGGCTGCAGCTTTGGTAATCTTTCCCAGGCAGGAAGCGCATGCGCAATAAGCGCTGAGTCCTCACCGAAACTTCCTGCTTTTTTTCTTTTCTTATTTTACCCCGTCTTTTTTTTATGCCGGTGTGATAGTTTCGCTTCTCTCAGACTGTCCCGTGTTGATTCTGCAGAAAAACCAGTCAAAACAATATAATGTAATTTAGGCCGCAATGTGTTATAACCAACCCGCATGACACTTTTGGAAAAGCAGTACGCTTGCTGATCAGAGTGAAGTAAAATTACATTTCAAGGACTCGCCGAAACAATTCGTTGATTAATATTCAATATATATAATTTATTTTGAATAACTCGAAATTCATTACGATTTATGATGATACGAATCTACTGATGTACAGTAATAGTATTTTTCCAGGATTTTAAGAAACTTTGCTAACAGAGGTATATTACGGAAACTGATATGTCGCTCTTATAAATAGTATACAGTTTTATCAAAAGATGTATTATTTACTGAATAATTTACTGAATTATATGATACATAGTGACTTCTCATCTGTTTCGAATCGACGTACCGTTTAAGTACATTATAAGAATTTGTTCGACAGCAGTACAATAAGATAAGTGTGTTGCGTCTTAATTTTATTGCTCAGTCCTTGTCAATGCTTAGAAGAACAAAAAAGTTGTACTTCTCATTGGTGTGAGAAAACACATGATGGATTCTTCTTTTATTTTGCAAAGTATGAGTGTTATGCGTGTCTCATGAATTACACCGTACCCCACAATTTTAGGCGCTACCCAAAAGTCTAAAAATCACGTTTAATTCCAAAGTTAGAGCGTCCCAGCAAATACCCGGTGTCCACTGGTGCTCTGGCTACTTATCTGATCTCAGTCAAAGCAAAATTCCAGCAGAAGCTTTTTAAAGTTGGTCACTCAAACCAGTGCTACTTCTGGTCTGTCTTGAACAGATTTCAATGCCTGATCTAATTAAATTCCATTGAGGGGAAGGCCACCTACCATGTGACCGAGAGTGGAGCTGAGAGTGGAGCTATCAATAACCAGAACAATTAGATCCCACTAATCCTATGAGATATTACTTTCACATAGAAAACAGACTTCATTGAAATTCATCACTTTGTAACTGCAATGTGATTATGCCTGTCTATAGGCTATAGATTGCGTTTTGGAAGGTGCCACTACTTCGAATAAAAAACTACATATATTAAAAATTTACCAGAAACAATAAACAGAACACACACATTCAAAAAACTCTAATAAACAGACGCAAGCAAAAATGAACGAATTATTAAAAATCTCCAAAATGTCAGTTTAAGGTATATATTGATGTGTCAAAAATAATATATTTTTTTATTTGCAACTTAAGTGGGCTACTCGGAAAATTTGAGGTTTCCATGGCAACCACCCTGACATGAAATTAACACCCGGAGAATGAAACACAAATGAAAGAGGACTCATTATTTCATAGGTGCGTACATAATAACCTAAGAATAACAACTAAAATCCCATTCTATTGTAAGGTATAAATAGTTGACATTTATAACTAACAATTTGTGATGTGCATTTAATATTAAAGAATGGAGATTTATGGTTTGAAATGATATAATTATGCATGCATTAAATAATCATAATAAGCATAACAGTTAATTCCAACCTGGTTTTAGAGCTCTCAATAATTAAAACTTCTATAAAAAGGCGATATATCAGCATGCTCCAATGGTTAAGACAATGGCCAGTTTATCAAAAAATAGTCCCAGAGTCCTATGGCTATATATGAACAAAGTACTAATCATAAAAATTATGGTAACTCCCAAAATAAGCCTTTAAAATGTATTTTCATTCATGGAAGATGGAAATAATAAGATTAAACTCCAACAATAACTTTATAAACAATGACTTTTAATATTAAAGTTGAAAACCTCTCGGGTGCAGGAAAACATCTGGCAGATGCAGTTAAAGGTGAAACTAATTCCTTGGTTAACTGGGACCAAGTCTTTACAGCTTACTGATCACACGTGTTGTATTTACATAATATTATACATTACAAATTAAGCATTTGGACATTAGAAACTACTGGTATAAACTGACTTATTTAAAAGTTGATATTAAACTATCTGAGCATTTGTTGTTCAAAGACAGTGAACTATGTGGGTATGAAAGTCAGGGTTCAAAAGATGGCAGATTCGGACAGACATTTTGCCATAGACAAAGACGAGTCTTGCCACTTTCACATTTGTCCGTGTATGGACAGGTTGACAAACTCTTTCTGTACCATAACACAGGAATGCGAAATTACTACAGTAGTCATCTGCCTGTGATTTGTGAGATTTATAATGCCTCTCTCAATGAAAACATTTATTGGCTTTGTAGATAATGATTGGTTATTGCTTTATAATTAGTAGCTTTGTAATAAATTCATGTTACTTAATATTCGAAGGTAGCTAGCAAAATTTAGTTGTGATGTTTGGGTCTTTCTGATGGATTTTATTGGGTTTTGCAATATTATAATATTATTTTATAACAATAATATAACAATATTAACATTGAGGCTAGCTGCCTATATAAAACGTTGAATTAAGTTCCTTTTTTGAAAGTTAAAACAATATAATAAAGGTATAATGAAAAGGTTTGGTTTAAAATACATTGTGTCCCCATTGCAAAACAGTGCGAGAAGCAGCTCCAGTTCAGGAGCATTAAGCCAAACATGTTGTCCACGAAGACAGTAATCTTCATAGATTATGTAGCCTAACTGCCATTTGAGCAAAATTAGACGAGGCGCCATTTTGAAACAGAGAGGGAATTTGTTATCGCAGACTTACAGTGTGTCATTATGCCGTATTGTTTCAGGAGGGTTCACCCCTAAGCTGCTTTATGTTCGCACACCATTGGCAGCTGGGAGGGGGAAGAGGAGAAGAGTGAGAGGCTCTGCGAGTGAGGGAGCCTGGTAAAACGAGAGAGAAAAGAGCCTCTAATTGCTACACACTGTGCAGTATTGGCCCTCACTAGCAATATATACCATAAACTATACAGTGAAATAAGTGGTGCATGTGACTTGAACAGGCAACACTGTTGTGTTCGGGTTTAATTTCAACATATACCATGTTATTGTAAGAGATTTCTGTATTCTCATACCAAATCCATGTATGAGTGAGATGCAAATGAGTGAAAATTTGAATTTCTGAGGGGTCAGGACGGCTGGGTCAGTCGGGGGTGAGATAGGCCTTTATCGAGACTACAGTACCTATCACATACAGTATGAGCTGGCTGAGTGAAATGAACACAAGTACACCTGCTTCAGTTTGTTCAGTAACTGCATGGATAATGCGTTAGGTCAACCCTTATCACTTCTCCTCTTGGAGCATTCGGCTTTTTAATCCCTTAAGAAATGTGTCGGCCGCTGAGTACAATGTCATAATCGGGGGGGCTGCTGAACGTTAAGAATGTTCTTAGCTCCTGATAATCCAGCTTGTCAGATCCCGCCGCTCAATGGAAACCACTTAAAAAGGGAGAGTGTGGTACTCTAAAACCGTACTGCGTGTAAATGCCAAAGGAAAGGTCAAGCGTTACAAATAAAAATGCCGCCTAACTCAGGTCCCTGTCCTCCCCCGGCACCCAGGAAGCCCCGAGCTGCACAGCACTAACCCGATTATTGGACATGAGAGTTGTCCTTGTCCCAGATGTATCCCCTAGACCGACGGGCAAAGCCCCCTTTTCCTCATCAGCGTCAGCACGTGACCCTTCATGAAACGAGAGCTTGAGGTCTATTGAGTCTTCAAGGACAATGAGCAATTTAGTGTGCTGATCCAGAGGACTGCTTACATTTTCCCGTCTCGACCCTTGAAGCCGTGTGAAGGCAGAGCTATAAACTCTTCGGAACCGTGTATCACGAAGTAGGAAGTGGCCTTCCAGAGAAAGTGCTGCAGATGTGCGATGCTCATCAGAAGACGTTCTAGTCATTCCTGGGTGTCTGCTAAGGGAATGTTCGTTAAAAGCAAAGGTTTACACTGACCATGCAGTAAGATGTTTCTAAGTATATTGCCATAAAGTTAAATGACATTCCATTGTTCCGTCAAATTCATACAGTAGAACCATTAACATAAGCAGGGCTGTTGACTAAGGCAATGAAGACATATGTGCAACCAGATGAATCCAGATTATTGTTGCCAATACGTGATTAACATGTGATAGTTAGTGTGAAGGGACTGTGTTTAGGGATAATATTGCAAATTTTAACATCTGCATAGTAAAGATGTTTCATTAACACTAAAAATCAAAACATCTGTTTAAAACCAGGTCTACTCTGCTGTTTATATTTAAAGGGAAATATTCAGTTGTTTAATAATTTCATGTAATAAATTTTCCAGGTATTCTCATGCTGCAGTCGTGGGATCCTAGTCTAAACAGGATGAGCCCATTTTGAGCATTCAGTTATGAATGAACTTTTACACAGTTTGACGTTTTTAATTCGCATAACTGTCAAAGTGACTGGATTCCATTCCTGTTGGCACAGTTTGCAACTGACTACTCTGACGTCTGAATCTTTCAGATTGCGTAATATTATGTAATTATGTGATCTTTCTACATTTACAAAAATGCAGCACAGTAAATAGGAAGGGTACCATTAAATCCCTGACCTAAGGATGTAGTGTGTAATTGAATTTAAAGGGCTAACTGACACTAATTGCGTAAGCTTATTGTGTATGTACTCAGTGTTGTTTTATTTTTTTCTGTTTTCTTTGCTTTCCATCGGATTACGAGTTGTGATTATGTAACATGAAATATAACAGCAGATGCTTTATGACGGTGCCGTCCATCGCAGCGCAGAGTAAGAGAAGGGTTTCCCTGTTAGAAGTGCTAACATTTTTATAGGAAACCATGATTCTTTTAAAATATTATTATTGTTATTATTATTATTATTATTATTATTATTCATTTTCAAATGAAGTGTGACCTGAGTTTATTTTGTCTGTCAATAGAGGATACCCAGTGCCAGTAGATACTAAATACTAACCAGGTGAGTAATAATCATGACAAGCAGCCACACTACACTCCTGATTAACAAAGAAAGGGGCTAGGCTTGTTCTGTTCTTAATGATGGGTAATAAAATAGCATAAAAACAAACTAATAAACAAATAATAACAGAGTAACACAATAAAACAAATACAATAATGAACAATATCAGTACAATATGTGGCTGTTTCTGATTATTCTTTTAAAAAATGATCACATTATCAGCTACATTTTTCCTCAAGCAATGTTTTTGTCGGTAAACTATAAAAAAGTAATTTCTAGAACAGTACAATGATTTTCCATTACATCAGGTTGCTCGTGTGCTAAACCAGCCCTAACCATTTTACACCCCCACCCATTCACACACTTGCCCCCCCCCACACACACACACATGCTCACACAATTACTTGTCAGAAGAAAGGAGCCCCCGATATGAAATGGGAGGAAAATAAAAGGCAGGAAGTCTGGGATGTGTCGGCTGTATGTTTCATTTCTTCAGCAGTAAGTTAAAGATAACGTTCCTTTCTCCCTTGCGTGTTTCGCGCTGGGCTGGCGTCTGCCTGACAGGCCCCCTAACAACCCCTTTTAATCTCCCTTTCTGACAGCTGGCTCTACAGGCACTGTTTTATTTATGTCTAAATTTGTACTTTTTTGCAAAGAGCAATTTCATGAAAAGGCACACAGGAGCTAAACCTTAAGCTAATAACAGCCTGGATTGAGAAATGAAAGCAGTAATAAATAGGATCGTATTTGTACTGTGAAAAGACAAGAAAAAAAAAAACACAGTCCCTTTTTGATTTATTCTTTAGTCTAATTAAAGATATTGTTTTTTAAACAAAACAGAGAGGAACACTTTTCTAAAAATCTTACTGACAAGGTCATATAGAAACACTTTGTACAAATTTGCACAAAACAGTTCTAGATTTAAGATGGCCAAGCCAAATGGGAATTTATTGATCAGTTTGTTCTAGATTAGGGGTGGGGAACCTGACCTTTGGAGAGCCAGTGTGGGTGCGGAATTTGGGTATGACCTCCCAATCGGCCAATAACAGTCAGTCCACAGGACTGGAGCGGAGAACCACTGCTGTGTTATTGGCTGATTGAGAGGTCATCCCAAAGACCCGCCCCCACACCGGCCCTTCATGGAGCAAGTTCCCCACCCCTGTTCTAGAATAAATTAACTGGTAGTTTTTCGTGTTCAGAAATGAGGAAAATATCACATATTATGGGTATACAGTTCTGTTACCCTGGATAAAAGTGCAATGGATGTGCCTTTGGCCCACGGTGAGCAAGAGCACTCTGTTTGGTGACTGATTGCTGATTTGCTGAGATAAACACAGCATCCGCATGGAAGCCTCAAACCAAGGCCAGGGAAAGCCAAGCCAGCAAACCGGCAGGGAGATTAGGGAGGTTACTCCCTGCATCAAGAGGTCAGGTAGCATCAGGAGCACCCGTCTGTACTTTCTACAGCAGAAAGCTTAAAGTATGTGGGACAAATGGGCAATAGGATGAGTATTGGTAAGGGTCAAACTGTTTGGACAGAAATCCATTGTGGGCCATGTCAGTTAGTATGAAAGCAAACGTTTGGGTTGTTCAGCAAAGCCAGTAATGTAACTGATAGGGAGTATTGAAAATGTAATAATCCGTGAGTCATAATTTTTCCCCTCCTGCATGTTGGTCTTTTGGGTAAATGCTCTTTCCTTGGTTTTGAAATCACTGCATGACCCCCTGATGCTTTCTGTTAAGCAGGTGAGGTAATGTCTTATCTTGGTAATATTTGACATTGTGAGACTTTTTGACATTAGGATATTAACAATAATTTAGCTTAGCGGGACTGCAAATGGACATGGGGCTGGGTGGAAGGACTGGGGACTTTTTCTTGGGGAAGGGAGTAAAAGCTGTTTAGTAAACACAACGTGGAGGATCAAACACAGAAGACAGCTCTTTCATAGTGAGAATCCAGGTTAACAGCCACAAAGAGACAAAATGGTAACTGTGTCAAAACTGGGTTTGGACATCAGCGTTTGGCTTTCTAGTCATATAAAGACTGGGACCAGGAGTTAGGCACAGGTGAGCTGAGTGAATATGTCTCACACCTGATGCTGCCCTGGGATGTAAACTCTCTGATCTCACTAAGTGAGAAGTTCCCTTCATGCATTGCCGTGGCTTTTCAGAGCCAATTTCCCTGCAGCTGCAAAATGCACGGCTGGCCAGACAGAGGGAACTACACAGGCATTTGTTTACTGGGCAAAAAATAATAAAACATCCAAAGATTAAGGACTGGCAATAAAATGTTAACACTTCAATTGGCTGCTTACAATTGGAAGATGGCAGTTTGATCTTGTAGTTTAGTACTTCATATGAATGATTGAAGTAATGATATTTTTGTGTGTTGACCTAGGTTGGTGCGGGAATAAAATATTATGTTAAAATAAAGCACTGCTAGTAAAATTGTGTTGTTTTGTTTATATAGCAGTCTTGTGCAAAGCTCATGATAAAAATGAGCAACCCTGTCTTCAATCTAACCCAGGATCTATACCAGACATCTGGAGAAGAATGCCCTGGATACTTACCTACAGGAGCACACATCTTGGCAAGTTAGAGACACCGAATCGTCTAACCATTGGACTGTAGCAGGAAACTGGAGGACCTGGAGGGATCTAGCACAACACAAGGAGAACATGCAAACTCCAACACGTGTAGCAGGGGCCGAATTTGATCCATCATCTGAGGAGATTTGATGTTGATACACACTGAGCCATCCTACATATAATACAGTTGCTTTCCTTGTTTGTATCAGAGTCAGACACTGCGTACAATCATAGATTATGGAAATAACTGCGCAATGAAGTTCCTCTGCCATATTTGACCATACTTCCCCATCAAAAAGTGAACACTTTTATCAGATAATATCTCTTAGGTTCATTGCATACTTATCAATAGATAATGGGGCAATTTAACACTGAGAACTCTGACCAGCAGTGTCGTTCATGGGAGATGAGAGTGGGGAGTTAACTTCACAATCCATGTTTCGAATCAAATCAGGCTCATTACATTCGCTCTGGAGCGACTCCTCCCTGTTATGTACCGGGGGAGAATCACACAGAAGTCAATTAGAATTGTCGTCTCTGATCCGAGCCAGTTTCCCAGACACCGGCCATTTCCCGGGAGTCCGTGTCCCTGGGATCCCGGCCACTGATAGACATCTCCGCTTCTCAAAAGAGGAGACGGAGAATGAGGCAATAATTAAAGAGCTGGCATTTATCCTGAACCAGCCCTCTCAGAGATCTGAATCTACAATTACCCGGTAGAAAATTGCATTGTCAGGATAGAACCAATGTTAATAATGGTCCTCATCTGACTGCTGGGACATTGAACAGTTGTCTTTTAGTCCAAATGGGGACTTGACTATGACTGGTTATTTACTTTTCTATGCTTAAGAGAAGTAACATTTAAATGAAAAGGTTTGGACTAATATTTTGTTTATTTTACATTGTTATGATGTTAAGCTGCAAGCAATCCACCAACTTGCTGGGGAAAATTTGGGAGCTGGTGGTAGGGCCCTGCATCTTCACTGGTCTCATGATTTCATTCAATGACTATTATCATGTGAACAATTCAATTCGATTCCACGATGCATTGCGCTGTGTCCTCAGTTTTCTATATTAATTCACATGGCTACTTTTTCATCAATGAATACGGCAGTCAGATAAATATGAGCTCCTTTTTATTATTTTAACATATCGGTAACACTTGAGGCCATGTTTTAATTAATAGGCACATTCATAAAGCATTATAAACATGGCTATAATTATTTATAAAAGGCATAACACATTATAGCCATGCTAAGTATGTAGTATGACTGCCTTATGAAACTTTCATCCATAATGCACTATAGATACCTTATATCTATGATAATGCCGTACAAAGTATCTCTAATGTTTATATTGACCATTATAATGCATTATAAAGGTATCTATAGTGATTTATAGATGAGAGTTTCATAAAGCATTCATGGCTAGAATGTGTTATGCCTTTTGATGAATATTTATAATGCTTTATAAATGCATTATTATTTCTTATGGATGTGTTTATAAATTACTAAAAACATGGCCTGAAATAAAGTGTTACCAACATTTCTTATCAAATGAATTTCTTCAGCAGTGTACGTCTTCATAAAAGAAAATATTT
>JAODKF010000001.1:48221452-48244737 GCA_026779585.1 Mormyrus proboscirostris | reverse complement strand
CCAGTCTATGCAAATTTGCAAAAGTCTGCCTATGAGTTTAAAAAAGCACACACAGCAATCCTGTAAACATTCTATTTCACACATTAATTTTAAAGAAAATTTAAATGTAGACGTGCAGATTTGAAATTTTAATAAGAAGGTAAGTATGAGACAGCAAAAACGAAAAGCCACATATATATTGTAACTTGATATCTCCCATAATTTTAAATAATACAAAACTAAATGAAAAAAAGGGAAATGTTATTCTTATCAACATAGATAAAAACTGACTATAGGACATTCTTGCCATCATGTGGCTGTTTTTTCAAATTTCATATGTCACTTGATATCTTATCTAATAAATTTTTATATATTTAGAAAGACGAAGTAAGGCCTTATGTATTTGTGTCTCGTTTATATATTTGTATGTTTATTGGTATTATTGAACGAGTCGTTGTATCTGAGTGAGAAACCGTTGCATATGAGCTTTTGACACACCGAATACAAATGAAATGTCCTTTTAATGAAACCAAAACACTGAGCAAAACGGAAATGATAAAGAATCGTTAAAGAGAAATTCAACACACATTCAAGGTGAGATGACAAACAAGATGAAGAAAACAGTTCACGCAGAGTGGTCGGTATAATCAAGGAGCAAAGCCAATGACGATCAATATTACGGTAACACTTTACTTGAGGGGGCACAAGTAACTTAGTAACTCAGTTACTACTCAAGTACAAATCATGAGCGAATATAGCAACTGCATGAAATACGTGAATCGTCATGATTTATTAATGATGAACGGACATGGGATCAGTATGTAACTAACACTTAGTTACTGGTTAATTAATACATTAAGTAAGAGTGCACTACTACAATATTTGTGCCCCCTCAAGTAAAGTGTTACCAATATTTTAATGTTAACAATAAATGTCTTAAGATGAAATTAAATTGTAAACCAAAATAAATAGAACTACCTGTATTATTTATGTGAAAATGGTCATCCTCACAAAACAAAACTTGAATCCTTCTGTAGTGCAGTACATTACAGATGTGCTGTGACCCGTAATGTACAAAAATGTTCCTTAAATAACAGTTTAAGGCTATTTTGTCCTCAAAAACAGAACAAATACTTCTTCGTTGTCTGCTCTAAAACAGGGCACTTTCCGAATGTAGCAAAACATCAATGAGCTTGGAAACAGCAGACAGGTGACAGTGAACTACTAATTTAAATAGTATAGTGTAGTTCATAATATCAAAAAAGTTTACAGAAATATCTACTACTAAATTATATTGTAAACTGAGATACATATTAAAGGCCTAGCCTTCCTATTGTATGAAAATGGTAAATTCTCATCACAAACATGACTTACTGTTCATTGGGAATTTGTAGGTTCTTCTATAAGAATATTAGGCGGTTCACATGTTCTGGTTGAGACTGTTTCTTTTTGCAGTGACCACATCTGCTCTGCAGATTTTCTTCCACTTTTCTCAAGCAGAGTGTCTCATCAATTCTTCACTGAGCTGGGTCTGCTGTTTTCTTTACAGTGGCAGGTATTAGCTTCCAAGACTAAATGCAGCTAACATAGCTTCTCAAGTTAGTGGTATTTCTAAAGTATTTGATTTTCATGTGACTTTACAGACAGCATGCATCTTACCCAGTTCATGCTTCCGACTCTATGTCTGCTTTCAGAAAAACTTGGTGTGTTTTTAGACTCGTTCTTGTCTTTCATCTCCATCTGCCATTTTGTGCTAGCTCCGTTCTCCCACAATTCAATGCGACATTGTCACTATAGACTGCTGGTAGCTACCAAAGACAGTAAAAGTTGCTATGAGGAAGTTCTTTTGAACTGTAGAACTTTATTGTCCAGCTGCAGCTGGAAAGTGAACAGGCAATATTACATGGATATAATCGATTATGTGCTGTCAGTGCATCGATGGGATTGGCACTCCAGCCACCGTAAAATCTTCACACAACTCCAACAAAGCAGACAGGACTCTTTCCTGCTCTCCTTGGGAATAGCTCTGCAGCCACACACAGGAATGCTGCACGCATGATGATGGGGATGGGGGAAAGCCCATGGGAGCCCCCAGAAGAGATGAAACTGTTGGAGAGCCAATGGGGTCAGGCCTGTCGGGAATCGGAACTGTTATGGTGCTGAGGCACCGCTTGCTGCATTGCAGCACTCGGGTTCTAATTTGAGTTGTCCCATCTGGGTAGGTGCATGGAACGTCTAGTCTCTCCAGCATGATGACCATGTTTCTCCGCTGTCAGAGGAGCTTTATAAACTCTACATTTCAGTGGAGATACTCTCTGAGCTACGCAGATAGGAAGTGGTCAGATCTCCGTAGGTGGAAACACATATTATTGGTCGGGTCATTCTGATGACTGCCATATTCAGAGAGTAGTTGTTGCTGTGACAGATCGGCTCCTCTCGATGATGTGTGTGTCACTCCTTCAAATGAGCACATTATGAGACTCAGGCTAGGGTACTCTCTGGGTGTCTTGTCGGTTGCCTCAGTGTATGCTAGGGTGCTATTTTATTCCAAACTTTGCCTGGTTGTGGATAGGTGCCCGCGAGTTGCCACTCCTCTGGTCATGGGTGACTTCGGTGCAGCCACTGCCACTGACAGGTCTGGCTATGTAGATTGTGTTGGTCCCCAACAGTCTGGCGACCACAGTGAATGTTTCTTGACTTTGCAAAAAAGTCTGGGACTGTGTGTCGCTGGATCCAAGTTCCAATGCCCTGAGCTGCATCATTGGACTCCAGTACAGGTGATGCAGCAAAGGAAATCGATCACGTCCTCGTGTGCAGATGCTGGAGGTTACTACAGAATTGCAGGGTCTACATGAGTGCTCAGTTTGTGAATTCTGACCACATACTTCTTGTTGCTACTCTGAAGATTCAGATTAGGTCGAGTAGGCCTCAACCTACTAGAAGAATGAGGCTGGACCAGGCCAGATTCCAAGATCAAGTTGTTTCTAATGAGTTCTGCATGCTGTTTGTGTAAGGAACTTGCAGACTTGGGCGCGACTGCCAATTCTAATGTGATATGGGAAACCTTCTATTACAAGACTCTGAAGGTCGTGGAGTTTTATGGTGGTGTTACTGGTGTTCTCAGAAGGAGGTATGTCATCGTCTCTGGGTCCACAGTTCTCGAGGTTGATCTTCTTCACTCACTAAGATTGCAGAGATGGTGAACCAGCTGAGGGTAGAGAAGGCAGCAGGGATCTGTGGAATCCGGGGTGAACTTCTCCAGCCTGGAGGTAAAGCTGTCCTCCTGGCATTACCGACAATCATTGCTTCCATTTGGGAGATGTGCGTCATCCTAACTGACTGGAAAATGGGACTTGTTGTCTCTATCTGGAAAAGGAAGGGTGACCGCCTAGATTGTAGAAATTACAGGGGGATAACTCTGCTCTCAGTATCAGGTAAAGTCCTTGCCAGGGTCAACCTCAACAAGATCTATGATCATTTGCTTGCCTATCAGCACCTGGAGCAATCTGTTTTTTTATGCCTAAAAAGGCTACCATCAACCGTTGTGGGCTCTGCGTTGTGAGGGAACATCAGTAATGGCACAATGGCCATGTGGCACGATTCCCCGAGGGTGATCCGACTCACATGATCCTCATTTCTGAGGACCCAAGCAACTGGACCAGGCCAAGGGGACATCCACATAACACCTGGATGTGGCAGATAGACAGCCATTTCCAGAGGGTGGGATTGGACTGTGTGCCAGCCTGCGGTGCCGCCAACAGGGACCCCGAGGTGTTTCGTCGTGTGGTGGGTCTGCTATGCCTGTGCATGCTCCCCAACCTGATCATGAAGTGTGGTATTTAATACTTTTATTTAGAAAATAAATAGAACTCTTCATTTCTTACAGTATATGCAGTTCATCACCTGATTATGACAATTCTTAATTATTTCACATTGCATATTGTTCAGTATAATGTGTACAACTCCTCAGTCCTCACCTGGATAAGTTTTGAAAATGGATGGATGGGTGGGTAATTGTCTTCTAACTGCAGTGAATCTGGATTTTATTAAGGGAGTTTATTAAACGACCATATTTGATAAGTGAGGAATTATGTTCAACTGTACCAGAAGTATAATAATTCTAACAGGTCACTTGACTTTATTTCACCATTAAAAAGAAATTTACCCAGATGTTTACTTCCTGCCACTCTCTTCCTGACTGTATCCACTTTCACTGGGTAAGTGATGAACATCTGCACAGAAGGCAATTAAAAGCTTTAGTGCATTAGTCAGAATAGTAGCTTGTAGGCCCCAGGGCCAACACACAAGAACTTGCGGCTTTATTGGAAGATACTTCATGCAACACACCACAAAGTTCACTTCAGATGCATTTCAGCTAGCACTTAGACGACTTAAATGTTCTCAAGAATTCCTCCTTTACTTTGTGGTGGTCCAAATGCAGTGCAGAGAAAATTGTCTGAAAGTTAAAATAATATGACCTTTTTTTTTTTCTTTTTTTTTTTTTTAAATCAATTGATGTATTAATGACGTTTACCAGGTACAAGAAAAGAAGTTTGATAACCGGATAACCACTTATGGAAAACAGATTGATCATTATTGAAGAATGACAGAATAGACCACATTAATTAAAGTAAATTAATTAATCATTTGAAAAACTATAGACATTAGCATGGACTGCAATGTAAAATGGGGCATTGTGAGACAAACAAAACAAACGAAACAAAGCAAACAAAATATGCTGGAAGGTCAATGTTGACTTAGCAAGTCAAACAACTCTGGGGGGGGGGGATTCCCAGGTTGGAGTGCACAATCCACTTCTAACACCTGTCAAAGCTGATTTGTTACTCTTGAGGGGTGGGAAAAGTAGTGGAAGCCTTGAGTAGCCCCCCTACCACCTACTGAAAATCACACAGCAAAAAGACACCTGTATACAGATCAACCATCAGGGTCTAAGAAGGTTTGGTAAGCTCATTATTTATCAATAATCAAATGGCCTTGCATTGAAACATTTTAAATTGTTTTTAAATAAATGTTACACAGAGAGAAAATGATGTGAATATGATAAAACACAATAATGATTAGGTCGAATGAGCAGCATATGGATTCATCAAACAAATAAAACGAAGTGTAGTAAAGTGTCACCTTGGCTGAACTCCAACTCCTCCAACAACAGGACTTAAACTCAGAAGCGACTCTTTATAATCAGCTTTATAGTCCAAGTTTGAGCTCGATGTATTGACTGCTGAATGAATTTAATGCATGCAATATACCTTGAAACTAACATTACTATGGTCTTATTGGCATTAAATGTCAACAGTCAATTTTTATTTAATAAGACTGACTGACCTTGTCACCATGCGGCAATCTCCCCATTACTTTAGCCTAGAAGGAATTAAAATATTCAAATACTCTGTAAGGAAAAACATTTTAATTTCCCGTTGACATTAAGATGTCATGGCTTGTAGGCATTTGGCGGTATACGGTACCTTGCTAGCTCTCCAGTTCTTCAAATGTTCCTCCTGTTTTAGTTAAAACACAATTACAAAAACACCCTTAAACTAATTAAATGGAGGGACAGGACAAAATGAAACTTTGATTTTTTTGTGTTATTGCTTTTCCCATAACCTTTTTGAAAATGCTTGGCAGTTTGTTGCTAAAGCCTCCCAAATGTAGGAAACTGAATTTATTATCTGTGACAGCCTCCCCCCCCAAACCCCCCATTGTTCTGAATTTGCTCATTGTTTTCCTTAAGAAACTGTGCTGATATAACAGGCATTAAGTTTTATTGACAATGAATAAATTTAACTTTGTATTATTTTTACATTGTTAGACATATTGGATAAGCGGTTATGGAATATGGAGGTGTGGGTTGGCCCCCCCCATCCTGGTTTGTTCCCTGCCTTGCACCCATAGCCTCTGGGATAGGCTGTGAAGCCCCTGCAACCCTGAATGGAACAAGCGGCTACAGAGACTGGAACAGATGTAGGTAATACAATGACGTAAGATAATATTAATCAACAGATTCATTTAACTGGGTTATTCTGTTCATTAATACTCATCCTGTAGCTTTTGGTATTGGGTTTATTTTTGCCTTATTTTCCGGTATAAAATAGCATCAGAAGCTGTGCGTAGCGGTTTAGCAAAATGCAGGGTCTGAGCCTCAGTATTCTGTTTGGGTAGTAACTCCAGCAAGCACACCCCCTGCTTCTTATACTGCATGGAAAAGGACTAGACCTCTCAATAACCCGTTAGCGTCCACACAAAGCAATTATGAAAGATCTGCACAGGACCACCAGAGCAGTAATTTACCAAGAATCTGTGCTCAAAACTCAAGGTTCCATTTTTTTATGGGTATTACTTGATCAACCTACCAAGTCACCTCAATAAGAAAAGTTTCAGTTTTGCTAAGAAAGAGCTATTGCTGTTTTATTACTATCACAACACCCATTTACAACTGTATTGACATAGCTATTTGCGTTACTCTATGTCTAGATTTGCTACCATTATTAATATATTGCAAACAAGCTTAACAGAAGAGAAAGCCATCAAGCAGTGGATCTATGGTAGATGTGATCTATCCAGTTTATCCACTGGGGAAAACTCATTGCTGAGCAGCTCCACTACAGCCTCAGTAAACGTCATTTTAATCTATCATCCCACTTCCCAGTATTAACGAAGTGGCGCGGGACCAGTTCTAGGATCCCAGAAAACACTGATATGTGGAATTTGTAACTGGTCTATCTGACTATAATTCTCTTGGACGGGAGACATAATTTTATACAGCATTCTTTGTAGCAGCAAAATTGCACAGGTGCACTGGACATAAACAGACACATTATCTTCTGGTTTTAGGATTCTTTTCATCTATTTTTTTTTTTCCTACGGAGAGTAATAGAAAAAACCAGTGTCCTAATGCAGTAATCCTGCTCTTCAGAAGCGCCATTACACGCACTATTAGGGAGTAATCAGAGGACGGAGGGTATTGTCAGGGACTTATCAAGTGGGCGAGATGTATTTATGATGTGGAGAAGAAAGGTCAGACAGTAGAGAATACAGTTGGAGTGGGGCTGAATGAATAGAGCAGTAGTGACACACGGCTGAGAAGCGTGGCCAGTTACTCCCTGCCTGTGGGCCCCTATTCTGCCATGAAAATAAATACTCACCCTCGCACTGAAACCAGACATGTTCAGATAAAGAAGGCATCTCCGGGTCTGATGTCTAAGCTTTACAATCCTGCACTAGAATCACTTGAAATCATTCTGGGGATTGCGCATGTGCGTGTGTGTGTCTGTCTGTCTGTCTGTCTGTGGTCCAGGTATGCATTACATTGTGGGCACCAAATCCCACAATGTGATAAAAAACAGTTATTTTGACATTTTTGGGGAAATTCAATCTGTAGAAAAATCTGTGACTACAGTCTAAAAATGCCAAAGGTATTTTGTTTGGTTATTTATGGTTAAGGTTAGGGCTGGGTGGGGGTTACGGTCGTCACTGCTGGGATTACAGTTTTGCCTATAGAAATGAATGGACGGTTCCCCAAAGATATGAGTACAGGTCTGTGTGTGTATGTGTGTGGTCCAGGTATACCTTATCTTGTGGAGACCAAATGTCCTCACAATGTGATAAATTCCCGTTTACTGGTCCTCATATGGGAAAACTCTATTCTATAAAAATCTGTGACTGCAATGAAAAAACTAAAAGTCCAAAAACTCGTCTTTTGTTTGGTAACTCACGGTATGGTTAGGGCTGGGTGTTAAGGTTGTCATAGTTAGCGTTAGCATTTTTCTCATAGAAATAAATGAGCGGTCCCCAGAAAGACATGTTTACCCCGACATGTACGTGTGTGTGTGCGTGTGTATGGGGTGGGGTTGGTGGGAATCAATGAATCGAGATCATTGCTAGTGCAAGAAAAATCTCTCAGCAAGATTTTGGATTTCATATAACTTAATTCACACCAGCGTTTGGCAATTACCTGCCAAACTTATCCTTCAGGATACCTCCTCCATTAGGGAAACCGATTCATTATTTCCTTACATACTGATGTAAATATTCCCTGCTTCGTTTGAAATGCACTCGCATTAAAGTAACAAATGAAATGCAGTTATCTATAGACACGTTTTCAATCATTTAAATTGCTTTACTTCTGTCGAGATGACAGCAGTTCCCACTCCAGAGTCATTAATATCCAGTTCGGCGGCGTGTTGTAAGTGTCGAGGCCCGGGTATGACAGCATACCTGTGGAGTGAGCGGGGGGGGGGGAAGGTTTACGATCCCGTCCTTCCATCGGGTCACTCATTGCCACTTGCCAGCAGGGAGAACATATGGCATTTTCACTGCTGAAAAGATCCCCACGCTCCAAGATGTGTTTGTTTGTGATGCTGGGATGGTGCGCCGCAAACTGCTACGGCAACAGAATCTTTATCAGTTTTAACGGAGAGTAATAAATGATGCTGTCGGACGGACACTCTCAAAGAATCACGGAGCACTTTATCGCGTTTGTTTTATTGAACGTGCATTATTTGCCAGCTAGTTCCCCATGAGTGGAATTAGTTTTCTATTTCTGTTAGAAATTATTTCTCGTGTGAAAGTGTTAATGTAAAATGGACCTCGGATATCCTGAGACAACGCGTCTGATACTGTTAAGAAAACAAAATTGATTCTAATATCTTCTCATAAAACATTCAATAACACTTCTATAAGATCATACTTCAGAAACCTCTTCTTGTGGATTTGGATTCCTTAGGGGCATAGTAACAGAATAAAGTATTACCCTTAACTCCTCTGTCAGTGTTAGCTGTTTCATCAGTCTTTGAGTGCTTGAGTCATTGTCTGCCGGTGAACAAATATGAGTGAGTGAAAGCACAACACAGAGTCATATTCTGCCTATTATTTTAGACAGGAGCTACTTTAAGTGTTAATTACCCAGCAGTACATCCCAAATAAAAGCATGTAACAATTAACTCATTGTTTTGCATGTGAATAGCCAGGCAGCTAATGTTACCTCGGAAAAAAGGGCCGTGCATTTAATGTTAACCCAAAAAAGATTTTATTTTGCAATAGATAATTCCATCCATGTTTAGATAAAGGTTTTGCAGCTGTCTTTGATTCAGAGCCTGCCGATTTCGCCACTGCCAGATGAAGGACTTAGCATCTAGCCTACAGATAATCTCAGGTCTGCTTAAACCCCATATAAATCACTGTCACCTTCCACCTTGAAAGTGTATCCAACACATTCACGCGGCCATAAAATTGACAAAATATCTCTTGTTTTGTTGTTGAAAAAGAAAGGATGAGGTATGCCGCATCACACTTTTAATCTTGTGCCAGTGTTCAAGGAAAACAATGTTTTCCAGACTAAACAGCAATTTAAAAGCAAAGGAAGAAGGGGAAAAAACCACAGCAAGATACAACCCCAAAACGTCAAAGGAGAGCCTTCCAGGGAAGCATATAAAGGCTGCCATTTTTTGGTTCAAAAGAAAAGCCACTGGAACTTTAATTACGGACTGGAATTGGGCCAGACTGGTTGTGCATGGAAGGAAGAGGATAAACTTCCCAAAGACGTAATGAAAGAATATTACTGTCAATATACATAGTGGGTCACATGACCAGTTTCATTATAGAATTTACATCCATGGATGTTTCATTAGTATTTTGAAGACATATTTATAAATGTAATAAATCAAATCCCATCCTAGTCACATGTCTGTCGGGTCCTTCTGCAAGGCCCTTCATCCCCCGAAACACTAAATGACTGACTTTGTGCTTGGACTTCAAGCTTCACCCTTAACTGTCTCGAAACTGCAAGATGGGACATGCGAAAAGTAGCCGATGTAGCCGCTGTCTCCTGCTGACAACGTTTTTTAAAGCCACGTCTGCATTTGACCTTGCCGCTGGATTGAACCTTCCCAGCCAAACCATCCTGCTCTCCTGGCCAGATTCAGAGAATCTAAAGGAGCTGCACATTTGCCAGAAAATTCTCCACAACAGCTCTGATATAGTAAGCCCTTCATGTAAATAAAGGTCAAAGGTCGAGGTCAAATTCATTTATATAGCTAGTTTTTAAAAAAAAAACGACCAAAGTTTTATTAAAGTGCTGTACAGAGGCAGCGAGAAAATAAAGCACAAAAGCACCATTTACCCAATGTCATGAATAATGTGCTTTCTCTGCATAAATTAAAGGAATTAAAGAAGGACCCAAAGAAGCACCCTTTGGCATCATTTTACTGGTTGCACAGCTGTGTGAATTATTTTGGAACTATTTGCTCTCACCGTACTTGAGAAAAATTTCATCATTTGTTAAAAGTGTTTAATAGATTAACTTAAGTGGGCCACATATCCCCCGAGAGGAGACGTCTTAAGCCTGATCACAAATAAATCAACGTGCTAATCAGGAAGCGTTATTTCAATTGTAAGCAAGCTAGGTCAATGGCTATATCGCTAACCTGTTAATCATTTACTGTTTTTGTTTTCATTTCTAATAAAGAACAATTAGACCACACTGAATTGTAGAAATAACAGTTTGGCTACAGGAAGTTTAAAACATATAGTAAAAACCGTGTTTAATTACTAAGACTACAATACAAATGGTCTTTGGAAATTATTATTGTGAGATAATCAGGAACAGTAGCTTATGCAGTGTGATGCCGTTCGGCAGTTTTTCTGCGAGTACATGCCTCACATTCATTACCTGTTTATATGATTCATTTCCTTTCAAACCATCAAAAGTATCTTGCAGTAACTGTACAAAAAAGAAAAAACAGATATAAAAAATGATCTCAATACACAATGGATTCAGAATCCAGGATGTATGTACAGTACACTGGGGACTGTTTTTCTGTTCCGTGAAATTCTTACACGCTAGACACCTATTCTGCAGTTCTGGCTTCTCACCTTCACCAAGACAAACCCCTCCCCCCACCCTCCTCGCACCACCCCAGCCACTTGACCGGATCGTGGATAGCGAACCCTCTAATTGAAAATGGACGCCGACAGTCACTGCGGCTCATTTACTAATTGGACCAAAGGAAATGTCAGGACAGACAAACGATTAAGCCGTGACAGAGGCATCCGTGGAACCACGATGTCTGCACAGAGGACACCTGAACCTGAATAAACATGAAGGGCAGAAATAATGGAAAATCTATACGATGTCATAATATCACACATTCTCTGAAAATAAAGCACGAGGGAAAGCATGCAAGGTCAAGGAAGGACACGGTGGAAACGAACCAGAGCAGAATTACTCTGTAGTATAAAGAAGGTCCCCATTAATGCTCTTATCATGAAATATCTGATTTTTTCAGGCATGGATATGACTCATTTTGCGTACATAAGCAGGCACCAAAGTGATAATCAGCCAGAAATAAAAAAATATTGTGCGATGATACAAGTGTCGCTCCATGGGGTAACGCCTCTATACCTGTGATCAGAAGGTTGCCAGTTTGAATCCCATCCTTGGCAGAATAGGCACATCTCCATGAGGCCCTTGAGCAAAGCTCACAGCCTGCTGGAGGTAACAATACTGTAAGCCCTGTGCTCAGACCCCTACCATTGTCCTCAACTGTATGTGCTTGTATATTTCATGATGGAGTGTGTGTAAAGAAGCATTCCAATATACTTGTGCAAATGACAAATAAACCATCATTTCATATTATTGTTTCATATTATAAGGCTTTACCTACCTGGGCATTTTTGGTTGTAGGATTTTACCTACAGTAGCTCTCTACCATGTACCTGAGAGACCGTCTCTGAGAACACACAGCACAGATCTTGTCTGACTTTAATACAAGCGTGCAGATTCGGTTATGGATGGTAGAGACATGTACCTACTAATATTGTAGGAGCACCGTGTGTGTTTATGGGGGCGGGGGGGTTTGGGGCTGGTTTGTTCCCTACCAGTGTTGAAACCTGCTGTTTTAATAACATTAAGATCAGCAGGCAAGAAACAAAGTTCCAGATACAGTCCTTAACCTTCGAACAGAGAGGTTCCTTCCTTCCTAATTCAGCCGGCTACTTGCTACAGTGAAGAGAAGTAACTCTCCCAGGAAGAAAAGTTGGTCTACGACTCGCTGCATCATTAACACACGAGTCACAGCGTGCCAGCAGAGTGGAACTTCTCAGTGTGGCCGACGGTGAAGGATCGCGGACGTACCTGCAGCAGAGCCGCCTCGGATTAGCATGTCTGCCAGCAGCAGTGGGGTGGGGGGCGGACCACGCCGTCCAATTTGTTTTCTGCTGATGAGATCATTTTTCTAATTAACCCCAGGAGCTTCGCCTGACGCCCCCGTTGCCGTTAAAGGACTGTGGAAAAATGAGCTGCCTCTCCATTCAAATGTTTACCAAAAACATTGAGCTGCTTTTTGTTTTTTTTTTATGGTTCAGGGAGCAGGTGCCACCAGAGCGATGATCACGCTGCATTATAGTTTATTCCATGTAACCTCTGACATCACTCTTTGTGCTGTTCCTGTCACTACATGGACGTCTTGTTTCACTGAGATCTCTCCTTTGCTTTGAAGGTGCCTTTCATACGCAGACTACGTGCTATGAGGCACATTCCTGCACAAAGCTAAGCTAGAAGTTGCATCTCAGAAGAAGATTCTACTGCTCATAGCTTGCTCTTCTATGGCTTAGGGAGACAAAATTGGGATTCTCATTTTAGCCGCATTTTAGTTTCTATTTTGTCTGATATGTTTCTCCTAAAATTCACCAGGAGAAATAAAGTAGACAAAGGTGAGCCAGAGGACAGGAGTCATATTTGATATAAACAAGAAATCTTGCCAAACTTGCCTGGGCAGGAATCTAACCCAAAACCCTGGAGGTCCAAGATTCAGCGGCACCTACTGAGGCATCCGACGCAATAGTCTATTGCTGCTTAATTTAATCTGCAATGTGCACCATGCAAACATCCCTATATATCAGAGTCTGTCGGTAACAAGCTGAGAATTTTGCACAAAATTGGATCATTCTGACTGCACATACTGCTGTTGTGTGAGAAAACAGCAGCTGACTTGGACTAATTTACTCTCACAAGAACTCCAGCTACTATCCATCAACATCAATTGGAAGAACTGGCTAAGCAGGACTCTCTGACTACTCAGTGCAATTCATACCTACCAGTGTCATCAGTTTCCCTTCTTTGGAAAGAAAATTAATCAGCTCCTCAGTCTTAATTGTGAATTTCTGAATGTTGTGTTTTAGATTAAATATGTGTAATTTGGTAACCATTCTGCTAGCGGCGATGAGTCCAAAATGTGTGTATTCCAGCTTGGAGCAGCTTCTTGGAAAAAGCTACCCCTTTCTAAATGGCTTGAGGCTGGTTCCTGAAACCACGTTAACTGCATTTTCCTCCAAATTCATCCTCCAAAGTCCGGAAAAGTAGACTCTTAGAGCAGACTCATCGGGCATGGAATGGAAACTGGGTCAAGTGGTTAGAGGAAGTCTTTTGGCAGTAATTATAATACAGAGTAGGGTCACACTTGAGGCAGAGTCTAGCACGAGCACCACTGCAGAGTTTCAAAACATCACAACTGTTTTAAAATGTCTCGAGAGTGAATTTGTTTTTTGAAATTCCGCAGCTTGCTACTGTATTTAATATGATACAATGATTATTTGATTGCCCAGTTACTTTAGCAATGACAATAGACAAAGGTCATTACACAGAATTAGGAAGCATATTAAATTGTTGTTAAACATCACTCCTGTATTTCATCTACAGTGGTTTCAAAACTCCTCCTTGAATTCCAGTCGGCAGTCATGACTTTCAAAATGAGTTCCTTAGTGCAAACATCATCTGATGTTGGAATATAAGAAATTTATGGGGTTTTCAGAGAAAAATCCAAGAAACACTGATGTAGATTGGGCCATAAATATTTGTCCCTGTAAAATGTATAATATCATACACGAGACAAAGTTTATATAGTCATAAACAAAACCTGTCTTTGATAGAGGTCAACACAGCACCTTGAATGACTTCTTTCTTTGTGATTGGTTGTCTGCAGTCCTGCAAGTTCTATAAAAATAGAAACTGAAAGGAAAAATATTTCACATCAGTAAAGCTTAAACTGTTTCCTTCAGAAAGAAAATATTATTGTTTTAAAAGGATTTAAGAAACAACTGCATGGTGTGCGACGCCATAAACATGGAAACCACGCCATTCAACGAGGCTTATTGTTACCTCCGGCAGAGCTGCAGTATTTCTGCTTAATCTCTGAGGTGCCCACAATGCACCACGGGCTATACTCTCCCCACTTGCCTGTACACTTGGGGTTTGAAGTTTTAATCCTGTACACTGCCGCACAAGGTCACCTCTCCGTTTTTGTCAACACGCGACGTATTTTTCACGCTCCATTTTAGTTACTGCGAGTCCCTTTTTCAAGCACTATTAAAAATCTGTTAATACAGGATTCAAATTGGTGGCTTAGGAAAGGAAATTACTTCTTTTTTTCCCTCTAAAATTTGCCTTTCAGAAATGCCACTGGCAGATTTTGCAGGTTTATGACCCCTAGATTATCCATTTTTCCGAGCTGGATGTCGCACCGGCGGGTATTTCTCAGGGAGCCTGATTTTCATACTGATGTGCGGCGTTGAGGCTGTGTTTTATTTCTCTTTACGCTCTCTGGTTCGCCTCATGCATCACCTTAACCCAGCAGCTGTCAGGCTTCACTGATAGCAAGTGAGGCAGACAATTTCTCCTTTAATAAATAAACAACTCCGGTCCGGAATGTAATATCAGAAGCGTACATTTTAGCATATTTCAGAAGGCATTTCATTACTACTAAGACTACATGTAGTTCAATCACCCACCCCCCCCCCGCCATTTGATTTCATATGCAGCATGATAATGGCCCGCTACAAAATTATGAAGACAGTTTCATAATTTCACATTTCCCCACTGCAGTTTGCTTACTGCCGAGCCATTATGTCATTTTCTATCATGTGCATGGCTCTATACATTAGCTGCTTCAGTGGGTCATGTACCATCTATACTAGAGTAAGATTATTATGTATTACAAGCTGTTACTAGACTTTGAAACAATTAAATCTTTTACGCTGGCTGAGTATTGAAAGGCGCTTTTACTGAGGGTAAGCAAATTTGCTCTAAATCATGACCTTGTCAACTGTTTTACAGTATGGAGTTTGCGCTATACCTGTAAGTGATCATCACTCCCTAATTGCCATTAAATCTTGGGGGAAGAAAACAACTACAGGACAAACGTGTAAGATGCATGTTGGGTGCACTGCATGGCACCGTAGCGGAACATGCAAACATTCACCTGCAAACATCCATCCTGGTGCTGTATCTCATTAAACTGAAGAATGAGGTTTTAGCTACTCTACTGATTGCTCAGTAAAGCCCAATAATGTGGCCTTCACAAAGCATGTCTTTGTTAATTAGAGCAGCCTACTGCCCAGGCATGATAGAATTAATCACTTTAAACCCATACTTCAAAGCAGCACTCAAAATTATAACTTCAAATCCCAGTTGTCTCAATTTGATTGGCTGGGAGTATTTTGGTCCCCAACGTCTATTGTAACCCCCTCAATACGCCGATGGGTCAACTTTGCTCTGAAAAACAATGTAAAAATGTGGAAAAAAAATCTTCCCGATATGACAAAATAATACTTAATAATGAGCATACTTTAGAATACGCGCCACAAAATATATTTTAACAAAAGGGAAACGTAGCGTTACATAAAAATGAATGTTTTACAGTCTATATGGACGACTTTGAAGCACTGACATGCGCAACGCGCGATTTTCTAATTTCCCAAATATAGGCTACAGTACGTTGGCTATGTTAAAAAAGTAGCTTATTTTCTGCTTTATGTTTTGTGGGGTTTTTTTGTGTGGAAGGAACAAAATCGTGGTACCTAAAGTTACAGGAAGCTGAGCTTCACATGCGATGCAGGCGAGGGAGGCGGCAAGGAAACAAGGGACAGATGCGCCGGTCTGGGCGGAAACCGGAGCCCGCGGAGCGGAGAAGCTGTACCCCGCGGCGCGAAGCGGAGTTCCTGCTTGACGTCTGCTGATCAAGCGACTTCTCCGGGCCCAAATACCCGTTTCTGAGCCCCCAGGTATTCGCATTTTTCGGGATTGCATTCGGTTGGCGTAGCATTTCATCCGTTGTTTGCATTTCCCAGAAAGGCTACTAAAGCGGTTTTATTGAGTGTACTTGATTGTTCCTGCTATAGCGCAGAATCATCCCATCAATCATGCACCATTCAATTTTTAAAAGTCAATATAGTGCAAACAACATGCATTGCATGTAGATATTTTACGTGTGTGAAACGTGTTTTCCCTGAAAAAAATGTGCTTAAGATGTATTTTCTTTGAATATTTTTCTATTTTATTTTGGAATTTATAACACATTTTGCATACAACATACTATAGCATATATACATTCTGTATAGAATGTTACCTCGTTACATTTTACAATATATGCATGTATGTATTCTGGGGTACACAATTAGGTAGATTGTCAGTTTCCAAAAAACATTACATTTAATATATGGTATATGATCTGATTTTTTAAAACCGTCGACATGCTGTTTGAAATCCGAAAACTTCTCATCAGAGGCAACCTATACTTCATGTTCTCTAAGCTTCACGACAGTGTTAGAAAATGATTAAATTGCGCACATTCTGATTAAATATTGCATATATAGGAAACAAACCTTTTAAATGTTCGTAGCCACCTCAATAGTTACTTTTTTTGTACGGTCTACTGTCATTAGAGAAATCTGTTTGATTCACCCTGGAAATATTGTATTTTTCTTACCCAGAGGTTGTGAGGTTTTTTTTTTTTGACAACTGGCAAAAAATAATAATTATGTCATCATTTATAAGACGACGGTGAGCTGACAGCGGCCAGAGAAGTTTCATCAGAGGGCTCTTTATTATACTCTGATGACGGAACATTCGCCCTTTGATAAATAACCTGTTTCGCAGCAGGGTTCATGGTAAAACATACAGGGGTTGCGTTTCACTCAGCGCAGATGGATCATTGAAAATGAAATCAATTCAGCCGGAGACACAGTACTCTGACCTCCCACCCTGATGTTTTTCATCATCAATACAGATATCGATCCGGAGAAGTTCGCCGTGCGTAGCCCCGACACAGTAAAAGACCGGCAGAACAATAACAAGAAGGGAAAAAATATAGCAGTCGAGGAAGAAAAGTGAGTCCTTATCAAGATTAAGTATTCATCCAATGTTGAATGGTGGAACAAACAAGTCTGATTACAATCTATCGTCTTGAATTTCATATTTGTAGGACCGCGTGATCGACCCCTAGCCCTATTTTGTACTGTACGTAGGTTATTATATTGTATTCCAGTGAGCTGAAGTACTGAGGTAAACATATGGCTGTTTAGAGAAAGGAAAAGCCGTAGTGGTGTGATAAGACTAAAAGTGATATGACCAAAACAGCAATAGATTGTGTGGTGTTGTTTTTATTTCAGCTTATCCCCCTTCTGTCTTGACAAAGATTTTACTGCCATTTTTACTTTAAGAATGTCATGACGCAAAGCTGTGAAATGGCTCGTATACAAGTAACGGTTAAGGGAAGAAACAACATAATTCAGCTAATTTCATCTTCGTAATCCCGAAAATTCGTGTAGATTCTTTGAATCGTACAGTAAATGCCAAATTTCACCTGTAATATAATTGTATAAAGCTTAATTGCTGTCTTTATTAACTCTGGTTACTCTGGGGAGTTGTAAACAGGTTTTATAGCTCCAAAACAGGGTCATTTGCCAATTTAAAGGAACGCTTCATTAAGAATGGGTTTGCTGGGAGCTCCGCAGAGGCTAAATGAAAAAAGGGAACCGAGGGAATGTGATTAGATGTTATTAAGGAAAAGGGCTACTCCAGAGACAACGGCCTTTAAATAGTGCATTAAGTTTGAATCTAATTTACTATGCACAATTGAACACTTTCCCAAGAGAAAGATCCGTTTAGATCAGCAGAACCGATGCGATGTAAGATGTCATTTAATAGTCTAAACTCAATTTCGACTGTGCCCGTTTAACTTTTCAATTCGTTTTTTATGGATGGAAAACTGTCCTGCAATTTTATGTGTCCTTTTAATCACTCGAGATTCTAATTCTCCTTAGATATTAACGTATAAACATATTTGTTTTAAAACATCATCTGGCATATAGATCATCCACCACGTATCATTTACTCTGAACGATAGGTTTGTTTAAGATATGTCAATCTGACAAACATGTGATTGCATTCACTAAAAAAGGACGGAATTGTTTAGTGCGTGGGTTGCAGGCCATTACAACTGCATATACTGGGAGTTACAACCCAATAGGCGATGCCCCCTGAAAAACGAACCCAGCGTCCACTCTGTGCACATTTGAAGGGCATTTCCATAATCTCTGTAAAACCTACAGTCAAGTTGTAATTTAAGTTTCCCTTTGAAGTTACCCTCTTCCATAATTAAACGGAAAACAACACAATCACATAAAGTGGTGCTTTGCATAATGCACAGTAACACAGCTTTGAGAATGTGGCATCAATGCAGGGACAAATATTGAACACATTCAAATTAATTTTATTGGCTTACATAGAACTCATATCCATTTTCTAATTGCTTCACTTACACAGTTTTATCATAATGTTGGATCGATGTAACATGTACAACAGGTATGTTTTTTTAAAAAAAAAAATTTACCTCAAGATCTGGATAAAACCAGAGGACGGAAAATTTGCCTTTTAAATAAACGTGTCGGAAAAAGAGGACATGAACCTCCAGAAGCCAAAAGACGAAGTAGACGAAAGGGACGATCCCAGACTCCCAGTGATTTTATCTAGTAACTTATACTCCATGAAGCCATTGTCTCCATCAAGTTTGGACAAAATCAGATTACATTACTGACAAAGATCTCACAAAATTGGATGAATTCTTGTAAACTTTAGTTGTCCTCTTTTTAAAGCATCGGTTTTCACAAAATAGCTCATTATATTGCTTATGCAGGCATGCATATTATTGCATTTAATTTAAGGATAATTTCATTAAAAGTGAAATATTCCATTGAGCTCACAGTACTACACAGAGGGACACTGCAGTAATTTGCACTTCTGGGACCAGGGTTTGAGTCTCCACCCTCCTTGCATATTCTTCCTGTGCTGTTGTGTGGTTTCCCACAGTTTAAGTTAGATCGTTGTGTGTAGGTGTGAATGGCGTGTGTATGTGTGTGTGCACGTGCCCTGCGATGGGTCGGCCCCCCATCCTGGGTTATTCCCTGCCTTGTGCCTGTATCTTCTGGAATGGGCTCTAGACCCCCAGACCCTACACAGGACAAATGGGTTCTGCGCAGATTTATAGTTCTGTGCAAAGACAAAGCAACATTGTGTGTTTTATTGTGTCTCTTAGCTACTGTTTTTTTTTTTTTATTCATTCATTTACCAATAACACACATCACATTTACCAATATCACACATATGGGCCGACAGTTAAAAAAAACGTTGAAGCCCTTTTTCTCATTTTAAGTGTTGGCATAGTTATACTGCTTTACCTTTGCAGTATAAAGGATTTGCAATCAACTTCCCTTTTCTTCGATGATACTTTTTTTCCTAAGACAATCCATTTTGGAGTTTTTCAAGTTAAGCACTTGCCCTGCCCCGCCCCACTAAACTTGAACCAGCAATTCACAAGTCCATATCCTTAAGCATTGCTCTTCTTGTCATTCAGTAAACATAATGAAATCCTCTTCACACACCGAACAAATGTACAGTTCTGGACCAGAGCGTTAGCAGTGCACTTGTCATAAAGTCAAGCAGGGGTAGCTTGATTAGCTGAAATGTGAAGGCGCAGGACTGATGAAGGGCTGTTGAGGCTCGACGGGAGACTGAGGAATGTTATCAGCCGATTAGGGTGTGTTCAAGAGGTTTCTCTGCCTCCTTTCTGCGAGATGTAACAAGAGGTCACCTTCTAAGGAGGTGCAGAAATCTCCCCTTTGGTCACTTGGGCCAAAGGCGTGAGGAATATAGAAGCGGAAGCTGAATGGTGCTAATTCTTTGGGACTGAGATTACGGAATTCCTCTCCAGTGGGCTGGCGTCACGCCGCGGCTGTATTTCAAGACCACACTGTAGCCTTCTACCCATTAAACTGACGCACCAAAGGTGAAGATTTATGCTCTGCTGACACCTGCAAGGGGTCCACCCTCCAAAAAGCTGCGAAAGGGGAGACTGTACTGTGTAGATAAATGGAGCACGCATTTCATACACTTCTGCAAGCTTTATGCCACATGATAATTGGCAGTCTTCATACGGAGTTAAAGCCCTCAACTTGCTCTGGAAGTGCAGCATTCCAGAACAAGAAAAAAAAAGGAAATTTGAAGGAGAAGGATTGATCACAGCTTATGCTATAAAGAAAAATGCAAGAATATATTCTAGGAAAGCCTATTACAATTGCCATTCTTATCTAATGTCAACTAACAAAACAGATTTCTGAGATGTGTGAATCCACACTACTGTACTTGTATTGCGAATCCATACTACTTGTCAGGTCTTGAGGAATTGTAGGCTTTAACATTCTCTGTCGATCACACAATATTTACAGGAAAACTCACAGAAGACTGACATATGCAAGTAAACACAGACATTTAAGAAAGTCTGAGGCCTGTAGTGATGCTCCAAGAGTAAGCAGAAGATTTGAGCGCCGGAGCTAAATTTTTATCAGTTTTTAATCCCTTCGGGATCATTGCCTGCCAATTCTTGATTGTTTATTAGGGCATTAGTATTGTCTTTGGTGGAACTGAATTCATAAGTAACGTTTGAGATGGCCTACTGTCCTGCTCTCAGTTGATTTTTTAATAATTGCATTTCATGGTACTTCTCCCATCTGTTGCCAACGTCTACAGCTGAACTTCTATTAAACATCGAAAAATCACACCCATCCATGCAGACAAAAGTTCAGCTTGCTCTGCCAGAAAGTGTCTATTTCCATTTTTGCACTCGGCACATACAAATTAAAAATGAATCTGTCAAGCAAGTTTTTAATTAGTTTTTATTTTTTAATTATTATTTGAGGTAAAGGAGAAAAACACTAGGGGTGAAGAGTTCAAGCTAAAATATTTAGAAAGGACTTTATCTTCGGTGTGCACATTTAATGCGCAGACCAGAAATTATACAGCTAGTAAACACACGTGTCTGCCGTTATTTAATTCTAAATTTGATACAAAGCATATAGGTACATATGCCATTTAGGTACGTATACTGTATATGCACTTAATGATAAACTCTGTCATCTGTGAATTGTTTTCTGTGGTGCATAATATGAACTACTGGGTTTTATAATCACAATAACAAATGGTTCTTCAGTTCTTAGCGGGGATCTACACAGCATGGCTGTTTTTAATGGCCGCATGACGCGATGGGGGAAAAAAAAAAAGAATAATTGGAGAAAGAGCTAATGAGTGCCAATTAATGGTGACTAATGGAAAATTAGCTCAAAATGCGCTAATGTGTTTCAAGGCTCTACAAGGAAACATTCAGAGAATGTTTTCAGGAGGTAACAATACATTATGACCTGTGACTGCATGGGTAACATACTGTAGGTAGATGAGCTTCATGTGGATTCAAATGTTGGTTCTAGAAATTAGTCACAGTGATGAAGAGTATTTATGTAGTGGTATTACTGTTATGTTGTGTTTTTTTTTTTGTTCAGAAAAATAAAATCTATGAGAAAAATCTAGGTGAAACTGATGTGTTACTTTATATGTCAGTTTGTTCACACATTTTTGACAGCATCTCACATTTCATTTTGGATGTTTTAAGCACAGGGATAGTAAATATAGAGAACTGATTGTCATCCAGGATATATCCAGAAAACAAGTTCATGCATGAGAGCTGGAAAATGCCCCAGCATGACTCATGAGAGTGGGGTCCTGCTGCCCCCAGGCACTGATTGGACGTGAGACTCCCAGGGAAGTTCACAGGAACCCTGCATCCCTAATTAGACTTGTATTTCTGTGGACTCAAACAACTTTAAACTCAAATTTTCATTTTGTTGGTAATGCATAGTATAACAATCTCATTATGTACCAATAAGACTATTCAAATCAAAATCAAATCAAATAGGCTTTTATTGTCAATTCCCTGTATGTTCAAAACATACAAGGGAATTGAAATGCTGTTTCCCTCTCATCTTTGTAATACGGTATATAAAAAAGGATTGAAATATAAAGTATAAACATATAAGACATAAGACATGAGATAAGATATTGCTGTATCCTTTAAAATATGAAAATGTTAACGTAAAATATTAACAAGACATTACCACGTAAACTAGTTGCACAGATTGTTCGTTTGTGACACTGCAGTTCAAATGCAGTCATTGTGTAATTAATTATGACTGGAGGAACTTTTAAAGGACTTTCTAAAATGTTTTTATGCAGAGTGAAGCCTTCTAGTCAGTACAGGGCATGGTTATATGCTTGGCAAATGGGGCAGAAATCTCATCAAAGTCTAAAGTGATGACCAGAAAACAGGGACATTATTATCAACATCTTGAAATTGACCTAGAACGGCTATGGGGCTTAAAATGATTTAATTAGAGCCCCACCTAGTGGATTAAAACAAAACATTATCAATGTAACAAGCATTTAGCGACCACCCCACCCCAAAGCAAAGTTCAAAGGAAACAAGTAAACGGAATTCGCCACATTTCGGCAAATTCATTCCTTTTTTGACGGATATTTCTCAGTTGAAGTTCCCACAACACTTCTTGTTTCGCAGTTTCGTGCCGTTCATTGGACTAGTTCTCTCCCCAGCATTCAACAATCTTTATATGCCCTTTACTCCCAGAAATAAACTCCTGATCATTATGACCTTAATTTGATGGGTGGAAGGACTAATAAAATGTGCAGTGATTATATTACCCCTAATGAAAATTACACAACTTTCTGTAGAGTAGAATTTAAATTTACGCAAATACAAGTAATTAAATTCCTACATGTGCTCATTGGGTATTCCTAAACAAGTCATTGAATATCTGCTGCCCCCTAGTGGCTGTTATTCAAAAGCAACGTATTTAGAGAAAACTATTCCTATGGATAGGAATGCCTCTTTTAAACCTGTGAATCCTAGCATGAGTTTGATATATTGGAATGCTTAAAAATTAATATAAGCAGAAATGGCTGAAAAAAGAATGAGTGATCTGTGTTGGTAGAGAACATGTTAACCACACTACATACACGACAGGGCACATGCACATAGTTATACACTACTTACACTGCAGGGTATAGCCACATAGTCATACACGACTTACACTGCATGACACGCATACACAGT
>JAODKF010000001.1:48195904-48216506 GCA_026779585.1 Mormyrus proboscirostris | reverse complement strand
ATTAAAATGCTATCATTTTATGAACTGTAGAATGAACAAAACTGCTATAACCAATTATTTTGAACAAACTATCATTAATCAAATGTGCATACGAATGATCTTGAGTGTGCATAGATTCTGTTCTTAGCCAAAAACAAATTCATATAAGAAAACATTGGTGAATGTCAGAAACTTTAAAAAGTGCGTGCGTGGGGTTTAAGAACAAATTTGTTCGTAAGAACGGTTGGTGAATGAGGCCCATTAGGAGCTAACCAAGGGACACTAGGGGAACACGGAACAGGATGGCTGGCGGCTAAGGAGGGAGACGACAGACAAGGCCAGGATGGATTCTGACAGCAACATTGTGCTGCATTACCTGGCACATAAGTCTGGAGCTACAAACCACACCAAGATTGCTTTATCGTAACTTGTGTTACATGAAACAGGAACTGCATCCGAAGTATTGACCAGAGGTGTCATGAGGGTGGGGCATTTGGGGCTGATTTCCTGAATAAATTCAAATGAACCCTGAATAATTTGTTTAGCTCAGATGTTTTAACAACCAAGCTTTTGTCACACCCTGCTCATCCGATCCTCCTGTGTGCCACACCCCCTTGATTACCTCGTGTGGAATCCCTGTGTCATCAGCTACTTCGAGTTGTCCTAAGATCCTAGCAACGGTCCTGGTATGGACAAACAGAGACTTATCACAACACTTTTAAAATGTGCTTTTTTATGACTTAAACATAAATATCACACATTAAAGACGTCAAGCAAAAGTCATCGTGCATGTTGGTCAAAGATTCTCTTTCCCCTCAGTAAGTACTTTATTTGTGCCTTTTTAAAGTGTGACCTGCTTCCTTTAGCCTCATTTTACAAGCTTGTAAAAGTTGCGTTGCACTTGGTAGGGTCACTATAACAGTATCCAGTTTATTTTCAGCTCATCGAGATCGATTTTGTACGGAAGAGTATTAGTATGACAGAGTACTAGGGCCACATTGAGGGGAGAAAAAATTAGAGATTTCGAGAATGAAGTAATTACGGAGGAGAGATAGGGCCACCTGCAAAGGGAAATTTTTGAAACTAAATTTGAAATAAACTTTCAAGAAAGAAGTTGTAAGTTTAGCGGTAGAAACCTGCCAGTGACTGTGAGATAAACCTAAATCTGTAGGAGTCATCTTCATGTCGATTCCATACTGATGCCTGATACTCAGCTGCTTTCTGGGTCCCACCCCAAATGAAGGCTGCTAGGACATGAGTTTCCTAAACTTTCAGCCCATGACCCCAAAATAACGGTGCCAGGGGCTCTCAACCTGAACTAAGGTTCTATTCAGGGCCTCCAAACTTTATTATAGTGCAAGTTGATGAGTCCTGATGCTACAGTATATTTTGACGAACCGGGAGTGGGGAGATCAATCCAGTTGCAGTTTTTCATACCATGTTTATAGACACGCTCTTCAGATCATCTCGCACCCCCCCTCCCACTTTGAGAACTTCTATGCTAGGAGAAGCTATCCATAGAATTCAACTTTTACCTGTCTACCTGTCACAGCGCGGACTAAGGAAGCAGGACTGGGCAGACGGAGGATCAGGGAATAAGGGGTTTATTAGGAATCAATTCTATTGAGGGCACAGGAAACATGTAACGCCAATGACCGGACTGGGGAAAACATAACTAACGCAGAATTTTAATTCTTAAATTAATTCTTTAATTAAATTAACAGCAACAAGAAGCAGCTGGTAAACATGGGGATTCCACACGGGGTAGATGAGGGGGCGTGGCACATGGGAGGATCGGACGAACGGTGCATGACATTACCTCAAAACATCGTACTTTAATCTTGAAAATTTATTCATACTTCAATCTCAAAAATTAATTTTAGCATTAATCTCAAAACTTTAATCTCAAAATGCTTGAGCCTGTGGCTCAGCGGGCAAAGCCTGTGTTCTTGTATTCGCAAGATCACCAGTTCAAATTCTGTCTCAGCAAAACCTTTCTGGGTAAGATGGTGGCGCAGTAGGTACTGCTAGCGTTCGGCAACCGGAGGGTTGTAGGTTCGAGCCCTGATTCCTCCTGACCCCATCAAAGTATCCTTGAGCAAGACACTGAACCCCTAATTGCTCCTGGTGTGCAGGTTGGCACCTTGCATGGCAGCCTCTGTGAATGAGAGTGTGGATGGGTGAATGTGAGGCATATATTGTAAAAGCGCTTTGAGAAAAAGCGCTATATAAATGCAGTCCATTTACCATTTTGTTTAATGTGGCTGGAGACCCTAATCATACCTGTCTGTGTGTGATTATTGAGTGGAAGGTATTAACTATTTTATCAATTTGAGCAAGATGGTCAATTGTTCTGCAGTCAACAACACTGGGGCCAATTTTGAACACCACCTGAAAAAAATCCAAATATGGTTCAGCCAAAGTGATTAATTTATTCATTACCCTTTAATAAGAATCATTCAGTTTAATCATGCTTTCATTCGACTTCTTCATTGGTTTTTTTCTAAGTCACAAATGGTGGGAATGGGGACTGATCACCGTGGGAATAAGATGCCTCAAAGCCACGCCAATGCTCCGCCTCTTATCAGCTCACAATACATTATATAACGGCTCAAGTTCAGTCAGATGTTATTTATAAGGTGTCATAGTTGTTCTATATACAAATATATATGAATATAAAAGCAATGAACATTTGGTAAGCTGAAAAGCATCTAATGTGGTGGCTAATCAAATCTCAACAGGTTTACAATAAGGAAATATCAAATAGCAGACAGGTGGAGAGTTTCTTTGAATTTTAGGTTAGTTTATTTGCTTTCTGCAGATGGAATCACATCTAAGATTTCTCTCGGAGTGGCTCAGCTCCAGTGCAAACAATTACAGGTTACATACAAGTTCTAGTGACTTCTTCTTTTTAATTAGTCAGAAATTATTTCACCTCCATGCCATTTTTTGTTTTCCCATTAGCAATTAAACCCTTTACTTCAGCTAATATGATACTGGCTCCCCAACTGTTTCGGTTCTTCCCAAAGGTCAACATACAGGCAGCATCACCTCTTGACTTAACTTCACTAGCTACAAAGATTTTCCTCCGAAATGATAAAAGTATTCTGATTCTAAGCATATTTTGCAGTGCTTCTCAGTTTTTCCAAATACTTGGACCTTGCCTAACTTGTCTCAAACCCAGAATGTTATTTCCAGACTGATCTTGTCCTTCTATTGTCCTCACCTTTTTTCTTTTCACTCTTAGTTTAGCAGACCATGGCAGACAATATGCCTATTTTATCAATCTCAGCAGTATTTTATTATTCTTGTGTAAGAACCCCTTTAATCAGTGTAATCTCTTAATTTTGGATTGGTAAATTAATCAAATCAATCCACTTCACAATATATGTATGTATGTTTGATTGGTTTACTTATGAATAAGAAGATTATGTCACTCTCTTGCCATCCCTCCTTTTCTTCCACACTTATTGACCTAGAACCAAAACCTCCAGATTACAATTGAATAAGGCTCTCCCGTTCACCTCAGTGGTGCAGTCGGGGCTACGTAGGAGGTTCATCACGCCGGCTTTCAGCTCTGGAGGCGCACTGTGTCTGAAGTCCACCACCGAGGTGAGCCAATCCAGTAGCAGTTCTCCATTCTCGTCACCGGGGATGAAGCAGTCTGTGATGTCGATTGTCGAAGGCAACACAGTGGCTTCAAAACTGATTCCTTCGGCAGTGAGGTAGCGCTTGATGTCGGCCGCAGTGATAGTCAGCTTCAACTCTCTGTGATACAGCTCATTCCCATAAACGCTCCACAGCTTGCTCCAGCCGCACTCTCCTGAAACAGAGAGCGTACGTCACATTGAATTAGGGCACCAGGGAGCACGTGTCTCCAACAATCCTGTCCTCTGCTTCCTATCAATCCCTTCTAGTCCATTTATTAATTCCACATTAATTTCAATATGCAGGGATAACATACAATTTAAAACTCTTATTTTGTAGTTTCAGAAAAACCTGAACAGTTCGATAGTTAATTACCAGAATTAAGTATGACGAGAAGTTTTCCATCTTTCTTCAAGAGACTCCGGTAAAACGAGACAGTGGCAGCGGGATCGACTTCATAGTACAGCATCTGAGGGGGAAAAATGTAAATGTTGACATTCAAAATTCACATCAAGGGAGAGCAGCTTTTCAGTTCCATAAGACGACAGTGACAATTTCGATTTTCTAGTACTGGATGTGTCAGTCAGCAGGAACCTGAATGTGTAGAATGCAGGCAGGAAGCTTCTACTCCAAATACAAACTTCAGTAACTGTTAATGACGTCCACAGTGAGGATGATGTGTGCAGAGTCACACACAAATACAGAATCGAGGTGTCATTTACCGCTAAACACAAAGCTTAGTATCCAGAGCAGCCCACAGCCTGTCAGAGAAGCAGGCAGAATTCCACCAATCCTCACTGTAGCATGTGGGAATCGCAGTACATATAAAATTCAAACAGGTAACCAAAGCCACTTAAGGAACATAATTGTGTACTTAGAAAGGCAATGTAGGGTGTTACATTATCCTTGGTGGAGTGTGTTAGATATATATCCTGCTCTGCATTAAAAGTGCTGAGTGTTACAAGTATTCACATTTCTCAGACTTGAACACTCTTTGCATCACTGGGTCTGAGCTTCAAACCATCACCAGCGACCTTTTGACATGCCCAGGTTCATATGTTCACCTGAATCATATGAATGAAGTCTAATTTCTTCTCCGGCTGTTTCCCTCCCCAGTGCTTCTCAAACTCAGAGGCAGTCATCTGATTCCACGTGAAGTTCACATTGTCCAAGCTGGGAGTTCTTGACAGAAGTTCTGTACGGGACAAAATAATGTTTTTATGTTATATGAAGATTAATGGGTGCCAATTCTATGAATAATGACCAAATGAAACAGTAAAATGCATTAACTAAACCCAATGAAACGCAGGATATGAATGTGAGTATTTGAAGTCCTAGTACCCTTGCATTTCTCCAGCATCGGCTCGCTGGGTTCCACCATGTCACAGCCCACCTTCACATCTGGTAAAACCTTACGCAGCTGTGAAAGTATCTCCAGGTCCACCTCTCCTGCAAGACCGAAACACAGATTCATTTTAACTATGGAGTCCAGATATTCCCCGTGGATGTCGTCTATGCTGTTTAGCCAATACTTATTCAATGCAAATGCATTAGGCCAATAAATGTGAAATGTTGATTCACTTTTGCTCAAATTTCAGCTATCAGTATGATCCTTGTTGATAGAGATGAGCTTTCATAACCATTTTTTTATACAACTGCAGCCTGTACAACCAAGTGATTTGTATTAGCATCTGCCGTTGAGAACATCATACCTGTTCCACTCCCAAGGGAAACAACATCAAAGGTAGTCTTGCTCTCCAAAGTGCTGTGGACATAAAACCATTGTTAGGATTGTTTCACTCTATCTTTTATACAATATATGAATATAAATATAGCCAGGCCTGGACTGGCCATCAGGAGTACTGGGAGTTTTCCTGATGGCCTGGCCTACCATTCAGAGCAGACCTTTGAATAATCAAACATTGTAGGGCAAAATGTGCTTGCAGTATGGCTCCGCCCATCTCATACTGTAGTATGATCTGCTGATCATGATCCCACAGAGCTATGTGACATATCCACATCATGTACAGCTAAATAAAGCACCGTGTTTAGTTTAGCTAAATCATTAATTTGTATCGGTGAAACTGAAAAGAATGAGAGGTGGAACCAAGACGGACAGCTTGAGAAAGAAAAAACTGTTTCAAAAATGTTTTAAAATTACCGGCTTATTCATTTAAGGGGTCAGTTAATGTTAACAATCATGCAGCTAGTCAGGTTTAGACTGGACAGTCCGGTTGTTCAGCTTGAAGTCCTTCATCTGGCATGGTCTGAACGGATACTTGTTTGTCCTCCTTTTCATCATCGATTAAAAGTGCTTAAGTTAAAAACTCCTTACAATTCAGAGTGGTCCAAAGAATCAAAGCAGTAGGATATGTGATGTGAATATAAACAACAATGGGAAGAGTTCAAATATTACTTGTAAGGCATGATTGCCTGAGTGTGAGTTTACTTTATCTATTGATTTACAAACAATTTCCAAATTTTCACCTTAAATTGGTCTCAGCTCGTTTTTTTTTTTTTGTTGGTATTTTATGGGATTGTCCCATATTTGCATATCGAAAAATAAATCTCCTTCTGAACCAGCATTGTTTTGTACTGTTTTGTTCAGCGCCATTTTCAGTTCAGTTCTGAGTGGTGCACAATCCTGCCACACTCTCAGTACAATATTTTACAAAAATAGATCCTCTTCCTTTACCTAAAAATACTTTATATATTAAAATGTTTTACATTCAAATTACTGGGTAGATTTTACCTTGCAAGGATGCCAGGAAGACTCTCACGAATGAATTTATACATTACTTCATGCTCTGAAGCCACCTGACGGGAAATCCGGAAGCACTTGTGGAACCTTACGTAGTCTAATGAAAGGCTCTTCATAGTCTTCAGACTGCTGTTACAATGTATAAAATAAGAGAAATATTCATCTTTTACGAACATTATTACATTAATTCCTCTTCAGTTCAGTACTATAAAGAACAGAAGTACTACACTACTATGACAAATAAAATAAAGGAGGAGAGAGAGAGGTGAGGTGAGGGGCGCGGACTGATTATAGCATGATGCTGCACCCTCTACACAACAAACAACCTCAGGGCAGAGAACCCGAATGCAGTGGTGCAGTGGGTGATACCTCGGCACCACACTAGTCCGAATTGACCAGAGTGAGATTCTTCCAGTGGCTGGAGTGCCAATCTTGCCACCAAGCCCCAGATTTCCCTGTAACTTGTTGGACCTCCTTACAGGGAATGAGGAGAGGTATCCAAAAAAGCCTTATGCTATTGACTGCAGACCATTACACTTGCATTGACTTCCCCTTCGTTTTTTTGCTTTGACATCATTGTATTGCAAATGCAATGCAAAACCAAATGTCTAATTATAGAAATCAGCCTACATTTGTTAGCTCAGAAGTGATTTAAAGGTCAGTCCACGGACCGTTTAAAGCAGGTATAATTTACAGATGCCACCTGAGGTTTCCCATAATTGGAATTAGTGGCAGAATTAATGCTGGTGCATAGGCAGGATTGCAAACAGCTATAATTATATAATATAAAGTATTATATAATTAGGACCATTATCTAAATCTCATATTATTGTAGGTTACTTCATACATTTAAATAATTATTCACTTACTTCTCAGTTTGGACGAGCTTTAAAAACTTGTGTTATTCAGTCACAGACCCCTTCCTGCTAATGGACAGACTCAAATGTGTGTTTTAAAGAGGAATCATTGCACAAGAAATGAAAATCCCTCCCACTGTAGGTCCAGCTTTATGACACCCAGCCCTGCACAAAACATAATGATCAGCACTAGGTATTCTGGTGCCTTAGGCTGAGTCCCTCCCACGCCCCCCCCCCAGAGCAGCTGAAAATAAATTTTGTCAATTAAATTATTAAAAAAAGGTAGCACTGGGTATCTGACTGCTAATTAGCTGGCTTACATGTTTTTAACAAGAAAAGTAATGAAATATTAAAATTAGTGTAAATGCTGCACACACAGAATGCAAGCAGAGGTTTGAATTTCACAGCTTTTGGGTATTTTATTATGCATGCAAATTGCATACAAATAAACATATTGCATGTTGGCACTTAAACATCAAAAACTACACAAATAAATGAAATAATAAACATCCTTCTAGCTATGAAAAATGAAACATAAGCAAACCCAGCCCCCCCCCCCCCCTTTGTTCCTTGTCTTCTCAACAAACAAAAAATTACTGATGGTTAAACCACTTGAACCAAAATGGGGATCAGTCATCATCTGTGTCCCATCTGATGGGAGAGTTTGAGGGAAAAAAAAGCTGAATAATGATGAAATTTACTGACTTATTCAGGAATGGGTCAGTTAACATTAACAATCTAGTCTAGCTAGTCATGTTTAGACTGGACAGTCCGGTTGTTTAGCGCGATGTCCTCCTTCTGGCGCAGATGCTAATTTGTACTCCTTTTCACCATCTGTAGCAGGTAAGTCAGTAGATTACCATGAAGGTTATACCTAGGTTCAATAGGGAGGTATAAACGGTTTAAAAATTATCTACACATTTGATTTATGGAACAATAAATTGAGATGTTTAGTAGGTCGATAGAAGGACAAGGACAATGAATAAAAAAAAAAGGAAACCTGATCCAGATTACTATACAACATATCATTCAAAAAACGCAAGCAAATATGAAACAGCTATAATAGCCTATCTGGGTGCACCGTAGGTAACTAATTAGATGAATTTATAAAAGAAAACTTGTTCATATATAAATAATGTTTTCCAAAGCACACTGTCCATGAACAAACAAGTGAAACTATTATCTTCAATCTCAGTCCATATGAACAATTAGGCCCAGTCCGTTTCAAAAATAGATAAGAAATGCAAGTTTTATTGTCCCCGTTCAAGGTCCAAGCAAATGCCAGATTTTGGCAACGACAGGTTCAAAACTCCATCATTACTTGCTCTCCCTCACAACTGCATGCACAAGGGTCTTTGGGTGACTCACCATCTCTTCTCTTTCTTTTTTCCATCAAACAGCATGAAAGTAAGAAAAAAACCTGACCTGCAATCATAAATATATGCATTTATAACAATACACTTATAATCAAGCTGCAATGACAGAAAAAGAATATAGAGAGATATATGCAATAAATGAGGAAATTATATATATGATCATGATCCAAGTAAAATCGAAAGTTTTGGCCCATGATGATGATGATGATGATGATGATGATGATGTATAGCCAGCTGAGCTGCTAAACATGTCAAGTGATCACAAGATACCAAACGTTATCTCGAGCACAAGGAAAAAAACCTGAGATACCAATAAATAAAAAAATAATTATGTGTGTTCTCTCTGGATTTGCACAGAATCACGTTTGCCACATGGGGAAGTTGCTTTTTTAAATCTGTGCCTGCAGAAATGAACAGAGCTTGAGGCTTCTAGGGTCATCCCCATTACACTTATCTGGGCATAATAATCCCCATAAAAACCAGAAAATTGAATACAATTCTTTGTACTGAGTCCCAAGCAGGAGTGATGCATAGTTCACATGCGTTAATTTTACGAGACGTCCTTTGACACGTCTATATAACTAAAACTGTGGGGGTCCATATGCTGACGGATCCATGTTCTATTCAAAACACAAAGTCAAAACACAGTCCTCGAATCGAAGTCAGGAAAAGACAAAAGTCAAAAAGCAGGTCGGGACAAATACAAACCCAAAATCAGAATCCGATAAAGGTCAGAATACACAGGAGAAGACAGATACTACCACTAGGAAACAGATACAGAGTGACCTGCAATACCTCACACTGGAAAAACTTGACAAACAAGTAGACCTCTTTATACAGTACTGTAGATGCACGGGGGAAATTAACCTTATGGGCTCAAAACTGAGAAGTGGCTGTCTGAAGAATGTTAATTAGGCATTGGGAAGATCCGGGCTGGCAAGCGGATCCGGTTCTGTGATACATTACAAGTCATGGGCTGAAACTTTGACCGCTGAAAACCAAGTCAATGTAGATGACATGGAAAGTCTAAATGTTTTCACACGGTTATACTTGCAATGTGCAAATTAAAGAAAATATCAACTGATTAATTATGTACCACTAAAGTATATACTTGTGATTTATTCTAAACCTTTATTTGGATTCATAGGATTATTGCTTAGGAAATGATTAACATGATTTTAGCGCAAAACTGATCTTATTAAATGATCCACTTTGAATCTTTTAAATTTTGACGCAGAGATGTGATCCAGCAAGGTGCGATTTGGACATAAGAAAGTGGAGCTGAGCTCTTTCAGACTCCATCAGCCTCCATCAATCATCTTGGAACTTGGGGCTGGCATAGGTGTTGATGGACAGAGTGAATGTTGTATTACTGTCTCGTATGAGTATTTTCCACTGTCAAGGAACAAATAGGTTTCCATTATTGACTACAATTCCTTAGGAATTAAATCAGAAGAAACCAAAATGAAGGAAGTTGAGAAAATAATATTGACTCATTAAATCTTATGAATATTATATATAGGTTACATTTACAGCAGGGATAATCATAGATATGATTTGAGCAGTACTAGCACAGCTGACAAAACTTGCTTAGGTTTAATACAATTCAATTATTTCAATGTGAATAATAATAACTTATCTAATTAAACAAAAGCTACATTAGCAAAACATATGATTATTCCCAACCCTAGTAATCCTCAAATCATGATATTCACATACCAGTTTCTTTTTCTCCATGTCAGCCAACAAAATTCTCTCTGTCTCCTCAAGATCCATCTCATTTTTGAGGGGCAAGCTGACAGGTGGTGAAAATGCCAAGGATGTTTGAGGGTTGTTAGGTTCTGGTTTTAAACCTTTGGCAACCTCTGTTTCCAGCATTTTCAGTTGTGCCTTTATCTGAAGAGTCATCTGCTTTAGAAAGAGGAGCTTCTGTTTAATTTGCCCTATTAATAGCAGAACTTGCTTGAAGTGCAATGTCTTGGGCAGAAAGAAAGATAAAATGTCAAAAACCACAATGAATAGTTAGGACTCATGACAGGTCAGTCAGTCTTCGCAAAGCTTATACATAACATACATTTTCTTCCGAGGATCTTCAGAGTGACCTCCGGAAAATTGCAAGATTAGATCCTACAGATTCGTGGGGCTTAGTTAAGAACTATTTACCATGTTGCCTAATACAAATACCGGAGGTATAAAAGTCAACACCTAAGTGGACAGCATTTTAATCAGTTAAGCAACACAAATAAAATTCTTTACTATTCTACACTTTACTGAGAAACCTTATTTGTTGTCCTTGTTGGTTATATTTCTTGCACTGAGTCAGATTAAATGCTGATGTGCATTTTATCATTAGACTGACTTCAGATATTTTAAAATGCTATGCCAAGTTACCACATAGCTGTAACTAAACAATTAGTCATATTTACCTCTTTGGTGATTTTGATTTTGCCATCCTTCAGCGTTCCAGTCTGCAGAATAGAAATGTGTACCAACTTAAATACTGCAAAGCGACAGCCTAATAACAAAAACATCCAAGTTTTGAATACCATTGCTGGGCCACTGTGAGGTGCAACGCCTGCTGTGTTGTTCGGGCTGTACAAGGCCTTGGAGTGAAAACAAATTTCAAATGGGAAGTTTGAAAACAAACTTTTCAAAGCAGCGAAACGTAAGAGGTGAAAGGATGGTCACACTAGTGCGATACAACAAATGTAAATGAAATGAAAAAGCTCATGTGAAACAAAGCGTGAAATTTTGAGTGGCTTTACTTTGAAGGTGTAGGATATGGAAACTTTGTGGAAAACAATATTAATAATATTGCATTATTAAAATGAGTGCCTGCTCCTAATATCATGTCTGGCGTAACAAGTTTAGGTCGGGCAGCTCTTCTTTTGGGAGCATAGTCACTATAATCATTGTCACTCTCCCACATGTACCGGGGGTTAGACCTTTATGGAGAATGACGCACATTATTTATATATACATACATATAAACATATATGCATTCACACATATATCAAAGCACATAAAATGAATTGTCAAATGTTCGTTTACTTCACTCTGCTTTTCCGCCTCACATCCTTTTCTTCATCTGACTGAATGTCTGTTGTTGGGCAACCTAGTTGTACAGTACAGACTTCTTGAGACATTGTTCGGCTTTATCATATGAGACTGGGAGCATAAAAAGTAAGTTTTGAGTTAAAAATGTACTTACTTTTTTTTTAAGAAAACAAAAAATTAAGGTTACTTACCACTGCTTGCCAACACTCTTATATGCCTGTGAATGGACCCGCCCTGTTCCGGTGGGATGTGGTCGATGACGGCCTTATGAAGTCACTGCCCATCAAATGGTGGCCAGGAGCATTGTCTTCTCATTATCCGTCTCATTCAGCCAGTTGGATGGTGCAATAGCTGTACCTTTGTCCTCAAACTCCACCACTTTTGATTTTCTCTAACTGGACCTCTTTAAATTTTAGTTGAATACCTCTGGTCTGTAGGGTTAGCAAATAACACTGGATGTACCTGATTTATATTTGTAATGGAATAAAACGGGCATCGAGTCCATCATGGACGATAAAGGCAGCAGCACAGGTGCAACCTACACAGCAAACTCACCTGTCCCTGACAACCTGAACCGTTCATTTGCACGGTTTGACAGGGACAGCAACCAACCCATCATGAAACCAGCATCACAGGAGGCTCCATCACATGCACTGGTGCCGGATTCGCATGCGGTGCGAGGGTGGATGCAGTTCAGAGCTCCAGATTCCTAGGAGTCCCTTTCAGTCTAGACCTATTATGGACCATCAACATGACAGCGATGGGCAAAAAAGTGCTCAGTGGCTACCCTTTCCAAGGTGCCCGAAGAAGCCACAACTCCCAGAAGACGACTGGCTCACAGGTTCCATCATTGGAAGAAATCTAAAGAATCTACTTCTGGCACAAATCCATGAACATCTGCAGAGATCCACACGATCCCGGCCGCAGCATCTTCACTCTTCTGCTGTCTGTCAGTTGCTACAGAGCTTCTCCTCTGATAGCCCACGCTATATGTGCTGTGTGTGCCAACATCTCAGGAGTGTGACTTTCTTACGGTTAAATCCCTAATAAATTCCCTTAATCTCAAAAGCAACTAATTAAGCTTTTGTGACCAGTTTCATAACACAAAAGGACAAAAACGAAAATCCTGTATCACATGGAGTTGTTTTCCTTGGCGATTTATATAGTTTAATATGGGTTTTTGTTGAATTATCTTTGGTTCAGGGTGTCCTTATCCAGCATAACATTCAGAAATGTAACCAGAAGAGGAACAATTTATCACAACTCAAACTCAATGAGACAAAAAGAGTTAATTAGAAGTAAAGTTTCTGTAAATTCAATACACCATCTAAATTAGTAAGGTGACAGGTAGAAGGCCAACACGGTTTTCTGTACAAACGTGCTTTGCTTGATGACCACTAGATGGCGCCAGTACAATATAAAAACTAAACACGTTCTTTTGCCCTGTGTTGTTTCTGAGTATAGACTGATACATCGTAGACCACAACACTGCCGAAATGAAAATCAATGGAAACGTACGGGAGCGCATTAAATTCACAAAAGCAAAATAAGCACCTTCTCTCGTAATTATTTCGTACTATCTCCTAATTATGAGAAAAGATATCATAATTATGAGATCATGTCTTTGTATTGATTTGCGCTGTCATTTGACACCAGCTGCATTAATTTAAGGTGTTATGCTGCACAAACAGCAGCTGCATCCCATCCCTTTTGTATATAGTGTGACGTGTTTCATGGACGATCTAACGACTTGGTTAACGTCACACAAACATACTTATGGATGCACGTAATAAAGTTTGAAAACCATGCAAATTGGTGAGTGCAAATTAGAGCTTACCAGGAGAATAAATAATAACAATAAAAGGGGAAAGCCTCGATAGATACCCTTGACATACGGAAAAAACCCGGAAAAAATTGGGAGATAGTACGTCACGATTTCGAGATAAGATGTGTATGTTTTTCTTTTGCTTCCGTACCGATCAACTACCATTGATTTTTTTTTATTTGAGGGGGGTGGCGCGCTGGTCAGCATTATTGCCTCGCAACTCTATAACCAGTGTTTGAGTTCAGCTGTGTAGTTTTCAAGTGGAGAAAATGGATGGAAAGGGTGGCTTATACTGTTCACCTTTATTGCATTTTGTTTACTGCCTTACATAATTATTCAGTGAAGGATTCTTGTTCGTCTGCAAGCTTCCAACCTAAAGCACTGTTCTTATATGTATACATATTTATGTTATTATTTATTGATTAACTGAATTTTATTCTATTTGTATGTGTATAGGTTGTGTTAACTGCTGTCTGCAAACCAAATTAGGGACAATAAAGACAATTCAATCCAGTCATTCAAGAACACACAAAGGCAGACTGGGAGTTGAGAGAGTTAAGTCAGGCAGTATTTGCTGGTCTCTGTGCTGACAGGAAACCACCACATGATACCACAGATCTTACTTTTACGTAAAAACAAAGAGCAGCTTAACATGTCACACAAGGCACATTATACAGAATGTCTGGCTATATGTTAATCCGCATAAAAACACTGGCTGCCATCAGCAGCGGACAGACCAGCAGCAGATGCACTTCATGCGAGCTAAAAACAAGATTCATTTTATTCGTATTTAACATTGTTAATTTTTTTCTTTAACAGTACCGTGCCATTTGAGCTTTAGGGGAACATGACATATGTGGTTGTATTTTTTTTTTTCTTTTGTTAGAAAATGTATTGATGATTCAATAGACAAACACACAAGATTAGAGAACAGTGGAATTATTCATTTTTTATCTGTCTCACTGATATTCCTATTCAAGCCAATAACACTGATTGTAAAGAATTTAATCAGGAAGAAATGCAGAGTATTTGAAATCTGATGGCATCAGTCATACAAGACAATACAGACTCATTTTTATACATTGCTGCTGGAAACCGAATCTAAGATGCAATGAACATTTGGAGAACCACCGTGCATCTTACTGGCTTAGAACCAAAGCCTCCAGACTAGTATTGAATAAGGCTCTCCCGTTCACCTCAGTGGTGCAATCGGGGCGACGCAGGTAATCTAGCACACTGGTTTTCAGCTCCAGTGGTGCAGTGTGGCTAAAGTCCACCAGCTCAGTAAGCAAATCCAGTAGCAGTTCCCCTTTCTTGTTGCCAGCGATGAAGCAGTCTGTGATGTCTAATTTTGTAGGCAACATGAAGCTTTCAAAGTTGATTCCTTCAGCGGTGAGGTAGCTCTTGATGTTTGCCGCCGTAAGAGCCTGATTCATGTCACTGCGGACAAACTCATTCGCATAAACGCTCCACAGCTTGCTCCAGCCGCACTCTCCTGAAACAGAGAGCAATGAACCATATATCACGTTGAGTTTGGGCACCAGGGACTGTGTGTCAGTAATGATCCTGTCCTCCACTTCCTATCACTATCCTCCTATTTCAGTCCGCTCACTGATTTCACACTTATTTCAATATGCAGGTGTAACATACAACTTAAAACTGGTGTCATAGTTTCTTACTTTCTTGAATAATCGGAATGAAAAAGGTTAAAAAAAAGAAATACCAGAAATAAGTATGACGAGAAGTTTTCCGTTTTCATTCAAGAGACTCCGGAAAAACGAGATAGTAGCAACAGGATCAACTTCATAGTACAGCATCTGGGGGTCATAATAAAAATGCAAATGGACAAGTTAACATTCAAAATCCACATCAATAATGCTTTTTGTATTGGTGGATGTGTCAGCCAGCAGGAACCTGAATGTGTAGAATGCAGGCAGGAAGCTTCTGCTCCAAATTCAAACTTCAGTAACCGTTAATGACGTCCACAGTGAGGATGATGTGTGCAGAGTCGCACACAAATACAGAATCGAGGTGTCATTTACCGCTAAACACAAAGCTTATTATCCAGAGCAGCCCACAGCCTGTCAGAGAAGCAGGCAGATTTCCACCAATCCTCACTGTAGTATGTGGGCATTACAGCATCATATTCAAACACATAAACAAAAGCTTTTATTAGCTCTTGTCTTTGAAAACACTGCCTGCTTGTTGAATGAAGCTTCAGTCAGCTTCAGTCAGCTCTCACCTATTAACACAGCAAAGCAAACTGCAGACGTGTTCACCTGTATCATATGAATGAAGTCTACTTTCTTCTCTGGCTGTCTCTCTCTCCAGTGCTTCTCAAACTCAGAGGCAGTCATCTGATTCCACGTGACGTTTATGTTTTCTAAGTTAGGAGTTCTCGACACAACATCTGTACAAGAAAAAGGAATGTCTTACATCTGTTTTATAAAAGTACTATATTATATGATAATTAATTCACTTAATCATGACTACACTACATATTACTAAATTACCACATTATGATTCATTCAATTAACCAGTACCATACTACACAACAATATGCATTTTGCTAAACCCAATGAAACGCAGGATATGAATGTGAGTATTTGAAGTCCTAGTACCCTTGCATTTCTCCAGCATCGGCTCGCTGGGTTCCACCATGTCACAGCCCACCTTCACATCTGGTAAAACCTTACGCAGCTGTGAAAGTATCTCCAGGTCCACCTCTCCTGCAAGATCAAAATCCAGATTTAAGCCCATCCATGTATGCTTTTTTATGCAATCACTGTTATTAGTATTACTTTATTTAAAATAGGTTGATGGCTCCTCCTACAGCAATTATCTTCACTGGGTCCTTCATGTCAGGGCACATTCCATGAAGAACAAGCTTTCAATCAAACAGTTACTTCAAGATTAGCTCAAATACAAGAACTTGTGACCCTAGGAAGATATTAGGTGGAGCAAACACAGGAGAGCAGTGAGATTCAAATTCTGCTCAAACTTCATCTTGAAAAACTGGACACAAGAGAATGATTTGAGTCTCTTACACAATGTCCACTGATTGTCTAGAGAGATTAATCACATGTGTTTAATTAAAGTCAAATCATTCTCTCTCCAGCTATCTGTATAATCCTTGTGTACAAACAGACTGGCTTTTATTGCCAATTTGTTATACAACAGCACAAAATCTACTGTTAAATCAATTGTTTAATTCATATACAATTCATATATATATATATATATATATATATATATATAATTGAGAACGACATACCTGTACCACTACCAAGGGATATAACATCAAAGGTAGTCTTGCCCTTCCCAGCCCTGCAGAAGACAACAATTTTTATGATTTTAGATTCTGCCCTTCTTCATATATTTATTGTTACAATCATTGTTAATTATCAATTTTATTTATTTCCATTATTTGCTGGTTTAACCTTTGCTTCTTTTCCCTAAAATACTTTATATATTACAACGGTGTATAATTCAAATGTATGGGTCGGATCTTAACTTTTACCTCGCGAGGATGCCAGGGAGAATCTCACGAATGAATCTATGCACAGCTTGATGCTCCGTCGACTTCTCAAGGTAAACCCGGAAGGTCTTGTGGTACCTTTCGTAGTCTAATGCAAGGCACTTCATAGACGAAGTCATTTCAGGCTGCTGCTAAAATACATAAGAGAAGTACACAGGTTTGACATACTATGCAGGCTAAATTAATTCATCTTCAGTTCGGTAATATGAAGAACCACACAGAAAGAGATGCTTTGTCAACAGAATTGATTATCTTTATCGTGATAATAACGTGGATTATACAAAAGCACTGAGCGTTGAAACAGACCTTTTGGGCTGCAAAAAATCAATACGACAAATAACGTCCGATTTAATATGGCGTTATATTAGTGCCACATTCCTGAGCGCGCAGAAGGATATTCGCGAGCAACGTTTTCGCTCTGTGCGCGCTCAACTCGGCCACCGCGCTCTCGCTCACAGTGTGTCCCAAAATTTGTACGAAGCTCACGTCACTTACTACTGACATTAGGCACCGATTTCCCATTTGTTTTTGCTTAAACATCATAGTACTACAACAAAAAACTATATGCCTAATTTAAATGTAAGTCCACTGACTGACGGAGGTGCAATACTCAGATACCACCTGAGGATTCCCACTATTGGCGGCAGAACTGATCCTGGTGCACCGTCAGCTATTATTTAATCACACATTTACGGAGCCGGATTCATGGAATAAATAACACTTTACTTGATAATTCACAAGTACTTAGTTATTACTGAAATACAAATCATGTACAAATCACGAACTACAGTCTCTACTTGAGAAAACGTGTAAAAATTCATTCATGATGAACAAACATAAGATCAGTAATTTACTAGTTATTCATTACTTGATATAGTACAGATATAGTAACAATTATAGTAACTGCTTGGGATGAAATATACATTATGATTGATCAATGACTAACAACAATATTTAGTGTTACAGAATTAACAGATAGTAAGTGCTTGAGATAAAACGTGCGCCGCGATTCTTTAATGATGAATTATCACGAGAACAGTATGTAACTAAGACTTAGTCTGTGGTTAATTAATACAAAAGTAATAGCTATGCGACTATGGGTCTATACTACTTTACTGCTATATTATTTGTGTCCCGTCAAGTAAAGTGCTATCGTATAATTCGATATGCCATTAGTGTATGCTACTTCTTGGATTTATGAAACAGTAAATATTCACTTACTTGGACGAGCTTCACAAACTTGCGATATTCAAGTACAGACGCCTCTCTGCTAATGAAAACGCTCGGTGGGTTTTAAGTTGGAAATATTTCGCAAACATTAATAACCCCTCCCACTGTATTTTATGGCATTTTATAAGGGGTCATCTCTTCACGGCAGAGCCGTTACGAGACAAAAGCTGTACTGGGGTACGCCTCCTCCAAAACTCAAGTCACATACTTTTTTCTTGAATGTCTGCTGGCTGTATGAAATGTGCTATACAACGTGCTATTTGATCATCCGTTGATTATACGACTATTCCTGCCACTGCCATACTGATGTCAATACACAGGAGTGAATAATAATCGAATCAAACCAAAATAGAAAGATCATCGGGATTACTTACAAGTTTACTTTAGTCCCGTTGTTGGAAAGGCCGACTCTGAAACGGAATGCTGACGCTCATGCGCTTACCCTGCGTCAGGAGCGTCTTTGAGATTTCGGCGTTCATTTCTTATTGCGCCAAGGGATCCTGGCCAGTTACTTACCGTACTCAGGGGTGTAGTATTGTGTGTCACTGACGAGCTGTAAGTGACAGGTCTTGGATTGATTATATTTGGTGTTGTAATATTGCAGTGCGGTCAACTACTAAAGTTGTTAGTGTGTAACTTTGAGGAGATCTGTTACCGAATGTATCACAGGCAGATTGTATTCTGTGTTCATTGTTGCTATTGTATATCCTGTATTTTTAATTTGTTTGTTAGTAAGTTCTCGTTAATTGCAAAATGTTTAGGAGAGACGGGATAAAACACTAAGCGAAGGTAGTAGTATTACAGTTATTCAGTATGTACCGAGGTTAACCGGTAGATGGCGGTACTATTATGTGATTGCTGATTAGAGATCGTATAAGTGGTTGTATTTCTATTTTGCTGAACATATCTCCATATTCTTATTGTTTTAGTTATTTATATAATAATATTTCCTTCTTCAGACCACATGCACATCCTGTGTACAACTGAGTCAGTGCATCTGTAGGAGTCACTGGCCAACCTGTGAATTCCAATGCAATACCATACTGCCTAATTTAATGCAGTAAAGTCTGGAACTGCATCTGCCTTCCCTGGTATTCTTACCGACGCCACCAGAGTGGTACAACCTTACCGGTACATTCATTACACAGTCCACGCTATAGCAATTTAATACACATTGTGTTATCATTCCTCAATCCCTATTCTTGTTCCGCGCGCTGATACACGGATTGCCCGCCGCCGTGTATTTTACCGGGTGCGCGCTTCACCATGTAATATCGGTTAAACTAATTGTGGATTAGGGAGAAATCGATTATTTTCTCGTTATTATCAATCAGGGGTGTTTCTAACTATTGGAAAGATCAGGGTGAAAATCAAGTTTACCTGTTGCCTGACCTTTTTTTAGCTATAGTGAGTTTATAGCTATAGCTCCGAGTGATCTGACCGAAATGAACACACTATCAAATATAAAAGCTGGTCTAGCAACCTCCATGCTTTCAAGACTTAAGATTCGATTATTTTATTGTCATTTTATATGATGGCATAAGGAGACTGGGAGCAACGACAGTACAGGCAGAAGCTCATAATTTATGGCCACATTCATCGACATAGAAGTGGATGGTCCTAGCCGACGTGGATCCCCACACTATATCACGGCTGGCGAGTCGGCGACCGTTTAGGCAAAGTGAGAGCGGCTGGCAAGTCGAATCCAATGTTTCGTTCTGGGGTCTGGGTGGCTTTCAGAAAGCTTCGTAACGCTAAGTAGTTCGTTTTCTCGTCCATAGATTTATTAGTGCTCCGACATACTCGCTATTATCTGCGTGGTTCATTTGAACTTTTGCTTGCTGTCCCGTCACAGAGACACTGTGATCGGCTGAAATAGATGACTAAAACTCATTGACGGTGCATTTCATTGTAATAATGCTAATAATATAAAGATATCAGTGCTGCTATATAAAACTATAATGTGAACTATAAATTAGCTCAAATGGGGCTCATCGTTGTGAGGCCTGTAAGCCATATAGGGATGTGCCCCAAATAGGGATATGCCCCACTCAGAACTGACTTGAGAATGATTTTGAAAACCAAATTCAATTCATAAATCGGTTGAAAACAAGATACAGGATTGCAATTCGACTTTGAATATAAGGAAGCATAATTAAACTGGAATTGATTTCACATAAATTCATATACAGGGTGCAGCTGTAACAATACAGCATAATATTTCAGTATGACTTACCCAGCATGTTAAACTAAAAAGCATCCTGACTGGGGGGGGGGGGGGGGGGGGGGGGGGGGGGGGGGGGGGGGGGGGGGGGGGGGGGGGGGGGGGGG
>JAODKF010000001.1:48164296-48178527 GCA_026779585.1 Mormyrus proboscirostris | reverse complement strand
AGACATTGCTGGTTCATGTCAGGAACTGACTGTAGTTAGAAGTTCTACAGATGGAAAAGGTTCTGGCAGTGGGAGTGAGGGTATCGTAGGGATGACCAGCTGGCTGAGGACCTTTTGCTATTCCTGGGACAGCATCACACAATAAAAAATTCATGCTGACTGCCCATGAGTATGAACCATCTTAAGTGCTTTGAAGAACGAGGTTTAAAAGTCACTCTCCCGATACCTTTGTGCTAAACAGTGATAAATGTTACACAAAGAACCCTCTAGTTCCCCCATTACCCTTTCAACTTTACTTTATTCTTCAGAATGAGTTTCTAAGTGAGGTTCACACAATGCAAACACAGTGAGGCAGTAAATGTAATGACTGATACATGACCACTTTTGCCTGATATTCAGCCTGATATAGAGGATACCAGGGAATGACACAACCTCTACTGATTATTTGAAGGGATTCGTCCCATATAGGTCATTGAAGTAAAACCGACTGTCCAGGTACATTGAGTATGAAGAAACTAGCTTATTACCAGTTACTGTAATTGTATAAAAGTACCCTATTCCATGACGTGATTTGTATCTATTGTTAAATAAATTGGGGTGAAATTTATCATGGGGAAGAAGTTCATCCCCCATACTTTGCAATGCAACGCTGGATAGAAACAGTATTTAAGATAGACTGTAGGAAATAGCTTGCAGGTATGACTAATTAATGGGGATGATAACTCAAGATTAAACCTAGCCTTACTCCTAGAAATTTATTCATGCTCTGGAGGTAAACTGCAAACCCTGGTCTCGCACCATAGGTGAGGTGTCACCTCCTGATATATCAAATAAATGAAAGATCTGATTGAAAATTGAGCTGGAAAAGGCAGCACATCTTAGAAAACGAATCTACAATGACTATAACAGTCGGGTTTCCATGCAGGAGAGAGGTAGATTGGTAACAAAATGCCATGCTATGGGGAGCATGGCCATTGCAGAACTGGTCATCGTCTCGAACTCCCTCGGTGACTTGTATTACGCACACATGAGGCAGGATGGAATGTAGTGTTGTCTGTCGTTTGTCATTCAGGGCCACCAGAATCTCTGGTGGAGCATCCCCTACGTGCTGCTTGGGTCGGAGCCAAGACAAACTGATCCATTGATGAAATTACTGGATGACAAGGAGGGTTCTGTAAAGTGCCCCGAATTTCTTCCATAATCTTCCATCTGATATACACAATATCAAACTGCTATGATGTGTCTGCTTTGGTGATTTTTGGGCCTGGTCTGTAGATGATGGTCAAATTAAATCAGATGATGAATAATACCCATCTAGCCTGCCCAGGATTCAACTGTCTTGTCTCTCAAGCTTCTTTTGTTCATTTAAATCTAAATATGTATGAGATGCTCCATCCAGCCACCGCTCCCATTCTTCTAAAGCCAAGTATATTGTGGGTAATTCCCGATTGCCTACGTGATAATTCCTTACAGAGAGCTCAATAGAGAAGTAGGTGCACTGCTGTAATTCTGCAGGGTTCACTTAACAATGCCTACTTCAGAGGCATCCAGCCCAGCTACAAAGGTCAAATCCAGGTCTGGTTGCCAGAGAACTGGGTCAGTAACAAAAAGCTCCTGAAACACTGAGTGAATGTTTGCCAAGCTGTAGCATATAACCTGAAACTTTTAGTGCCCCCTAGTGGTGATTCCCCCACATAGATGTATTATATTACTGTATAAGCACTATACATCTTAAACTTACAGTAATACAAACTGTGGCTTTATGGACCTGTTATAATGACACTCGTACTGTATAAGGGGTAGCAGAAAGTTAAATGTAAGGGGTAACGGAAAACAAAATTTTATTGTGTTGACATAATGGAATGATTGATACTTGCCAGGTAATGTATGTACTGTAGCAGCATAGACTACACCTAGACTTCCAATTGTGTTAAGACTAAAGTTAAGATGTTTGGTCAGAAAGCTACTGTTTTTCCCTCAACTTACCACATTACCACCAGAAATGTAATTATTCATAAACAGGTTACTGCTTATAAATACTTATTGGTTAGACAGTTCATTGTCCTTTTCTCACCATATCACCATGTAGCAGTCTAAGGTCAAGGCAAAACTTGGCTTTTTATATAAAAAACGGTCCTGTTTTATGTCTGCTGCCAAACGTATGATTGTTCAAATGACCATACATGTACTTCCCTTATTTGATCATGGGACGCAATGTATAGAATGGCTGGCAAAGGAACACTTAGCAAATTTGATGTAATCCATCATTGTGTAATTCGATTGGTTCCAAATGCCCCCCTTAATACACACCATTGCCTTCTGTATTCTTTAGTCAAATGGCCCTCTTTGCGGACTCGTCCCAGCATTCATTGCTTTATGCTTATCTTTAACACTCTATTCACCCCCTTACCTAACTCAGTGAATACAGACAATCTCCTTGACCACATACTGTATAATACATGCTCTTCCTCTTATATTAGAATAAAGCCTCCTAAATTTGACACTTCGTCTGGCCTGTTATCGTTCCAAGCTGCTGCTGCCAATGACTGGAATTACAGAAATCAAGCAAGACGCTGAACTTATATCTGTCATGGCCTTCAAAGGCTCACTTACGGATATTTTTATGAAATTTGTAAATGTGCTAATTCTGTTTAATCATTCTCTTATGAGTTTCATTTTATTTATTTATTTATTTATTATTATTTATTTTCGTTATTTATTTATTTCCCATTTTCCTTTTGTTCTACAAGTGCTTTCTGCCACTTGCCAGGCTGTCATTGTAAATAAAAAACTGTTGTTAATGCTCACCAATCTTGGGGTGGCATGGTGGTGCTGGAAAAGGCAGGGAGGCACCGTTCAAGGGGAGCCTGCACGACTGCATGCAAGTGTGCCAGAAGCACGACTGTGCAAAGGTGGAAGGAGTCGACATGTAAGAGAACCAGACTCTCCTAAGATATTCATAGCTGGCTAAGCTACAGTAGCCACATTCTCTGATCTTGATATAGTGCCTTGCTTGGTTGTGAGATGAGCTCATCCATGTGAGAGATCCTTTCCTAGATGACACTGACTGTACCACGTAAATGCATTTGATCCATAACTGGAACTGACAAGCCTAACTATGTGGATTCAATAAAGATTGATTGTCTCATGCTTTATGCAACACTCTATTGCTTAGGCCTGTGTCACCTATTTAGATAATGAAATAGATTTAGTTACATGTTGTACATAATATTACAATTTATTTCCATCTATGTGTTTATGGTCATTTCGGTACACAATCTAAGCTGCCATGTACGAATAGGTGTTATTTAACTGGGCTGTTCTTCAGGCCGTGTTAATTTTGAAAACATATATTGATTTAGTTTTAGCCTTAGATATATTTTGATGAGTTTTTTCTAGTTTTTAGTTTTAGTTGATGAAAATTACTCAATGTTTAGTCACCTATGTACTTCAGATTTAGTTGATGAAATCTGCAGAACAGTTCGAGTTATGATGTTCGAGTCCCCCCAATAAAATTCACTGACAATAGGGGTCGCCCTACCAATTTTACGTGGTTTACACGTTTTAAACCGGTGAGATCAACATTACCCAATGTTGTCACAACCAGACTGTAATACTCATGGGTAACACTGCCTCATGCAAAATCTGGCAGAAAAGGCCTGGCAGGCAATTGCTGACCGTCGACATAAAGGGTGACAAATTCCACATTGCAGTGTTCGAAACTGAACAAACTTCTGTTATACAACCTAATAAAGGCAACATTATCTACATGCCCTACGACAACAGTTTGAGGCAACTGGCCAAGAAATTAATTTTCTTGGGTGCTGACACGGCTCTCCAAGGCCATGCTGAACAATTTCATGCACACTGTTTTGATTGGATATTTCATGTTTGCCAACATGCAAATCATATCCATGACCTAGTTTGACGACACTTCTTTAACAAAGAGAGAGGCAGTTGTTATTTTGAGAGCATATGGTGCAGCATCTTGACTCATGAGGCAGAACTCATCTTTGTTTTGAACCGTTTTACCATCAACAGATGCAGATGGCCTGGTTGGCAAGTGTGTCACTGCCATAACTAAGCAGACACTCCATTGTCACTCTGTAAGGGTAAATGTTGCTGGACTGACTCACAAGGCAAAACATCTAAAATCCAGGGCTCCATTGTCTGATATAGCAGAGAGCAACAATGTGTCCATGTTTGTAGTTTTGTCAGTGCTTGGTTAAGTAAAAGGCATAGCAAAAATATCTAGTTAGGATTTTGTGCACTTCTGTCATTTAGCAACACTGTGTCCGATACCCTGCGTTGTATTGTTGTATTTGTTTCACAGACTCAGTGCTCACTGGTAAAAAAAGAAAAAAAAAACATTCATTAACCTTCATAAACAAGGTCTATGACAAACCACCTCACCCTGGACTGCCTACCCATCACACAGATCTAGGGGAGTATTCTTTGTACGGGGTTTTAAACATCTAAGATCAAAGGGCTCATCCGAGATCGTCTAATCTTGGACACGCCTATTCAGTTCAGTTCTTCATCTTCAAATAAACCTCCTCCAACAGGTTTGAGCGTATGGATTGCATGTTGTGACAACCAATCCAACAATACTCACAAAGAACTAAGGTATCCGGGATCTAGTCAAGTCATCAGCAATTAAATCCAGATTAATTCATATGCAAAGAACATCCCCAGCAGCAAACACTGCTGGAAACAGGGTAGCAGGTGTAATTGGGCTGCTGACTGGATGGACAGCTCCAGGCTGAGGTGAACCAGAAGGCAGGCTCAAGCAAGTCTCTCGCTGGTTAGGAATGAGCCTTGAAATGACATTTCGGCAGGCCCGCGCCAGAACAACGCCATTGAGGTGAACCAAAGGAGAGATGCCGTTGAGGTGAACCAAAGGAGAGACGCTCTGTACAACTACTTCTAACCATGAACGCGACAGAGTTCAGGGATGTTCTCAGTTCAAATGAAGACGGTGTGGTGGCTTGTGATGAGTTGCCCAAGGGAAAATGTAAAAAATTACCTGCAATTGTCAACATCAAGCCGAGGTTCCAGTGCGGGGAACACTGGTTATTGCTGTCCATTGATTACAATGTGACACCACTGGCAATGCCCCACTGTCATATGCGGTAGTTCAATGATGTTGCACATCTACTATTTGCCTTACGGTAGACATGATGTAACCCGAAAACGTGCCAGCTCTATTCGGATGGCTGTACGCTGCATGTTCACGCTCTTAGTTGTGATCGGTGGGTATTAAAACGCTGTTTAAGTACAGTGAAGCCTTCCTGGTCATTTCACACCCACCACCCCAGCTTTGCGAGAACCATAACGATGTTTATGACGAGGAATACTGACAACTCATTCACAGCACAAAGCAGTTTCAAGAACATCTTAATGTGACGTGTGGGCAGAATTGTACTTTTTATTTGATTAACCATTGTACGGGTTTTATTCCTTTATTCTAATAATCTGTCATTTTATAGCAATGATTTGAGGAAGAATGACACCACGGTGTCTCATTTTGTTTCTAAATTTGAAAAAAGCATGTTGTCGTATTAAATAAATGACTAAGACAAATGATTGTGTTTTATTGCGTTGCGAAATTCAGAGCAGTGGACCAGTCCTGGAGACTCACAGGGGACTGTCTGGAGGCGATTCAGATGGTCTCCCGTGTTTGACGTCATTTATCAGATGAGGAACATTGCGGTCGGGTATGAGTGTGTGTGGCATGCTGAGATGGGCCAAATCTTGTAGAAACTCTCCCCGCCCTACAGGTCTCCTGCATCATCCACTCTCTGAGGAATGGTAATGTTTTTAGTCACACATTAAGAGTTTTACCGTTAAAAACGAAATCCCTGCAGGGGTTCCACACAATGATGTCTGGGTTTTCAAACATTTTACCCATCATATACTCAAGCTTTTTCTTGCTCTGCTGTGACACATGTTTAATAACATCACCTACAATAACATCACCAACAGCAGGTTTGCTTACAGCTGCAGCTGCATTGTTGAGACCTTCCAGGGCTGGCTGCTTTGCACCAGTGGGGGGCAGGCGGCTGGTGTCAAAGCCATAATCTCATTATCTCCCTGTCTGGCCAAAGCCTGATATCTCTGCAGCACTGCTGTGTACAGACTAACCTTTTCATAGTCAGACACATCCCTCTGTGATAAATTATCGTGTATCACAGGGTCCAGTTCGCTTTCGGCCGTGTCTTATGGTGTCTTTGGTCGCTGTAGCACTAGGTAGCTTTTCAAGGTGGCTCTGAGGCACCAGATACAATTTCTGTACACGTCTTACCCTCGTTAAAAATAAACCGGTAAAATAAACCCTGCACCAAATTTGGCTTGTTTCTTTTTAATTATGTATGTCCCGTTAGTTTGCTTGTAGTTTAGTGTTACTCTTTCTTTTTAATTGTACAATCTGTGTTCTGGTTGGCGGTAATGTTACCACACAGCACACTGAGGATGATTTCACACTGAGTGTTCACCTAGTGCAGCGGTTCACACTTTTTTTGTTTTCCTTGGTCTAACGCTACTCTCAAAATGAAGCTTTATGGACGCTGAGGTTTCTTTTAATACACGCTGACATCATTAATGTTTCTTTTTTGTTGAGCATGTACTGTAAGCAACTGGCCACTCGGCTTTGAATGGTTCTGTTCTGCGTCTGCAGTCCTCTGGGGTCTGGGCTTTTAAATCCGCAAGCAGCTATCTATAAAGGCCTTCGTGTTCGAAAGCTTCCAGAAAGTCTTGGATACATCTAACACGCCAGCACACTCATCTGCCATACCTCTCTGGAGTTTATGAATAACACAATGTACTTGCCATTAATTGATGGTTCAGCTTTTCTTACTTTAGAAGAAAAGGTTCTGTACCAGATATATAATGTTTAAATTGCTGTAGATTGTTACTCGGTAAACACTTTTTACAGTTCATTATTATTATTGCTAGCTTTTTCCATAAGGTCAGGACTGATAAGGCTGGTTTTGTTGGTAAAAATTCATCGTGACACATACTCTGGTATTCATTCAACAAATTTAATGTTCTTTATTTCGTACAAAAGCTCATCATACAAAGGCTGCCATCATGAATAGCACCATATGACATTTTCAAACACTTTGGGCAATGAATAATCACCATTTCCAAACAGTCTTTTAATGTGTTCCTGGGCCCAGACACAATGCATGGGGAGGTGCTGAAACCTGTTATCAAATCTCCTGCTAAAGACATAAAGGTAAAGTGGGTTAGTCTGGCAGAAGCTGGCACTTAGTGTACACAACCTTGAAGCATGTTGTGCTATATTTCAGATGGAATCCCCTTTTAACTATGACAGCATGTTGTGTGGTTGTCATAATCTCTTCAGGGGGGCCATGTGGGTTACTGGCAATGTAACACAACCTCAAATGCATTTTACCCATTAGTTTCTGTAGCCACACATTTACTGGCCCAAGATCATTTCAAGAATGTGGTCACATGGGTCCAGTTAGCTGGTTAGTTTTGGAGAAAGTCACCCATCCAGGTTCCCGGCTCTCTGACAAAGATGTCAGTCTCACAGTGCAGCATCTGCCTTTCCTATGCCACCCATGAGGTCATAAAGGTGAGGTCTACCATATGCTATGGTGCAAAGTGCTATAAACACAATGACATGGTGTGGCACAACACCCATGTCACTATATCACTGAAAAATGAAAAGGGCAACGTTTCAAACTCTTTTGAAAACATATACGGAAGAAAGAGTGTTGTGTTTGCTTCATTCGTCCTCTGACCTTAATTTCCCCAAAGGCTGTTCAACAACAACTTGTAAATTTGATGTTCAACATTGTTCACCTTGATGTTTTCTAGGTTGAAGGGGATGACCTCCTTTTCAAAACACATCTGAACATACCTCTCTTTTTCCTCATCATTCTTTACCCAGAAGGGATAACCAGAGGCCTCTTGTTTACCGTTTATGCCTTTGGGGGCAGCATGTGGCTCAGTGGGCTAAGCCTGTGTGCCATAATCACAAGGTCGCAGGTTCAAACCCAGCTGCAGCATGTCTACGGCTCCTTGAGCAAGGCCCTTAACCCCCAGCTCCCTCAATAGGAAAAAAAGACCAAGTCGAGGGAGGCGTAAAAATAATTTCCCCACAGGGATCAATAAAGTTCCATTATTATTATTATTATGTAGTCTGAAAAGAGAATGGATTATCTGTCTGGGAAATGCAAAACCCTGTAAATTTTAGCAATTCTGTAGCCCTTTTCAACTGCCTTGTTTATTTCCACAATACAGCAGACACCGATGAGTGCACTCTGCTCATCTGAATGGGCGTGGAGTTCCTGGCTCTCAGCTTCACAGCAGGGTGGGCAAACTGTAAACGTGAGTTTGGCACTGGCCCTATAAGACAGCTCAAGCAGATAAAGTCTTCTTCGTGTACACCTTGGGTTTGCTGAAACCAAAATATTTTTCGACATTGCCAAAACTGCAGAATAGAAGTCTGTGGTGATTGGCTGGTTCCTCACGAAACTGACAGAGGAATAAAGGCTTGTAAAGTCATAGTAATCTATTCTCATTACCCTGCACTTTGCAATATAACCGCAAGGTATTAGTTCTGTCACAAAACACAGCCTAACAAGGGCTGGGACATTCCGGAAAGTCAAATATTCTCAAGAAAGCTTGGACATCTACCTTTTCAGCTTTTACAGTAGCTTGTAGCAGTCCTACTCTCAGATAACCCTTAATTACCTTAAGACATCAAGGGTTTCCTGCTCCAACCAAATTTCAGCTTTGTTAGAGGGTTCACCATGTTTGCAGCAAAACATTTTGGACAACCGTGGAAAACAAATAGAAAAATTCTATTGCAAATAGCAATATCAGAAAAATCACAAATTAGATATTTTCCCATAATCTTTTAGCCATAACCACCAAAATAGTGCCCATTTTCACTTTACCTCTATTGACAGCATTCTGAATGACCAGTTTTTCCGCAATTGGCTAAATATTACATCCACTGTATACACAATTTGGAGTATGCCGTTTGTCATAATGCAGTCATCTGGAGTAATGAGCGCAATGGAGGCTTTAGGCAAAAAATTGTGCAAAACTGTTTCATGCACACACGGGCTCTGGTAACAGACTCTGCCCTGAACCTGAGGCAACCCTCACTCAGAATGGGATGTGGGATGATTTTTACAGTACTCAGCCATTTCTTTCCAGACGTCGCTACAAACTGTGCCGTACCACTCCTAAAATTCATGCTTCACCTTCTCCGCCATGCTTTGTACCCCATATGCCTCAGATGGGGGATTGGAGCCAGTGTAATTCTGATTTTTCACAGTGTTAGAAAAATATGGGAAATAGCTTCTCTTTTCACTCTCATACCCCAGAGCTGAAGGGAATGTGCTCATCTTCATGGGAAAAAAGCAAAGGGACTCAACCTTGTAAATTTCAGCATGAGGTGCAATAAAAATGAATCCTTTGTAAAAAAAACTGATGTGTGCTTCTCTGCAACCAAGTCCTCATTACAAAAAAACATCTCTTAGAAGAACATTTATGAGCTTCTGGTTTTAGTTACATCAACAGTGGACCTTTCACTCCTCACAATACCTGAACACGTCACACAAGCTAAGTACACTGTTGGGTGGTATTTTAAGGGTGATGTGCTGCTCAAAGCAATACTGCAAGCAGCAAATGGACTCAGTCCTCACACCAAAAACACAATTTATGACAATGTACTGGGGGTCAAAAAGTAAAATAGGATAAACAAAGACTACAAAAAGTTCAGGGCAACAAGGCAAGCGGGGAACAAAATGCAAAAATTAAACTACACAGGTGAACATTCTCAATACAACTGAAATACTTCACTGACATACAACAATGACCCACTGAGGAAATGAATTGAAGCAGGAACTTAAATACATAAACTAAAACAGGTAATGACACAGCAGGAGTGCAACATCAGACGATTAAAATATCAGGGAGGGTGCAGGACAACAAGCAATCAGGAAACACACAAGGAACACACAAGGAACAGGCAACAGGTGAAACTAATAACTAACTCAGGGAAAGTCAAACTAACAGAGAAACTAAGAAACAGAATCTACACTAGGGGAATAACAAAGACAGGTAAAAACACAAGCAAGGCACAAAACTAGATAAAATCTACACAAATACAAAAACAGAGGAGGTGTTTTTTTGTTGAAAATGCAACAGAGGGGTTTACAGGGAGCCGCATGCTCAACTCATCGAGCCATGTGGCCAATGGTGAGCAGGGGAAACACTAAAGACTGACAACAGGGAGGACGGGATGGCCAGTGACACCTGCTGGCCAAATGGGGAGAAGACGTGACAGACAGACAGACGGATGCTAACCGTGACATACTCTGTGAAACAGATTTCAGAAAGTCTGTGTTACAACCGTTTAGAAATCCGGTACTTAACCAAGAGCTGCAGAATCAGCTAAACACAGCTAAGTTGTCTTACTTAAATCCGGTATTGTTAAACTACGGTCTGCGCATTACATTTACGTCAACAGCACCACCACCAGCCAGGACACCACCCCCATGGTGCTGTTTTGTTACATCAACATTTTCCAATACATCCAGTCCATTTTGATTTAAATCTATTAAGGGAAGCAAGAACAGGTTTACTTCAATAAGCTGCTCATCACTGAGATCTCTCCTCATTTCAAGAAGTAAAGATCTTTCTTTTAGGCCTGAAAAGCTCACCATTTAAGCATCTTCATTTCATTATTCATTACTGGCTGCCAGGCTGATAAGCATTTGTCATTGTCTGGCTCTGCCGAAGCCCGCTGAAGTGGATATAGCCACAGACATAGCAGGATATTTGGAACGCATGACAGTGCCATATGTAACAAATGCACAACAATATTAGTTAGCTGGGAAGAAAAATGTGTATTGTTAGACTGAATTACTGATCATGTGATGCATTGTTTAACAGCGACATCTTGTGGGGCCTAGTTTCATGTGGAGATGTCCCTGTCTACTACCAAGCGAGATGAACACCCTATAAAATCCATTCAGTATTCCTTTATCCACCCTTCCCAGCCCCAGGTTTATAAGTATATCTTTGTGGGAACTCTCCATTCAGTACCTTGGGAAAAACTCTAATCCATGATTATGATCCTACCTAACCCTAAGCTTTTACCTTTTTGACTGCATTCTCAGATCTTTGTGGGGACCTGAAAAATGGTCCCCATGCTGTCAAAATAAATGGTTTTATCACATTTTGGGGGACATTTTGTCCCCACAATGTAAAATAAACCTAATCTACACACACACACACTAAAGGGTTTTGATGGGTTGTATTATAATCTTCGCAGTATACCCCTTATTTTAGGTAACGTTTAATACAAGTGTAATAACAGGACTATACTAGGCTACTGGATCTGAATACTGGTCTACTCAGAAGACGAGGCTCGCTGGGTTGTGAATAAAAGAGACTTCACTCATTAACTCACATTGGGGTGTTTTTTACTTTATAACAATCGCGGGGAACCCAGAACAGGCGGCTGCCAGATTCTCTCCCCTTCCCAACTCTTTCCCCTATTCAACAAATTCAAACACATTAGTTCTGCTCAGCATAACCATTTTCCCTTAACTAATAAAAGGAAGGATAACACACCCCCCATTCCTATGGTTACATCACTCCTTCAACCCACAAGAAATGTCCTCATCTCATACGAAACGAAAAAGGGAAAAAAAGAGTAGACAAAAGTAGACTGGGGTACCCTAACCAAGCGTCCACATTGCAAATGCATTAAACATACATACAGAACCCAACAGTGAATAGATTGTTATTTTTATGTATTATTTTTTTTATCAAGAACAAGCACAACACAACGCATAGTATGAAAGTGACAATCAAGATGCGCTAACACATGCCACCTAGTATACATAATTCCAGCATCTATTCGTAGCGTAACACAAAATCCTGCAAATGACATGGCATGTGTCACTGGCGCTGAGGCAAAGTCCGCCCTAAAGGGGCCAGACTGTTGTAAGACAGATGGGTTGGGCCCCAATGGCTCAGCATGTTGAGGCGGCGAAGAAGGCACAGGCCAGAATACACATGGCAGTAAGCCAGGTAAAGTAGCGGGTGTTAGAGGGTTGTCAGGTACTGGCATCGCAAGGTCAATGGTTGGTCCAGGAATGTAGGGCTTGAGCCAGTTCTAATGTGCAATTTTGAGCTTGACCACCGGATGCGACAAGGCCTGTATCTGGAAATCGACAGGGAAAGGATGTCCCGCCGGCTGAATCGCCCGTACCACTTCAAAGGGACCTGTCCACCGCGGGGCCAGTTTGTTGCACCAGTAAGCTGGGTCATCCAGTAAAACCGATTGCCCAGGTTTGTATGGGTTGTAGTTCAATCGGTGGTCGTAGTACAAGCACTGTTCTGCCTGAGCCTTGACCCTGAAAGCCGACTCAAATGCGTTCACCAGCTTGGAGCATGACGAAGCTGCATAGGATACTGGTGAGCCCAGGGGCATAGCACCAAATTCTGGGCCCTATGCACAAACAGTGCCCATGCCCCTCCCCCCCCAAAAAATAAAATTCCAGATTCCTTAAGGGCCCTCCCCCCACATGGGGCCCTGGTAACTCAGTCCCCTTTTTCCCCCCACTACGACGCCCCTGGGTGTGCCAGCCGTGGCCGACGTATGCGAATGACGGAGGTGAAACCAGTACTGGTGTGGACAGTGGTGTTATAAGCCAAGGGCATCCTAGGGAGGTATATATCCCATTCTTGGTCTAACTGAAAGGGATGCTTATCCAGTTCATTCAGTGTCTGATTATATCGCTCAACTGCATCGTCACATTGAGTATGATACGGAGAGGTGTGAATTTTGTGGATCGATGGCAGGTTGCACAGCTGTTTGTTGAGGTCTGACTCAAACAGTCGACTCTGATCTGAGTGTAGTGCTACAGGAACAGCTCAAAAATGCATTTCAACAGCTACAGAAATGGCAGTTTGATCTTTCAATGGGTACAAATTGACAAATTTAGTGTACAGGCCCATAAGAACTAGAACATATAGATTGCCCATTGTGAACAGAGGGAGCTCGGTGATGTCAGCGGCAACCAAGTGAGATGGGGATCGACGAGGCCTGAGGACGAGGTACAGGGGAACGTCGTGACTGACAAGCCAGACAACATTCACAATGTCTGGAGATGTCCGTGGACATATATGGGCAATAGAAAAGGCGTGTAGCGCGATCGAACATTTTAGCTAGTCCATAGTGGCTGGATTTTGGTTGTCCATGGACGGACCGCAGGACTGAGGGAATAAAGGCAGAAGGAACGACTGCCTGATACAGGTCCCCGTCTGCTGGAGAGCGAGAGAAACGGCGACACAAAAGTCCATCCTGCACACAAAGTTGTTTAAACTGTGACCACAACTTCCTATGAAACGGTGCTGCATGGCGAAGTCTCCAAAGAGGTGGTCTGTGTCCCTCGGAGAGCCATAATTAGGTCAGAATCTGCCCTTAAGTTGTTGACCTTTTTGGGGTTTCATTTAATCCTGCATAACCATTGAAAGAAGGAATCTTATCCTCTAACATGCTTCCAAACTATAATACAACTGTTCCTTTCAAGAACACACAAAGCCAAAGGGCCTTTTTAGACATCTCCAGATTGAGAGTTGAGAGAGTGGAGTCATATGAGCCGGTTTGATATGTCACACAAAGCACAATTTACAGAATGTCTGACTTTGTGTTGATCCACATAAAAACACTGGCTGCTGTCAGCAGGGGAGAGAGCAACAGAAGATGCATTTATTATGAACTACAAACAGGATGATTCATATTTAAACTAATGGCCACTCTAAATTGTACACTTTCTCCAATGATATGATTGAATTTAAGCTTTTGGGGAACATTTTATTTTTGTTTAAAAATGTATTGATTATTTATCAGACACACAGACAAGATTAGTGAACAAATGGAATTATTCATTGTTAATATTATCTGTCTCATTGACATTCCTACAGTTTCAATGATTGTTCAAGATGTAGGAGATTCAGGGAAAAATTGTTTTTTTTTTTAACTGATGGAATTAGCTATACAAGACAATACCATACCTAAGAACAATCTCATTTTCATATACAACTCTACTGAAAACCATATCTATGGAGCAATGAGCATTTGGTGAACCACTGTAGATCTCATGGGTCTAAAACCAAAACCTCCAGATTATTATTGAATATGATCCTTCCGTTCACCTGACTGCTGCAGTCAG
>JAODKF010000001.1:48139011-48164196 GCA_026779585.1 Mormyrus proboscirostris | reverse complement strand
ATGTCATTTATTATTCTGAACTATCCTATATCAATTTCATTCCATTAAAACTGCAGCAAAAAAGTAAAAAAAAAAAAATACCAGCAACAAGTATGATGAGAAGTTTTCCATTTTCATTCAAGAGACTCCGGAAAAACGAGATTGTAGCAGCAGGATCAGTGACATAATACAGCATCTGGGGGGGAGGAATGGATTGTATGAGTTAACAATCAAAATCTACATCACAGGAGAGCAGCTTTTCAGGCAAATAAGACAACAGTGACAATAAGTATCAGTGGATGTGTCAGTCAGCAGGAACCCGAGTGTGTAAAATGGTGACAGGAAACTTATACTCTAAATGCAAACTGTTAATGACGTCAACAGTGAGGACGATGTGTGCAGAGTCACACACAAATACAGAATCAAAGGTCTATTTTTCTGTTATACACAAGGAATATGTGGAATTTGCAGTATAAAACAAAATCCACTTGGTCATAACTGGCACTTAGAAAGGCAATATGCAATGCGTCACAGTGCTGTTGGGTACTGTAGGTTTGCAAGACGTCTTTGCATTGTGTAAGTGTGTATGACATTCATCTGCCTGTTGTATGTGGACTGGGACTGGTTGATCTGGCTTTCTCAAGTGTACTTCACTTTGGATAAATAACTGTCAATGTAAAATATTAAAAACATATGTGACACTGGGTCAGAGCTTCAAACTGTCATTTGCGACCTACTGACATGCTCAGATGATGACGTCATCGTGGGACAGCTCCAAGAATCAGTCCCAGTTACAGTGAGTATTTGTGGTGCCATTCAGTTAGGTGTAACCCCCTTGGTTATAGCAACTGGAATACTTCTGCATGCATTCCACCTGGAGGTGCCCTTGGTCTGAAAAAGCACCTTTAAGTGCTTTTCAGTAGCACTTGTACTATTGCAACTGATTGAACTTGATATTACTCTTAATATATTCATATCGGTGAGCATTTAATGAAAAATGAAGCCCTTGCTCATGCTTACAACAGCAGGGCAAATCCTGTGACTTGAAGTCACCAACTTTTGGCTACAAGCTCTCAAAATAACACTGTCCATATGTTGAATGACGTTTCACCCCTCACACACCTATTAACACAATAAAGCAAGCTGCAGACGTGTTCACCTGAATCATATGAATGAAGTCTAATTTCTTCTCTGACTGTCTGTCTCTCCAGTGCTTCTCAAACTCAGAGGCAGTCATCTGATTCCACGTGAAGTTTATGTTTTCTAAGGTGGGGGTTCTCAACAGAAGTTCTGTACAAGACAAAGTAACATTTTATACCTGGTACTATGTATTATGATAATTCATTCAGTTAAATACATTAAACAATATGTATCTGACTAAACTCAGAAATGCAGGATATGAATGTGAGTATTTGAAGTCCTAGTACCCTTGCATTTCTCCAGCATCGGCTCGCTGGGTTCCACCATGTCACAGCCCACCTTCACATCTGGTAAAACCTTACGCAGCTGTGAAAGTATCTCCAGGTCCACCTCTCCTGCAAGACCGAAACACAGATTCAACTATGGAGCCCAGATATTCCCTGTGGATGTCGTCCATTAATGCCTTTTCCATGGATTTAGTCATATTGAGATGGTAGCTCCTTCTATAGCGTTCATCCTAGCTGGATCCTGGAGGGCAGGCATAGCTACTCTTCATGTCAGTAACTGAAGGCTGACCAAATGGCGGAGAACCTTTTGCTATTCCTGGGACGGCATCACGCAATGAAAAATTCATGCTGATTGTCCATGGATATTAATCTTAAGTGCTTTGAGGAACAACATTTAAAGTTATTCTTCCAATACCTTTGTGCTAGACAGTGATAAATGTTACATAAAGAACCCTGTAGTTCCCCCATTAACCTTTCAACTTTTTTTCACATGGACATGAGTGAGGTTTACGGAACCCACACTGAAGCTATATGGGGAAAGATAAACCAACTTCAATCAAAGGTCAACCTAGAAAATCACAGTCACCATTAACATATAAAAACTTTGAGCCTACCTAAAGGTACTGAGTGTAATTTCTTTGCATCATGTTGCTGGCATGGGTGGGCTTTCACCCTGACTACCCACAACAGGAGATAGAAAGACCCAACCAATCACTAGTTCCAGTATCAGATCCAAAAGGACCTCCTCAGAGTACACCAGTGAAGTTCCTTTATCCTGACAGAGAGGACATTCTGCATTCTGCACTAAAGGTAGGCAGCACTGCATATAAAGGATCCCATCTCTATTTCTATGCTGACCTTTTTGTTGACGTTCTCCAGAGGTGCTGAGAATTTGACACGAAAGCAAAACTACCAGCCAACTCGTTTTGTGGATTTGCCTACTCGGCCAAACTTTACCGACAGAAAGGAAAGATTCTGCAAACATTCGTCATTGATCCCTCTTGGATCATTTGGAACTGAAAAAAGATTTTGTTGGCTACCTGTAGGTCTATTCCTCATCACACACATCTAACAAAAGGGGTTGTGCCATTCTAATAAGAAAATTTCTTAACATGTTCTATTTATGGACAAGCTTACAATTCTAAATCTGTATTAAATACAGATTTTATAGACTCTGTATGCCACAGTTCATGTCTCAAAATCAATACTGCCAAGATGTTGGCTTTCTTGCCTGTGACATCAACTGTGTGATAGATAACAAACTGGACAAATCCTCACAGGCCCCAGCCTCAAACCCAAATCTTCTCATGCTTTGGAAATTATATGAAGAGATTCTGGCTTGATAGATACAGTATTTAGAGAGAATTTAACCCTAAAATTAGGGACTACACATTCTATTCCCATCCATAGAATTCATGCTCAAGACTTGATTATTTTTTTATACCTTCATCTATTGTACACAGGATCAGAATGTGCAAAATTGGCTGCATAACTCTGACAGTGGCAAGGTAAGGATCTGGGATGCTGAATGATGATGGTAGGGTGGCTTGCTAACAACAAAGGGATATTATAAGCAGAATAAACCAGGCACAAAAGGTACCACAAGGGGTAAACATAAGAGGGAAGGTAAACTAAACAAAGGCCAGAACTAAAGCACAAGGAAACAGAGGAGAAATACAATGACTTGAAACATAGTGTACATACAAGTAACACACAGGAACAAGCACATAGTGTTAACAATGACTGACAAAGGAACAGGGCATGGGCAGGCACTTACACACATATAATGAGATTTCAACAAGATCTATGTTATTTTCAATATTATTACATACAGTACAAGCGACGAGGAGCTACAGGGAACATGTGAGGGTTGTTAACAGGCAGTAAGGACTTGGGAATCAATCCCAGCGAGGTACAACGTACATAAATGGAATAGGTCATAATCAATACTGAAACACACACATGTAACAATGTAATATTTTGATAATCAATGGGCACACAAAACAAACAAACAAACAAACAAACAAACAAACAGTCTATTAATGACAGAAGGAAAGTACACTTCTCAGGGGCCTGTTTTGCCTATTCAGTCAAGCCACGACCCAAGGAAGAAGGGGAAAACAATCGCAGTTAAGAAAGGTGCAAAAGTTCAAAGGAATGAGCGGGGCCATGTGTTGGCGAGGTGGCTGGGGAGTTAGGTGCTTCTGAGCTTGGTACTGAGTTCATAGCTTCTTCAAAGCCATGAATTTGAGGCTCAGCGGAGACATCTTCTGTGCCTGGAACGTGGAACTCTGGCGAGATGGCCCCTTCTCGGCCGGGAAGGAGCTCAAACAAATTAGAGGGGGTTTGCTGACCCTTTGATGGCCCCAGGTCTTTGCACTGGAATCAGTTGTGTAACTCTCTGTATGTGAGGGATGCAAGTCTTCTTTTTAGCCTGGAACCCTGTCCCAACCTGTGCCTGATCCTGTCTAAGTGCAGCTTCCTTCAGCCGTCAGTTAGGTTCCTCTGCCACATTGTCTGTGAGTTGGGCATTACCACAACCCCCAAGAAGGTGAAGGACTGGCTGGGAGATCCCAGCACCAGGGGGAGTCCCTGAAATAGTTGCCCATCCCAGGGTCCCTCGATGGAGCTGTGCTGCGGAGTATCCGGGGACATCCGGGGGTGGGCCACTTCAACATGAACAATACTCTACACTGGTTGTTCCAGTGCTTTTACATGCCTGGCTGCCACCTGGATGTAGAGCTCTTTGTCCACTGCCGCAATGCTGCACCACCTTCAAAGGTCCACACCAGTGCTCACGAGGCCTACTACACCCCTTGCAATCCGGTAGACCCATGGAACAACTGGAAGTGGACATCCTGGGCCAATTCCCTACCACTGGCTCTGGCAACCTCTACATCCTCCTGGCCATAGATTACTTCACTAAGTGGCCCGAGGTATGTGCAGTGCAGTCAAAGTGGACCCTCATTCTGCAGCTCACCCTATTCACCAGCAAGCACCATCGCCACAGGGACCAGCATCAGCCCGCAGGCCTGCAGGATATTAGTGCCTCCTTCTCTGCCACTGGGACTAAGATGGGTAAAGGTGATATGGTCATGGGACGGCTGATACTTAAGGAGAGCTGCGTAGTGCTGGGCATTTCCTGGTGGGTAGACTATGCATTGTTTTAAAGTGCGTTCTGGGCGCCAGAGGGCTAAGCCTGTCTGTAATGTGTCAGCTAATTTGTGCTCCGTATTGTGCGACACTCCACATTGGCTGGCTTCCAGTTACAGTTATCTTTCTTTTTGTGTTAAATAGCTTGCATTTGAAAAATCCCCATTAACCGTGCCTGTGTACATGTTTATCTTTCGCGCGTTTGTGAGAGTACTCTCCTGCCATGTGGAAATGTTAGTAAAATGCATGCCCCCTGCATTTTTCCCAGTCTGTGTAGTGAGATTTACCTTGATTGTTTGTTGTACTGCATCCTTTTAAAGACTACCTTATAAAAGTGCTTACTTGAGCCTAGACTGCCTGCCTGCCTCCTGAGGTCTTCACTGCTAGAGCACCACAATGTGAATTATATCTATTGATTAATCTAAAATGTTCATATTTACAATTATTTTCTCATCTTGAGAGAAGTCTCATACCTGTACCACTCCCAACGGACATAACATTGAATGCAGTCTTGCCATCCCCGATGCTGCAAAAGATATACAATCTTTGTTAGAAAGTGGACTTAAGTGGTACTTTTATAATGCTGATAAGCTTGTCAAGTCAAACAGCTGACATAACAATAAGTGCTCATTTAATCTGATAATATTTATAATGACATATACTCTCACGTAAGGACTTCTGAAATTCATTATTATTGGTAACATCGATCACTGTACTAATCGCTGCAGCTATGCAGAACTGCAATAGAGATTTCTGTATGTTTTTCCTATGTCTGTTATTACATTCTTTATCTTACCATTTTATTTATTTGGTTCGTAAAAATAATTTTCCTAAAAATATTTAACATACCAAACATTACAATAGAAATTTACGCTTGACAAAAGCGGGTATTGTTTTAACTTTTACCGTGCGAGGACATCAGGAAGATGCTCATGAATGAATGTACGCATAGCCTGATGCTCCGATGACAGATCAAGGAACAACCGGAAGGACTTATGGTACCTTTTGTAGTCAAATGCAAGGAACTTCATACCTAAAGTAATTTTAGACTGCTGTTAATTTTTTTTATAATATATTTAATAAACAAATGCAATTTATACAGACTACATTAACTAACCGTCTGTTAAGTAATATGATCAGAGCTACCATACACAAATCGAAAAAAAAACACTGAAATAAAATATCAAGTACAAATATACGAAATGATTAAAGAAATTGAATTTTTAATGTGTTCATGAGGCAATGCTAAAATGTTTAATGCACATTTGCGGGATAATAACACGAATTACATCAACATAAATTAAACTATCAGTGCCAGCCAATAGTTCAACGCAATAATCATTTAAGTGTTAGTGTTTTCACTTACTTTCTTTCTAACACTGTCGCAATGCACAGCTAGGTTGCACCTGAAGATTCCCCCTGTTGATTTAGTGGCAGATCACGGTCATCAGGATTACAAAAGGCTATTTATTTAATTACTTACTCTGACGGAGCCGGATTCAAAGGATAATTGAGTCCTGCCAAACTACACATGGTAGATATGAGTGCGAACAGTAAATAGTCACTTACCTCTCTGTTTTGGTCGACCTAAAGATGCGTTTGAAGGAGGACGCTTTGCTTAAGAAATCCTAACCCCTCCCTCTGTAGTTTGCGATAACTGTTCCTTAAAGACGCAGCCGCGCTCCTTCAGACAAGACGAGTGCTTATATTAACAAAAATTAACACATAGAATATTAAGCCGTTGCTTAATATTCATAAACCTATCTCTCTTGCTACCATCAACTCATTCAAGTAAACTAGGTTTAATTGAATGATTTGGCTAATAAATTATTAAAATGAAAACCATGTTTTCCAAACTGACGGAGACTGTAATAATCTGTAGGACAGCTGCAGATCTAGAGTGGGATTTAAATGGATGAATTTAAGGTGAGCTCATCACCCTGCGTGAGATCCTAACTACGGTGATGACTTTCATGCACAGCATATGCAGGTGAGGCAGATGGACAGGTATAGATACGTGTATTACAGCTTTACGAGTTTTCAGCCAAATCAATTAGCACCAGATAAAACGATACAAAATCCCTAGAAAACAAAAATCTGAAAGGTACGAAATTCTTTTTATCCCAAGTTTTATCCTTAAATCAGCATGGTTCATAGGTGACAAAATTTTCACAGGAGTACTTTGACATTTAAGCCTGAAACATTGACTGACATATATCATCATTACAAATGTTATCATTTTGACAGTACGTTTTGATTTATCCTGTCTTCTGACTAAATTACATTTTAGTTTTAGTCACTTGTTACTGATTTAATTATTGTTAGTTTTAATTTTAGTCCAGAAAATATTCATTTTAGTTGAGAAAAAGTAATTTGGTTAAAGTCAGATAAAAGTAAATTAGTCAAAATCCAGTTCTCTTGTTCAACGTATGAATATGCACAGAATATAGTGTACCTCTAAGCTATTACACTAACATGTAGACTAATGAGCTAGACCACATGCAGTGAAGCTAGACCACATGCAGTGATTACTGAAAATGAAATGAAGAGTGGGTGTAGATAGGATTTACTGCAATAGATCTGGTAATTGCAGCTCTAGTCTGTCATCACAGCTTTCTAGCCTTCAGCATGCCTTAGTTCTGCTGCAATGCGATTTCACTAGAAAAGGCTGGACCAAGCAGCACTCATTTAGTCTTCATCACAGAAAAAGACAGTCTTTCAACAGAAGGAAAAAACAAAACCTTCCAGCAAATCTAACCATTTTTAATGCAAAAAAATGCATCTTTCATACAGCAAAATTATGTGGCGGCAAATGTATTTTCTCTTTCAAAAACTGTGACAGTTCATTTTAAGGAAAGAACTTCTGTTCCAATATGACCTTTGATATGTTGTGCTTGCCGTGAGTGAAGTTACGTGTGACACTAAAGACTCTTTCTGTGAAAGCCTGGGAAGCTGGTCTAGATATAGAGCAAAAGGTTTCAGTGTATGGTACACAGTGTAACTTTGTGCAAGCCAAGAGTCTGTGCCCATCTCATTGCTCACAGGTTGTGATAGCTCCTCTTTTTACTTCTTGATTTGCTGTTTGACATTTGTTGGAGCCCCCTGTCTTGAATGTTTTCTGTGTGCTTAGACAGAAACCAAAATTCTGTTTGCCTTGATGTTACTGCTTCAGGTTCTTTGGCTTTACTCTCATGTGCAACACTGTCAGACCGATCACCCATCTGTGAGTCTGAATCTGGCAGGATATGCTTAACCTCATACTCCTCTGCTTCTTTCAGCAGGGGTGGAGAAATCATGCAGCTGCTAGAAGGAGACAGAAGTTATCCTTGTTTGTATCCAAAAAGCAGCCAAAGCACTGATTCATATTGATTTTCAATTTTTGGACAAGGGTTTCGTAATAACTTGTAAAGAGAAAAACACTGGAAATAACAAAATCCTGTGTATCCTCGTGTTTGTTGCGACAGGCTTGCGGGCGAGCGAGGAAGCAGGTGAGCGAGCGGTAAATGCAGGAAAACGGGGTTATTAGAGGCAGACAGCACGAACCAGGAGCACACGGCAACGAACATTAATGACTGATCTCGGGAATACTGACTCAGACGCGCAATAAATACGCAGGACAGGCTGAACATAACAGGCAACAGGTCATAACAATCAGGAATTAACATGAGATAACGAGAAGGGCGTGGCACACAGGAGGATCGGACGAGCAGGTCATGACAGTTTTGGCTTCTTTTTCATTATTAAGCACGTTTCCCGCAATCGCATGCTGCAATTCTCTAACACACAGCAGTGCCAGACATGACTGTCTTCTCTACATGTGTCGATGTGGCGCAGTATCATCACCGCTGTATTCTTTACTCACATTTTAAGTTATTCCTATATTTGCGGTCACGCAAGAGTGCAAGTACGGACCTTACTATCGAGGTATCGGTTCTTGTGACATCCCTACTATCGACACACCTAAAATAACCCAACGCATTTGACACATTAGTATTAGCGCGGTGGACGAGAGCCATATGCACCGGTATTGGCATCAGGCAAGTCGCCACCTAGATAACGTTACATACCTTGGCATGAATCTCAGGGTGACGCGTCTCTAGATGCCTCTTCAGGTTTGTGGTGTTCTTTCCTGTGTGCTTCATTCCACACGGGTTACACTGGGATTTATTTTCATCAGCGTTAGTTAGTCTGTATGTCTGACCACTTTTTTTGCCCCAGAATCATGACGGCAGGATTTGCTCCTGAGAAATATCACAAACAGATCTATGGTACAAGTAAAGACAATGACGAAAGGGTGTCCCCCTCTAGTGACACATGTTTGGAATGTTCAGGATATTAACCATCCATCCATTTTTGTAACGGTTTATCCTGTTGAAGGTCATTGGGGGGCAGTGCTTATCATGGAGGAAACCCCATGATGACACGGGGAGAACATAGTGGCTACTTGAACCCTGATCCCTGAGGTGTGAGATTGCAGTGCTTACCACTGCACCACTGTGTCACCCTCCGGAGGTTAACGTGGTTGTAATATTGGTATATGTGCACTGGAGCTCCTCTAGCAGAGCACCAGATCTGATCAGTGATACCAAATACATTTGGGAAAACAGGGACAGTGTGGACACCGTGCTTTTTATTATTAAATTACTAGCATTGGTATTATTATTGTATTATTTCCATCTATACATTTTCTGAAACCACTTGTCCTATTTAAGGTCAGGGAGGGTCCAGAGCCTAGGGGCACAAGGCGGGGAACAGCCTAGGCCCACCCATTGTAGGGGACACTCACACACACCGACAATCCGGTGACGAAAATATATCGTAGTATAAGCCATGTGGAATGAAGCACACAGGAAAGAACACCACAAACCTGAAGAGGCATCTAGAGATCCGTGCCAAGGTTTGTAACCTTATCTAGGTGGCGACTTGCCCGACGCCTGTAAGGTGTTGTGATCCAAACTGCCCCCCCCTGCCATGGACTCCCTCCCCTGACGTCACTGCTACAGAGAACGGTGGAAATGCGCTGACTTCTGATCGCTTTTGGAGTTTGGTTCAATGTCGTATCATTTCCAGGTGTGACGATGCCGAGTATGAAGCTCATCGCTGCAAAGACAGAAAAGGAAAAATACTGCAGCAGGCAGTTTGACTTCAACAAAATGTCACACATATTAGACGGACAGACAGAGACAACTTTACTAATCCCCGGAGGGAAATTAAGTTCTCATAGCAGCCAGGTACATTTAAATGTACATTATTCAAGTACATGAATCGCTTCTTGTCACTGAAGGTGACTATATCTGCACAAACAAGCGTTGTCGAAAAGAATAGCATCACTGTCTCATCTGAATGAAAAAGTAGTAACTGTCACATTTGCAATGTCCTACAGGAGGATATTAATCTTAGCTTCAGGTTTGATTGCAAAATACCATATTAAACAAGTGATGTGAGTTTTTTTTAGTCTGCTTAAGGCAGGAAAAATAAAGTTACAGCAAGCAGTCCCTTCTGCCACGTTAGGGGAGTCAATCCGTGGTAGGGGGCCAGTTCAGAGCACAACAGCTGCGGCACATTTATTTACCGTGGTAATGTGTGGCTCCAGGGGCACTCGTGCCCGTTATTGGGAATTAACGCAAGACTCCTGTTCACGTGCACGAGAACCCCGAGCATTTCACCTACTGTAATTATTTCACCTTTTTCATATAACTTCAGGTGACTTATCATGAATAGAAATAATAATCACGTAAAGATTTCAAAGCAGGCAGGTCACACTTTCTGATAGCTGCCGTCAAATTTTTCTTAGCCCATAAAAATTCCAGGAAAAAGCAATAAAACAGCATTTAAAAAGATTTCAGGTGACTTATAAAAAAATGGTTATGAATTATCACTTCATACCTGCACTTAATGTTTCCCATTCCTTTTGAAGATCAATTGATTTCATTCTCTGATTCATGAGAAACCGTTGGATTAGTTGACGGTCGTCTCTGGCATTAAAAAGTTGCTTTCACCTTCTGCCTGGCTGGATTCTGGTCATTCCATTTGTCTCCTGCTTCACCTTTTACTTACTGTATGTACTGCTGTCTTAGAAACCTTGAGGCTGGAATCAGCCTGTTGTACAGTTTAGCCTTCTGCCAGCAGAACCAGAATTAAACCAGGATTTAGCAATGCAGATTTGTTTAAAAATATAAAGTGGTCTCTTAATTTTTTCCATGGCTGTTTCTTGATTCAAATATTTCATGCCTCCAAGACTGGCCTAGTCAAGTGAACACTTGTTATATACACTGACAAATTTAGAGTATGACAGCACAGGTTTCTTGTCTATTTCAAGAAGTATATTTATTCGATTAACAGTTGCTGCAAGATTTTCATTAGCCTACGTATTAGGCATCAATACTTAATATGGTTCAAAAAGCATAGTAAAAGCTTTCAGATACTTTATATATCCACCTTGCTTTTAATCTGATTTACAGGCATTTGTGTTGCTTTTTGCTGTTTCTATGGGAATTTAATGAAAGGACACTTTTGGTATAATCTTACACTCATTCAGGAGACACTTCTGTCCAAAGCAACATAAATACAAACAAGGATCAGAGAACAGAGTCAGTTTCCCTGGAGAAATCGAGGTCTTGCCCAAGGGTTCAAGGTTCAACAGTACAGTAATGTTAACTAACTAGCTAGTTATCTGTGAGCTAAGTAAGGTATAAGATATTTTCTAATAATTATCATGGAATAAACCATGTCAGGTTGACACTGAGGTGCCGCCAAGTTCACTGGTTCACTAGATATTCATGTGCTGAAAATTCTGTCAACAGCAATAAATATTTACAATAATGTCTAGTATTTGTCAAGTGATTATATTTATTAATGATGCATATCCATTAAAGATAGTGTTAATATGCATTAAATAACTGATGATTAATTAACAACCCAGTAAATGGGTGTATTAACCCAGTGCTGAATTGTAACAACCCAGCATCATGGTTAAATTGCACAGGTCAAGAAGCTAGCTCACAATAACCTAGCTCTGGGTTGCTAGTAACCGAGTTTGGGTTAACCCAGAAGTTTTCAGAGTGTGAAGAATGTTCAAAATGTGAAAATAATGAACCGCGAAATAGCTCAAATTATTATCAGGCTGCGCAATTTCTTACTTTTTCCTAGTTGTAATTGAGTTGGTTACATGGCAGATGGCAGAATAACTTGGCCTCCCTTCCTACCAGCAATCAACTAACGCAACCTGCGAAAGGAACACTACGGAAAACAAAACAGTTACAGTCGTACCTCAGAACTCAAATTTAATCCATTCAGCACTCGGGTTCGAATCCTAAAAAGTTTGAGTCCTGATCGAATTTTCCAATAAATTGGTTCCCAGGCCCAAAAAAATTACACCTATGTTTTTTTTGCCATTCAAACACAAAATAAACAGGATAAAACAGGAAGAGCATATACTAAACACATCTAAGCACATTTATCCAAACAGTAAAATGTAAAGTAAAAAAATAAACGCTGTGCATAACATTTTTTTCTTAATGGCTTCCAAAACGATGAAGAATGTACCCCAACACTACCCCAAGCCAGGCCCCAACACTGCGGCAACACTAGACTATGCCATGCGGTTAATTCTTATTTTTATTATTACTCTGTATTCGTTAATTTGTTTGTAAATCGCTTTTTGTTGTTTAACTTTTAGGTTGTAACATTTGTACAACTATTGCATAACTTTTTGGTGAGCAATGGTCAAAAAAAGCTTATCAACAACAAACTGCTATCACAGGGAATGTAAGGCTGAGACTGAAGCGTTAACCTTTGTTTCCGCTGAGTGCGTACTACTAATCTTATAGGTCGGCGTTCACAGTTCAACTTCTGAGATTCAATAGATCATTATTCTTTTCCCAAAAATATTGTGGCAAAAATCAAATCATAATATTGGGTATCACGAATTGAACTGAATCGTAAATTGGGTGAATACTTACATGCCCAACTCCAGCCAGTACAAATAACAGGTCTGAGGAAGACAAGTCTTCAGGTTATTTTTAAGCACCGTGTGGTCAAAAATATTGATGATAAACTAAAGTTTTATGGCTGGTAAAACAAAGGCATTCAAATCTTCTCTCAAGAGAAAAGCCACAAAGTATCAGGGCTGGAACAATTAGACTGGGGAACATTTCTTTTCTTGAAGCTGATTAGACTTATAAACTCTGCCATACACTAGATGTGTTTTTTTTTTATATATATGCAGTAGCAGATCAAACTAGACTCTTTTTCATGTGCAATAAATGTGATTATTTATTTTATTAAGAATAATAAATGCAGTAGTGTTAGTGTTGAGTATACTGTAAATATAAGCTCTTTTTACGCTTCCCCTGAGCTGGCTATAAAAGGCAGCCACCCGTTGTGCAGCCCAGGGCGCTGGGGGTTAAAGGCCTCACTCACGAACCTGCAGATATGCCTGGGTAAGGCTTGAATTGGTGAATTTCTGATCACAGGCACAGAGGCTTAGCTCAGTGAGCCAAACACTGCCCTCAAGTACCGTTAACATTATTAATATTCATCTGTACTTTTAAAATTGCCTGTAACTGAAGTGAATGTTTGCTTTTAGACTATATGGTGCTAGTATTGGGACCTCAGTAATTTATTTTGTTCCCATACATGAACCCCCGTGTTCTTGGAATGACAATAAACCTTCCTGAATCTTAAAAACATCAAGAAACATCAAGCCAGCCTTTAAAAATGCATTTCTGAATGTGCACATTGGACATCTGTGCAAAGCCCCCAATTGCTGAGCCACATAAACAGTATTATCACCAAAGGAATTAATAATAATAATAATAATAATTGAACCCTTTATTGTCCCCGTGGGGAAATTCTTTTTTACGCCTCCCTCAATTTGCTCTTTGTAGAGCAAGCTGTCTGCAAAGGGCAGCCACCTGTTGGGGCGCCCAGGGAGCTGGGGGTTAAGGGTCTTGCTCAAGGACTCGCAGACATGTTGAGGCTGGGTTTGAACCTGCAACCTTGTGATTACAGACACACAGGCTTAGCACACTACAGCACTGAGCCACATGCTGCCCCCCAATGCTGTATTTTTCTAATGTATAATTTTTTACATTTGCTTGACATTTAAGTGCACAGCTGATAGATCCCTCCACCGTAACAATACATTTTTTAGCGATTTATACAGCTAGATATTCATGTAAAACACATGATGGCATTACAGAAGGTTCCGTCCTAGAAATTTAATGGGGAACCTTTGGGTTTCATATCCATGTTCGTAATCTCTACTCCGCAAGGACAGTGTAAGAAGGACAAGCCAACGGGAAGGTCCTCACCATCTCCAGGAAGAGCCAGCACGGTGCGGTAGCGACTCTGCCTCCCTTCCGCATTTTTGCTCGAGCAGGAGTGTGAGCACGTTGACCACGCTGACCAGGAGCTGACCACACAATCCCCAGGGCATGACACCTCACATGGTAACACTGAGGGCGGGGCATCTTCCAAGCACCGCTCACTGGGTACCGCCGAGTCTGTGGGATGGGATGCAGAGTTCTAGATCAGGAACAACTGCATGCTGGAGTTGTGAGGCCACTCAACTGAAAAATGTTTGTTCTACCCAGAACCACTAGACACTCAATTACATTGACCCTGGTAGTTAAAAACAGATTGTTAATAGCCTGAAAATACAAAACGAAAAAAAATGGACCGTTAAAAAAAGTGAAACCAAACTGATCAAGTCCACTTCAATATACAGTACTTTTAAGCTTTATACCCCATAATTCTCTGTGAAGCTAAGCACCTAATAATCAGCAGTTTTAATACACATTAACATACAAGCCTAGTACTTACCCCCTTTTTTCCATGATAAATTTTGACAAGTAATCAGAAGTCAGCACATTTCCACTATTTTCTGTAGCGATTATGCCAGGACATGCAAACTCCACACACGGAACCCTGGAACAGTGCCAAATAATGCACCACCAAACCTCAAACCACAGCCCAGATTAGCGTTTATTTTTATAGAAAAACTTAAGTCATGAGTGACAAAATAAGTAGTGGTAGTAGTAAAGTAAACATCTTACCACAGACATCCGAAGTCTCCAGGAAATTCCGGGAGTCTCCCGCATATTAATAGCGGCTTCTTGATGCCTGCAAATTGAATAAAAGTAAGACAGCCCCCTCATATATACAGCGTTGGGCTGTTGGCTGTCCTAGTCACTTGGTTAACATATCTGCCAAAACTGCTGCTAAAGAGCTCTCAGTGTCACCTGAAGAATTGCTAATTGACATCTACTACTACTTGGAGAGGAACTTAAACAGTTTCAGGACTTCTGTGATGTAGCCCAGCAAAGAGCTCAAAAGTACTGCCCTACACGATGGCTTTCTTTGGGAAAGCTTTGAACCATCTGCTCAACCAATGGCCTGCCTTCAGTTATTTTAAATCATTGAATCAGAAGTTCTGTGATATTCAGAAGAGGCTGACAGATCTCACTATAAGAATTTACTCTTGCTTTCTTCACAATGTCACAATGTTTTAATTTGATTTTTCAAAACAAGGCACCAGTTCTTTACAAGTTGAATGACAGTGTTGAAGAGCTCCTGCATGACATAGCAAGCAGATTTATTGTGCCAAAGAGTTACGTGCAGTGGTGCGTTTGGTTTTGTTTTTCCTCTCTCCTTTACTGCTCTTGGTAGGACCCAGACAGATCTCGCCAGCCGATAGGTCAGCATTCGGACATCGCGCCTCCAGCCTGATCACACAGCTGCCCGTCCTGCCTGCCTACTATCATGATTGACCTAATACTGAGCATGCTTGGCGATTGGAGACGCCGCTCCCAGAGTTCCTGTTACCTAGGCTTTAAAAGTTCCGGCTGAAGCGTCTTTCAAGAGATTCTTTTTGGGTCGTGGGGTGTTTGTTTGTTTGTTTATTTGTTTATTGGTTGTTGTTGCTGTCGCCGCAGCCGCCGCCATTGTGCTTTTCTTCCACTGGTTTTGTTTATTGCTGTTTCATTTACTCATTTGCAGTCTTTTCAGGGTAGCTTGTCAGATTTAAGGTACCACAGTTTAAATGGACTTCATATTCGTTCACTTACAATTTTGCCCAGACTACCTTAAATCTGACAAGTTACGCTGATAAGCCAGTAACCCCACTTCGTAGTACAGGCAAGATCAACAAATTCATTGACAGAGTTCCATAAGATTGAGGTTTCGGGGAAATTGCTAAAATCTGCAAAGCAAGCAGCCTCAAAATACAACAAAAACTTGCAGAAAACACAGGAAAGGAAAGAGGCCTATCTTAGGCTAAAAAAACCGTGTTCTAAAATGTAAAGATAAGAAAGTAGAGGAACACATCTACATCTTGTTCTGTAAATAGTTACTGAAATAGGATTCTGTTCAGAGAAATAAAGTTTGTTGAAGTTACATCACCTGATGCATCTCCCTACTTGCCAGGGAGATGCACAGAATAGGAAAAAATATTTTTAATCCATTTATTTTCTAATACAATTACCCATCAAGTAATTCTCAATCTTATCTTCTTCTTGTCATGCATTTATATTCTTAAAAACCTCACTATCAAACTCTTCTGCAATTCTGATAGAATGTCTTATCACCAGAAACAGACGGAAATTTATTATTTTACTTTTTTGACCGGGAAAATATATATGACAATCCAGCAAACTATAGGCCAGTCAGTTTAACTAGCATTACTGGAAAAATAATGGAAGCTATAATCCAAGTGAAAATCATAAAATACCTGGATGCAAATAACATTCTGAGGGATAGCCAGCATGGATTTAGGAGAGGTAGATCCTGTTTAACGAATCTACTTGAGTTCTTTGAGGAAGCTATAAGTGAAATTAATCACAAAAAGGCCTATGATATTATCTGCTTAGATTTCCAAAAGGTCTGTCCCCCGTAAATGGCTCTTGCTTAAGATCAAAGGTGCAGGGATTTTAGGAACTGTGGCAGCTTGGATCGAAAACTGGCTAACTGACAGGAGACTCTATAGACTCTATGCCGTAATAACGACTCGCTTCCTCCTGTCAGTTAACCAGTTTCCTAATTGTTAGAGTATGGAATAGTCTTCCTGCTAGTGTAGTGCAAGCTAAATGTGGGTTCCTTTAAATCAGAGCTAGATAAGATTTTAACAACTCTGACCTATTATAGTTAAGTTCTCCCCAAACGAGCTCGATGGGCGGATGGTCTCCTCTCGTTTGTAAATTTATGTTCTTTCATTAATGAAACATTTCAGAAACGCCGTAATTTGCCGCAAAACATTATTTACCCATTTTTTTTTCACAGCAATTTCACACAACTGTAGTAATTTTACATTTTTAAATACAAACCATGGACTCAGAGAATACTTTAAAAAATGAGCATGCAGATAATTCAAGTTAACCGCTCCAACCCATCTAACGTTGCCTCTTTTATCATTCTATGTTTCAAAAGTCTTCCTGAGAGACAAAACAACATGTAGTAATATATTGGGCTTAAGATAGGGTTTAGGTTTGATGGTGTTATATACGTAGTACACGGGGTTCAAGATAAAATACTGAATAGGAAATTCTGTGCGCTTCTGTATATCTTATAGTTAGGCACTTATAGCCACATATTTATATCAAAAATGTGAACGCCCGAGAAATTTGTTTGTTGCCAAGCAGACGCTCACAGACAGATTAATTCACCTAGAATAATAATACTTCTATGACGATATTAAAAAAAACTGAGACATTAATTGGTGAAGCAAACGACAAACACATGCCAGAACCATGGGCAGCACAACCAAAATGAAGTGTGTTTTATGTTGTGCATCGTATTTTTAGTTTGTGTTAATAAGAACGCCCATCTCCACGTTCACGTTATTTTTCAGCAGTTTAGTATTTTTCCGTTTTGTTCACCGTTCAACATTAAATAAATGTTATTTTTAATATCGGCATGGAATGTAATTAATATCACTTTTATTAGTTTATTTTTACAATGTATATAATATTTATTTTGGAAACTTGTCCCATCTGACAGACCAGGTGCAGTAGCGAGGCTTGACGTCATCGCGCGCCGGCGATACGAAACGGGATTAATAAGTCCTCTCGTATTCAGACTAACGCAAAAAAAAGTAAACTGCAAATCTGCATTATTGCATGATAAACTTAGAATTGGCTGCATCAAAAGCATCGGGATAGTTTGCAAACCCTATAGGCTACTTACAAGGTAATAAAACTGCTACATACATGTAAATACGTGTGCAGTCTCTAATTAAAGTCTCACTCCAAGCACCTAACCAAAGTTGGCAACTCCGTAAGCATGAAATGCCGATCTCTTTTTAGAAGGCACTTTGCATCACAGAAAACCTGTAACGGCAATGTCGAAGCGAATTATACTGGAGGAACACCGTTAATTACAACTCATTTTAAACTGTAATAATTGCCCCGATTAAAAGCAATAGGGCACGTTCCAATATACCAGTACAATCAGATGTCTGTACCACACCTATCCGAAACAAATCGCTAGTGCAATTAAATCAATCCTAAGCTATGTAGATACGGTGCAGCGCCAACGATATAACTTAGTGTTTCCAACAAACTGCCACGCGAAATCCATCCCTTTCGCAACAGGCGGAAAACGTCAATCTGGACGGGTGAAACACATCTGGGCTCAATAATCCCCGTAAAAACCTGAAAATTGCACACTGTTCTTTGTACTGATCGAGTTCCAAACATGAGTGATTCATAATTCACACAGGCTGCTTGTCAGAATGCTCTGACACTTAAACGCGACGAAGGTTGCGGGGGTTCGTATACGCAAAGGGATCCATGTTCTATTCAAAACACCATCAAGTCAAAACACAGTCCATGAATCGAAAGAAAAAAGCAGATCGGGACAAATGTAAACCCAAAATCGGAATCCAATAAGTGTTAGGATACACGGGACAGGTTCTGTCACAGGGAAACGCTTTATACAGAGGGACTCATAATAACCCGTACCAGGGAAACCTAACAAACAAGTACAGCTACTATTTAAAGATGCACAGGGGTGCAATGCCCCAGAGCCGGGGGAGGTGGGAGGTGAGGTTATCCCCCCATTTTTTGTGTATGTGTTATGACTCCCACCCTAATAAGATCATACATATTAATGAGAGATTTTTTTTAAGTAGTATTTAAAAAATACACGTGCTATGCGTGTTCTAATCCTTCTGAATGTTGCGCATGCCCGTGAGATTTGATAATTGCAGGGGGTTCTGGGCCTCCCGGCACGTCCCTGCCTCTGTTTCTAGTGTGTCTGTCCGTATAGATGTGCAAATACAAAGGATCATTCGTTTGAATCAAGATAAATAGTTGTTTCTTTAAATCGAGATAAACGTTGTAGTTCTATTTCAGGCAAACACATACTCTTTACATCCATTGTACTAATTAAATTACACTTTGAAAATGCTGTTTTAGAAACAACCCAACTTGGGTTAAGTGGCAAGTCTCAAATAGTGGTATTTTATTTTAATCTTGTTTACACAAGAAATTATATTGCATGCACAAGGCAGCAAGCAAACAATTAATTATATTGAGTGGACGATAGACCTATATACTTATCTTGCGTGCATAACGTAATTATGCTTAGGCAGATTTCAGGCGCTTGACATCCAGATTTGTTGCAGTAGCGCCCTCTTCTGTGCATTTGGCACTTAGCGTTACAGATGCTCCATAGCGCCTGACTCCTCGGCTGCCGTGTCCATAGCGCCTGACTCCCCGGCTGCCATGTCCTGTGTGCCTGTCTTGTATCTCTGGTCCCTGGTCCCATGTGCCTTGCCCAGTCTTGTGTGTGGGTTCCCTGGTTCCTGGTCCAGTTTACCATGTCCTAGTCCTGATGGGGGGAAGGGACCTGTCAGAATCTGTCATATTCCTGTTTGGACAGCAGATGTCGCTGGCAACCCTGAATTCCCCTAATGTGTCAATTACTTGCAAATTTTGGGCCTGGCCTTTGGTGTCCCCCGTAGCTCTATGGTACTTTCCTGACCATAATTTTTTCTGGATTTTTTTCATCGGACCACTGGTAAAATGCCTGGTATGCCAGATGGCCAGTCCAGTCCTGTCCCTGCAAATTCACAAAATTATAAGAGAGAAAACAAAACACACAGTGCATGTATGGATACAGACACATATGCATCCACAACCAGATAATTTGGTCTGACAAGCAGAAAGCAATCAGGTATGGCGAGTGGAAATATGCCTCCGAATGCCAGTTCGCCAGCCTAGTCTTTTGTTTGGATGCTTCGGATCTTCCTGTCATAATTTGACACAGGGCACTGTGTCACTTAACCATCCTATAATCCCGGAGGTGAAAAAGGTAGAGAAAAAGACAGAAAAAACATACATTCACAAAATGAATGATCAAGTGGCCATAACATCCCCACCTTGAGGCAAATCTCCAGTGACTGAGCACCATAAATACACAATTGGAGAAGGCTCAGTTTCAGGTATCTGCAAGAGCAATTTCAACCCTTTTCTTGTGCAGCTGAGCAAAGACATGATCTTAAGAGTTCAAGCAGCAGTTTGATCCCTATTGCTTTTAGTCTTTGGTTTCTATTAGTTATTGGCCCCTAGAAAACCAATGGATTGTGGTCAGTGAAAACTACCACAAGGAAGGAACGGAATCCAAGATAAATTCTGAAAAAGGATACACCCTGTATACAAGCTATCAATCGCAATTTTTCTTTATGCAACATTTTACATATTATATTGCATTATAACACAGAATTAGACAATTAATGATCGTCATTCTTCACTCTTATCAGTTCATTTAATTTGTCGTCGCTGTCGGTCGTTAGAGGATGGAGATGGTGCTGGAAGGGGTGTCAGAAATGCTGACACCCCTTATGCTCTAGGGTTTACGATGTTTATTAAAGCCATTATTCTTAATGCACTGCGTGCTGCGTATTTTCAACTGAGTACTCCTGTTTAAAAAATGAAATTAAAATAATGAAGGTCAGTAAAAATACAAACTGAAATGAAAAGCTCATAAAACAGCTGAAAGGGAAGCATAAAATATATAAAAAATAAAAATTAATGTAAAAAAATGGAATTAAAATCATCTTGAAATGTTCGTCAGAAGTTACCTTAGCGTTGACAACACACAATGAAGCCTTTTTATTGGCTCAAATTGTATCAGATTTTACTTGCACAGTTTCTTCTGTGCTGTGTAGACCAATACGAATATTTTGTAATAATGATATTAGAAAGGTTTCCAGTTTAATAAATGTAAGCAGCCACTGCCATTTATATAAATGTAAGGAGAAATGTGCCATTATAGGTATTAAGATAATGTTGAACTAATGTATTAATATTACACTTACAGACGTCTGCAGAAGTGGGTACAAACAGGGCTTTTTCTAATATAGTAATATATGTTCTATAAGAATGTACCTTTGTTGCTGTAATTACAAATTCCCTTAATCCCAAATGTTTTTGTGACCAATTTCATGCATAACATAAAAGGACAAAGATGAACGTTCTGTATCTCAAGTTGTCATCTGAGCACCTTGGAGATGCAGGGTGGGTGCAGGTGTAAATTGTGATCTGATCAGCTAAGACACATTTTAAAACCAAGCGTAAACAGGGGCCTTACAGTAAATCATGGAGAATTTCATCTAACGTTATGTAAGGGTGGACTTATGCAGGACATCATTCAAAGATGTGCCCAAACGTGCCATTACTGTAGACTGCTTTGTGGATTATGTAGAGAACAACTAATAGTCACTTCTTAGTTTGGACGAGCTTCACAAACCTGCGATATTCATCTACAGACGCCTCACCGCTAATGAAAAGTCTCAAGCGTGGGTTTTAAGTTGGAAATATCGTGCAAAGATTATAACCCCTCCCACTGTATGACAATGTTTCCTTTAAGATTTAAAATTCAGTTCTTTTATTATGATTGTATATATGCAGCGTTGCCAACTCTTATGCATTTGGCGTGACACTCACACTTTCAGACTCTTACTGTAATGCAAGAAATCTAATGGCAAATATATCGGAAATGGCGGGTTGTAAAGGTTTCTGGTATATTGCTCTTAATCTGCAGGTCTCCACTCTGTCTCTGTAGCAACTGTAAATTTCATATCCCTGTATAAAGTGCAAGTTAATCTTTTCTGTATTCACAACCCATGAATACAAGCTATATGTGATTAGCAGGGTTGCCAAATCCCACGCATTTGGCATGACACTCACGTTTTCTGACGCGCACACTCACGCAAGAAATTTTACCAGAAATCTATATTATTCCATTATAAACCTAAAATTAGCTACATCAAAAATGCTGGGATACTTTGCAAACCCTTCAGACTGTTTACAAGGTAATAAGACTGTTAAATACAGGTAGCTAAATGCATACTTGTCAGGAATTGAAAATCTCACGCCACATCAGTAAGTTGGCAACCCTGCACATGGGTACAAAATAAAAAAATTAAAATTGGCTAATACAACCCCTCCAATATTCATCTTTTCCCATAAATAGGTGGAGACCTCAAGCACGCCAATGTTCAAACCAAAGTTATGCCCTTGATTATATATGATATATATTGCTGTTGGGGGGGGCAGTATCAGCACAGGTGAAAGTGAAAGTAACAGGTAAGTCACTGTTAGTTATGGGGTCTAATCCTTGGTTTTATAATCGACACATTTCTAACCCTTTCAGTTTTCTTTACTAGATACTGAGACTAAGAGCTCCTGCCATGCTACTGAGTTTCCACATGTGTATTAATCTATCCGTCTCTTTCTGTACTCACTTTTCTTATTCACGGTCACGGGAGGTCTGAGGGCTATGGGCACAAGGCGGGGAATAACCCAGGATGGGGTGCGAACCTATCACAGAGCACACTCACACCACAGGGCAGAAAAACATTTGTGAAACCAGTTTAACTAGAATAGCGGGACCTTTGTGGCTTGTTTGGGTGACATGCTGGTGGATTTTAGCACATAAAGTCAAAGGTTAACAACCGCAGAGTAAAGCAGAAGAACAGAACAAGCGTAAGATTGTCATAATGAACACCCCTCCACTGCAAATGAGTTCTTGCAGTAAAGTGTAAACATTAGAACATTTTTTGAATTTGTAATGAAAAAATGATCAGGACTTATATACAGTAATTCATAATGCTGCATCTATCTTCTCTTTTAGAATTTGTGCTTAAGTAGTTCAAAATGGGAGTACTTCTACTTTCACTTGAGTACATATGAAGTGCTGTAATGATACTTTACTGTGTTATTTATTCCCCAAAGTAGTGTGTCCACTACTGCTCTGGAAGCTGCTAGGCCTGATACTCATGAAGCTCGTGACGGAGCTGCCTTGACACAGAACAAGTATGGTCCTAGAGGGGTGAGGCACAGGGCTGACGACTGACCCACCGTGGGGCCCCTCCCTTATTGACATTCATACAGAATTCATTTCATTTATATTTTAATGTAAAATGCAATGTTCATCACTGGTGCTGTCACATTCTGACTAATGGAAGACTTTTTGTTTTTAAATGACTGCCCCACAGGGGATAAGATGGCCTTATGCAACTCTTTAAGATTAATGGTGTAAAAGATGTATGGGATTATTTTGGGACACAGAAGGTATGTGCCGCCCAAGAAACAAAATTATAAATAAATTTATTAAATAAGTATGGACTCACCTTCTGGTTCCTTGAGATGCTTCCTCTATGATGACTCTACACCCAAGGAAGTAGTTTAACAGAGCAAGAACTATGTTAAAATGTGTTCCAAAAACTACCAAAATCTCTGTAACAAACACATTTTTAAAATAGATTACATTTTTTAATATAAATGGTTTCTAGAATGTTGAAATTTGGTACTCTGTCACAGGCACGCACACACATACAGTACTAGACATACTCACATCACATCTACCTTTTTCCTACATTTCGTCATCAAGTTTGTTACAAGTTGGTAACAATTAGCATAATGTTTTCTATGTGGAACATTTACTTGTGAATTTAGGGTCCACCCATGTGAATAAAATGTATTTATTCAATTCATTGTGTGTACGGAACTGAAAATTATGTACCAAAATGTACCTAACGAATACCTGTGCTGTTACAGCCCTAATATTCAGCCAAAATAATGTATTCAGATGAACTATACAGTAACTGTATGATTATTATTTAGCCTACGATTATCTGGACAAGGTGCCCGTTTGAGCGGCCCCCTCTAGTGGGCGGGGCCCCAGTACGGAGACACGAGATGCACTGCCCTGAAAACGGCTCTGACCACGATGTATTGTCTGGAAGGTATAATGACATTAAAAAATACATGCCACCCAAACCTATGCATCATATTCAAACATGTGAACAAAAGGCCATGTATTGACAAGCCAGGTGATGACATCATTGAGGGATTGCTTCAGAAAACCGCTCCCAGTGACACAGTTGGAATTTGCGGTACCACTCTGTAAGGTGTAACGGACAAGATCAAGGAATTAATTTCGGACTTCATAATTATTCTAATCCCTCCTCTGCAGTCTGTCATCATCAAAGGGACTGAGGTGAAGAGGGCTGGCAGTTACAAGTTTCTGGATCTTCATGTGACATCAAACCTGAGGACCAAAAACACTGTTATAGTCACAAAGGTCCAGTAGGGGCTATACTTCATTAGGCTGCTAAGGAACGCAAGATCCTCTCAGCCAGGTCTACAGAGGGCTTATGGAGAGTATTCTCACAAATGGCATCATTGTCTGGTTTGGGAATACCACTCAGACAGAGCGGAAAGCTCTCCAAAGAGTCATAAAGACCACAGGGAGGATCGGAGCTGACCTATATTCTACAATATCTTCTTCGTACTTCTCTTCTGCCCTTATTACCTATCCTAGCTTTTATTTACTTCTCTAGGTATTTCTCTTCTTCGACTTCTTTCTCTTCTATTTCTCTAAGAGCTTTGCACAAAAATTCCTATGTACCAGGACTATCTGTGCGTGTATAAATGGCAAATCTCTCGAATCATGAATCTCTTGAATTGTAAGTGGATCAGTTCTGCATGTTTTTCACCTGGAGGCGCCCTTGATCAGAAAACGCACCTCTAAGGGCTTTTAAACCGGGGTTGGGTCATATCATTACTGCATATAATTGAATGTAAAATTACCATTCATTGATTCATATAGATTAACATTTTATAAAAGAATGAGGTCCTTGTTCTCAGTTACAACAGTGGAGCAAATCCTGGGACTTGAATTTACATCTGTTTGGTTACAAGTTTGCATCTTCTGAAACACCGTTTTCCTGTTGAATGAAGCTTCAGTCAGCTCTCACCTATTAATACAGCAACACAAACTGCAGACGTGTTCACCTGAATCATATGAGTGAAATCTAATTTCTTCTCTGGCTGTCGCTCTATCCAGTGCTTCTCAAACTCAGAGGCAGTCATTTGATTCCACATGAAGTTTACGTTTTCTAAGTTGGGAGTTCTCAACATAAGTTCTATACAAGACAAAACAATGTTTTTCATCTGTTATATAAACATAACACAATGTTATATGATGATTCATTCAGTTAAATACTATTAACGCTGAACATGTTAAACAATATGTATTTGACTAAACTCAGAAATGCAGGATATGAATGTGAGTATTTGAAGTCCTAGTACCCTTGCATTTCTCCAGCATCGGCTCGCTG
>JAODKF010000001.1:48113336-48138911 GCA_026779585.1 Mormyrus proboscirostris | reverse complement strand
TTAGCTTCCCAGTGCCTTGTATTAGTGCAGGCTGCAGGTTTAGTATCGTTTACATACAAACGTAATATTTCTCTTCTGTTAGAGAAAGTAAGTTTTTTCTCTTTTTCGTTTTTCCTTAGTTTCACTCTGTAGATATTTGAAGGGAACGTCACAATAAAAAAGGACACAACACCTGTCACTTATCTACGAGTTTATCTGTCTGCTTAGCTGTGATCAGTTTGGGCGGTGAGAGCAGAACACATGGTTATTTTTATCAAGGACAATGATCATTTGAAATAAATAAATTCTATAATGGACCTTGTGTGAAATTAATGCTAAGGACTACAGATTCAATGGAGTTTTCAGAATAATGAGTAGAAAATTGGAAGCTATGATAGGTTCAAAATTTTTATAGCATTTGATGACTCCTACACATTATGAGTCAAGTTCAAAAAACAAATAATACAACACATAATTGAGTAACACATTTTTCAGATGGTTTCATATCTCCAGGAACATAATAGTACAAACTGATGTGGATGAAAAGAAAAAAAATCTTGTTTGCGAAGCCTTAAAAGTTCTTTCTCCTGTATTCAAAAATTTTAGCTCGGATTTTAACATGTTTACCTTATTTTAATTAAAATCGCATCAAAGGTTAACAAGTGGATCAGTTCCGTTTGCATGAAGTGTGCTTGAATTTACTGAAAGAAATTTTCCAAACCAGAATGAACGTAACTGCTACATAACATAACATTTTCAATTCCCACCATAAAAAACTGAGAAACAAGAGAAAGTATAGTCTTGTTATGTCTAACACAGACACTCAGACTTATATAGGAGGGCATGTGATGATGTATGTGATTTGATTCATTTAGTGAGTAAAAAAAAAACGGATCTTGCCTAATTGATTTTTGGAAGCAGTAGTAAAATATTCTCCTAGGATCTGCTACATGTCTAAAAAGCCTATTCTAAGTAATGTGTAATGAAATTCTTGCATTGTTCTGATATAAAATATTTCCCACTCAGTTTCCATTAGAAACCTCCCATTACTTAATACAATGTTAAAGGTAAAACAATTAGCTGGGCTTTCTTCTCTTGGGAATTTTTATACTTAGGTCGTGAACCTTTTCATTCACCTTTAGTCAAGTACTTTCTCTAACCTGTCTTTATATGGTAACGCTTAAGGACACGGCGTCATTCTTTGCTACTCTTCAGAGAACAATATACATACTGAAACAAAGTAACAGGAGCTGAACGCTGGATTGTATGAGAGGCAGAGCTTACAGGGGAGCTTTAGTTAAATTCCTTATTTTCTTTAGTCTTAAATTGCATCCAAATTACATTTTTCTATTATTAAGTCTCATTTTGTGAGTTATTTGCATTCTGTGTATGCTAGACAGCCTATTTTTGAATGCACTATAAATGAACCAATTCTTTGAATATTCCACAATCGATTGTATTTTTGCAGAAAAAGAAAAAGGCAGAAAAAGAGTAATGACCCCAATACAGAACCTTGCAGTACTCCTTGGACCATACTCTCCCAGCTAAAGGTGATCATTTCATAATCAAAACACTGCCTTTACAACCAATTTTGTTCCCATCAAATACAATGCTTTTGATTGCAATTTTTAAAAAATTAGGATTATGCCTAGTTGGAAGCTTCACCAAATCCCCTGTTAGACATGATTTGTTGGTCTAAATCTATGGTTACCATTTAACCAGTACCTGTAAATCATTATAGACTGAGCTGTAACCTCCAACTTTAATACACACAACCATGACCAGCATAAGTGCTTAAAAGAGGGACAGACAGATTCCTTCAGAAGTAATAAAAGTGAATGTGTCTGAAGTTGTCAGGACTGGCTCTGTTTATACTTGATACTATTACAATATATAGCATGTTATTAATAAAATCACAAGAGGCCAATCAATCACAACTCATCATGATATGAATAGCTGGGGAAATATGATCATAGTACTGAGATTTGCTAATTTTATGATTAAATAAACCCTTCAGCATGTCACATTACAAAATATAAATACTAGACTGGGCAGATAGGGGATTGTCAACAATCATATTGACATTTTGCAAATGTTCTTTTTAGTAAACAGCTGTGCCAAATATTCATTTTAATCCCTAAAACATGCCTGCTTTGTTTTGCAGCCTCGAAGCATCGACTTCTGCAGGGTACCGCTGTGATACTGAAAAGGTTTTAATATTGTCTTTGTGTTGTACATGGGACATTGCAAGCTTGGCAAGTGGTCAAAAAGGAGTTGAAGACTCTCACCTCTGACCTCCAGACCTTGGCCACATGATTCCTCAGTGCCTGCTGTTCGATGTTGGACTGTGTCAGGCACAAGAGTACACTCCTGCCATCTGTGAGTCTTCCACCTTTGAGGATAACCAGAGAAAACAAAATGACACAGAGCAAACAAAGTCTGATACACGGGACACCCAAAATTGCATCAAAAATCCCAATCTCTGCAAATTTTTACATATGAATTTTAGGTGACTACATTATGCAAATCACCCCAAGCACAGAAATTCAAACTTCATTGGATTTATCAGCTTAAATACAATTTTCTCTATTACTAAAAGCAGTCAATAGTCTTGCATTTGTTTACCTGTAGGTTGGGCAAGCAGGAAGTGAATCACACTCTCTCTCCTCATAAAGAGTATTAGGACATTCGTTTCCCCCATTAGCTGGTCTCTGGATGATAATTCTGTATCTTGATTGGGTGGCTGTACTTTCATTGACTGGCAAGTTGGAAATCAAGTCAAACAAAGAAGCAGAACCTTATGTTGTCTGACTATAAGAATACAGTCTTCAAATAAGAATAATGATTAGGTTTAGAACACAATACTTTCGGTTTATAATACAAACAACAGATTTTATTTTCCCAGTTCCAAGTGTTGATGATTTTTAGGTGTATCTGTGGTGGTCAATACCTCACACTTTTACCATAACACATTCTATGAGGATTTTTAGGTGCATCTGTGGTGGTCTATACCTCACACTTTTACCATAACACATTTTATGAGGATTTTTAGGTGCATCTGTGGTGGTCTAAACCACACACTTTTACCATAACACATTCTATGAGGATTTCTTATTTCATCCTTTTTAGGACCTTCTCTATTATTATAACAACAAACAATATAATAGATAAAAATATTGACTTTAGTGAGAAGAGGATAAAGACACTTTTGACCGATTTTTGCAGTGTCAGTGAGAGTCAGTTACTGCCTGTTGAGTGGCCACAATTTGACACGGCCGGTCCCCTTGGGCTGGTTTGGCCGATGGAGAATGCTGGTGAACTGAGTCAGTGCTAAATGGTGATCGGGTTGTATGTCAACCGTTACCTCTAGTCATGCAGGTGTGTCCCAGCACTAATTTTCACAATTGACAGGAGTAAGTCATTTGTTAGCCTTGCTTGATGCTACTGTTTCCAGTCAGCTTGGCGTGTACTCAGTTTAAGATAATAGCTATATGACAGCACCAGCTCTTCTTGGGCTAATGCAGTGATTATTAGTTTTGGAGTCTTTCAGCAGCACTACCTGGGAGGCAGGTGGAGGGGCAGGGGGTCCATTCACTAAACGGTGTTACAATGCAGTCTTTCTTGCAGGGCAGCAAACAGGGCCGGAGACTGTCTGGCCTGGAGGACTCAGGACACCTGCAACAGAAGTAGGGGCTGTTCGTAACTCTCAAACTAGAACATAATCAGCCTGTTTTACACACACATTGCCTAGTGCACAGTATAGCCATCCATATGAACTGTATCTATGAAACCAAGCGCTGTGCCGTTGTAGTACATGTTAAGCAATCGGGCCAGTGACTGTCTGCCAGGAAAACGATGAAAGCAGCAGATTGAAATGCAGGTCACTGGGAACTCACAGAAAAAAACAATTAATGTCCACCCCCTTGGCTGCTCACTAAACCTGGAAGTATGTGAGACATAAATCTCTTCCCATAATGCACTGGTTGGATTGGTACCAATGCTGGGTCGGCACAGACTAAGATTACGATGATAATACTGTTGCAGTAATGTAGAGGAACCTTTCAGGAAACGTTTATCGTTTTTCAGACATTATAGTGCAAAACATCAATTACAACTTAGAAACACAACTGAATAAGTAAAAAAAATAAGTCATTCATGATACCTCAGAGAGCCAGAGAGAGAGACAACTTCTTAAACTAAGGTGCATTCACTGGAGAGTGAAATGTAGTAAAGATCGAAAAATTGTTGTAAAGTCGGCAGTTTAGAGAACACATAGTAATGCAAGCTGCCCTTAGACAGTGAAATCCACTAATCCGGCCTTATTTGGTGCAGAGTAACAGCAAATGGAATAGACACTATGAACCTTCTTCTGTTTGCTCACCCGACAGAATCTGTCCCTATAGTATAAATGAGAACATTTGCAAATGGTATCTCCATATATAAAGTTTGTTGATTTTGTATTATCTTAGCGACAGTTAATTGAAAAAGAAGTGTGTTGAGCAGGCTAAATGCCTGATCATGGCACCATTAGTCACAGTCATTTCCTTCAAATTAATCCATCCATCTTGCCACCGCTTATTCAGTTAGGGTCACGTGGGGGTGGGGGGGGGAGGGGGACTTGTGGGCAGCACAGGGCACAAGGCAGGGACATGCCACAGACAGGATGCCAGTCCATCGCAGGGCACGCACACAAAAGCATACACTACCAGCATATCAGAAATGTCAACTAACGCAACCATATGTCAGTGGACTGTGGGAGGAAACTGGAGCAACAGAGAGAGAGAGAGAGAGGGCGAGAGAGAGAGAGAGAAGATGCAAACTCCACACAGCAGAGCAGAAGCAGGATTCAAACTCCCAGCCCCGGAGGCAAGAGGCATCAGTGGTACCCACTGAGACACCGCACATTGTGCCCTGCCTCTAACTAATATTCTTCTTAAATTATACACATAGTACATAAAAGCTTTGATCAATACATGAGTGTATACACCCAATTTGTACTGGTTACAATCTTAGTCACTTGACGCTGTACGTATTCCCATTTTATACAATCATAGATGTGTGAGTGAGTAAACAAAGTGAGATAGAACTATGCTTTGAAAGCAAAATGATGAAATATCTGCCAGCACAGAGGGACTATGAGCTGATGGGCTCAAAAGGTCAGAGGAAGCTTCAAACGAAATTGCTAAGAGACCATGTGTGAAGCTTTGCTTACCTTTTAAAACAAAAAGGATAACGGTCAATGGCTACTGTCACTTTTTCCTGTTTTGTGGTGCCTCGGTGACCAAGTGAATTAAAAGCATGGTACCAGTTGGTGAATTTTATGTATTCTTCCACAGGTATAATGACAGACACTACTTTGCATTTATATTATGCAGTAAGCTTTATATATAAAAACACAAATTATTAGGTTCCCTCCCAGTGCAAAACAATGATGCATTTTTGAAGTGTCTGTCATAAATGAAAGCTCATTATTACAGCTTATTAAATTGGCTTTAAATCTGCAAATGGACCATTGAAATGAGTCCCAGGTTCCAGCAAAAACCAGAAAAAAACATTTTATTATCTCCTCCTGGAAGCATGAACAATGAAAAAAAAATAAATTAAGAATATTAAAAAAGGAACTATGAACACCCTGCAGGAATACATGCAAAGGTGTCCAATAAACTATATTAATATTATTATAATATTGTATGAAATTTTGACAGATACATTTTTGAAAAGCTTGAGGACTTGAGTAATAAGCAGCATAATAAATGGGACTATTCATTCTAACATATTCATTTATATTATGTAGATATAAAACAATTTAATAAGTGAGTAAAGTAATAAAGTATAGAAAATCCCTAAAGTAGAACAGCAGCAAGGCAATTCTCAGGAATCAGTTGTGGGTGATTAATTTATAAAGTAAATGTCAGAGTTTTAAAGAAATATGATGTGTAGTAAATTGTTAATTAAAAATGTTGCTGAACTGGGCTTGAGAGATGAGTTTAGGATTGTTTGCATGCTTCCAGAGTGCAGTGGCATGCTGGAGCCATGATGATGTTTGGAATGTTTAGAGACTATCAACCTGTGTAAAAGAACCACAAACAAATAAATGGAAGTTTGTTCTTTTAGAGTCACCTCCTTCTCAAAAAGCATATTAGACAAAAGCAGTCATTTCAGTAAGTCTATAAACTAATTGTGGGACTGTCCATCTTTTCCTTTTTTGGCTTTAAATCCAAAACGTTGCAGATATTAAGAGGAAAAACAAAACGTCATAAATTAGACTTTCAAAAAATGTAACATTTTTAGACAGCAGTGAATGGTTGTTCAGCATGTTACCTCTTGGCAATCACCTGCCCGCTGCTCATCTTCAAGCAGGACACTTTGCGAGTCTGTATCCCCACAGCGCAGGTGGGCTGCCCGTTGTAGCTGCTGGTGGCGTTGAAACTGGTCATGGAGGAGTCTTCCATGCAGGGGGCCCACGGAGAAGCCTCCCAGTAAAATACCATGCAAGGGTGCTCGTTACAAGAGCGCCAATCCTCCAGAGAAGTAGCTGCCGGGCAGGATTTCCCTCCTACGTCGAAAAACAGCCACAGACACAATGTGTCAGACAGCCAGACACCCAGGCATATGCCCCCGTTTCTCATAGCATTTAATGACATTTGGGTTCTTCTATAGATTATCACTGACATTATCCTTGACAAGACAAAGCTTGTCCTGGAAATTCTCCCCAATATCTATTCATACAAATCTGTTGTTTTGCACTTACCTATAAAAGAGTGGCTTTGTTCACACAAAAAGCCTAATTGCACGCCTTGAGGAAGACAAATGGAATTGAAATTGGTGACGTCAAGTACCTCTGAGAAACATGTTTTCCTTCATAAACTATACAATTGCCGGTGTGTTCTTTGTAGATACTAATTAAACTAATTATTCAAACTACGTGCGTCCCTGACATCTCCTTGACACTTCACCGACACAGACTCCGCTAAATATTTTAGTATGCACTGTGCGAAAAAAAAAAAAGGAAACGAGACCACAGACTGAGTGAATATTAATAGGGAACTGCTGCGTTAATAACATTCGACTGGCCTGTGAAAAATGTCTGACTTCAAAAATCCATTTCCATGCGGCACAAATGTGTCGACAGTTAAAGCGGGAAGTGACTTTGAGTGGGGGTGGGTCCCCAGGCTGTGTCGTATTTTTTCCCTTTAATTACACTGCCGTTCACACGATGCGAATCAAACCGCACGTGATTTATGTCAGAGCTTCCGAGTCAATCGCAGGATAATTCAAAGCCCCTATATTGGATTTGAAGGAGCCGCACTTCCTTAGATAACGCTCTCTACGATGGCAGGGACACAGCGTAGGTAAAATCCAAAAACTCGCTGATTTAATGTCTCTGTAATAACGTTTGCTTAGCGGGATTTGCTCAATGTCATATATTTTAAAGGGACTAATTGGCAATTATTGCTAAACCTTATGTGTCTGTGGGAACAGCTGCTGAATCTATTCAGTGCTGATGTCTAACATGGTGTCCTTGCCCACGCAGAGCTGCGGATTTCCTGCCTTGAAAGTTTTGCAATAAATATTTTCTGTGTCCTGGACTATAAGTGAACACTTGCTATATACACTGACAAATTCAAGTTACAACTGCCTATGTTTTTTTTTTTTTTTAAAGAAAAAAAAAACCTGCATAAATTTGATTAACTGCAAGGTTGCTGCAAGATTTTCATAGCCCTAAATGTATATCACATCAATACTTCATGTGGGGGCTTCCTGATCGGGGAAACTAAATCCAAGGGAGGGGACTTGTGGCCAAGTCATGTTCCGCAAAGGAAAAAAGTAAATGTTTTCCATTTTAAATGTTTATTTATCTATAAACATAAATCAAAAACAAACAGTCCAAATAAGTCCAACATTTCTGTATATTGCAACAATGAAATTCCAGTGTTTAAACACGGTTTAAAAACGCCAAACACGGTCAGAAAAATGTGATCCTCCACTGTTCATCCCAAAGCCAAATGCCCCTCGTCCCATCCCCCTTTACGGTTCTTAACATAGTGACTGTAGCATACGCAGTGACTATACCACATGCAGTGACTATGCCACTTCCTTAAAATAAACTTCTAGGAGGCATTTGGCTCCTACATTACCCCTTATTGTTTTAATAATCTTAGAGCTCAGAACAATTAACAGTTGCCAATCAGCTTGGAATGTTCATCTTCTGAAATTGTGTAGAAATACATACACCAAAAAAGGAAGTGAGGAAGAGCCAGCGATTACCAGCACAATGGCTCATTGTGGGGGCTGAGTCTTTACCACCTGCCCTTTCTGAGTCTCAAAGGAGACAAATCTTTGTAATGGGTCTGTCCAAGATGTTCATCATTTTCATTTGAACTCTTCTAAGAAGTCCCTTCTTGTCTGCAAATGACTCAGTAACTTTTCCCATAATCTATGAGTTTCTGGTCGCATAGTCATCAGAATAATATCTCCTTCTGCACAATTTCTTGAGGCTGTGGGCCACCACTGATGCTCCTGAAATTGAGGCAGGTATTATTTAATCCATCTCTTCCAGAATAAGTCAGATATATGCGTATATTATGCTTGTCTCCACCTACGTCGTGAGTAGAGGTCATCCTTGTCAAACAGCCCTGGTGTTAATGATGGTTTGACTTTCAGCAATAACAGATGATTAGATGTTAGTGGCTCCAAATTGTTTGGGCCCTTAGATGCTTGGTGATAGGTCGACTGTTGATAATTGATTCTACATCAAATAAGACCGTGTGAAGGCTTTCTTCATCAAGGATTTGTTCTTTCACGGTGGAATTCAGAACCTTCCTTACTGATCTTAGCAACTTCTCACATACTCCCATACTCCCAATCCATGACGAGAAGCTGCAGGAGGGTTAAATGTCCGTTAAATTCAAGACTGATGAAGCAAATGCTGATATTTTGAGGTGTTCCAGTTGGCAATGGCTTCCTTTAGTTCACACCAACAAAATTCGCCCCGTTATCCGAATGAATCCCTCTTACAGTATTTATCCTCTCCATGCTATGAAACAATGTATTGCATTTATACATGAGTCTGTGTCCAATGACGAAGCCAGGTCGATGTGTATTGCATGAATCGCCAAACAACTGAATATGATGCCATACCTTTTAACAAGGCTTCTTCCATGTTTTACATCAAATGGTCCAAAATTATCTACACCAACTCTGCCAAAGGGAGGATCGTCCAGGATTACTCGATCTTGTGGAAGATTTCGAATAACAGCATTGGCACTAGGTATCTAAAATCTCTGTCAATTCAGAGAGCTTATGGTTGCGACCTCCATGCCCAGTGTTCTCATGTATCTGCTGGAGAATTAGATTAACAACATTTAACCATCTGGGGACGAGGACATAGTCGGTGATGCTGCGTATCTGTCTGATGTATTTCAGTTTGTATCTCGCTAAAACCTTTATGTAGAATCATGAAAAAAAATGCTGGCTAAATCCATAATCTGACTCTTTTTCAAAACATTGATTGTCGACAGTATTAAAGTTTCTAAAATTAGGTTAAATAAACCATGTCACCTTACTTTGTTTTACCTGCATCGGGGGTGTGTAGTACCGCTCTCACCTGAAGGTCGCTATTCACATTCTAAATAGCCGCATTACCGCGTATTCAAATCGCATTTGCATGGTAATTATATGAACAATGCAATGGTGAAACGCGATCCAGATACATCCCCACCAGCGCGAAAAGGGGGGGGGGGGCAGGTGTGCGTGACTCATGCATATACATGAGAGCTCCTACATATTCAATGGCCAGAAATAGTGACATGAGTTAGCTTTTTCTTATTTATTTATCGAACTGAATGTTGCAACTACACCATTTAGTCATCTTCATGTAGCCAAGACTTTGGTGATCAGATATCTGGGATCAAAACAAACTGCCAGCATTGCTTACTATGTACTTTTATAATGTTGCTGCAAGTGTTCCAAACTGCATTTTGCAATGTCTGTACTTTGATGTCAGATTACAAACTTAACATAAATCTGACATATTTATGCTTTAAATTTAAGATGAGTGTAATGTCAAAACAAATATATAAGAAATAATTTATTTGCCGTGAATTAAGTTTATGATATTGACAGAAATGTGTGATCATGCCCCCATCAGTGAAAGGATGTTCCCTACCCCTAGTCCCCAGAGTGTTAAGACCTTAGAGAAAACGACAGGCTGCTTACTATTCTCTGGCATAGCTGCCTAGCATAGCCTTCCACTAACTCACAATATACCATCTTGAAGCACTGGATTCAATTTATACAAGTAGCTATAGCACTTCACATTCTGTCCTTCACGAAGAGCTGAAATCTCATCAATGTACTTGATGAGAATTTGATTATGTCAAGCTCTTCTACTAAAATACATGTAGGAGAAGAACCTCCCACTGTGGATAACTGGAAGGACACTGTTGAGGAGATATTTGAACTTGAAAGACTTACACACAAAGTAAGAATTCAACAAACAGCTTTTGTGGAAAAATGGACCAAGTGGACCATATATAATTCCCTTCACGTGACACCATTGGAGATACTGAAATCTGGTGTTTAGAGTTGTATGCTACATTTATGTGTGACACTGGTACGATTACTTGTTTTTGGTTTTGACTTATTTGTATGTATTGTTGGAAATATTAATAAAATTTAAGTTACAAAAAAAAAAACATGTAGGCTTCAGTTAGATTCTCTTCCACCTTTGTGAGATTCACTGTAACTCTTTTATTATCAGGATCATTCAACCTTTTTTTTCTTGTTTTGCATTAGTCACTGGAATCTTTGGCCAGCACTCTACTGAGCTATAAAGGAAATCTTGACCCGACACCCAAGATGTGTTCTTCATGACATCCTCCACCTTTTGCTGTCTAGATGAGCAGTCAGCTATATTCTTGCTTGAACTGAGATGTCTCCAGTGTTTGACATCAGAGTCTCTCAGGGTTGCAGAAACTCTGTCCGCTATAAGCGTACGGAAATGCGTGGTCTCATTCTGGATATACTTGAGTACCACCTTACTGTCAGTCAAAAAAAATCGATTCTGCTGGATCCTGCTATAGCTCTCTTCTCAGCACACCATCCATCTTCATGGTTACTGTTGCATCAGTCATCTCTACATGGGGAATGGTAGGTTGTCTAAGAGGGGCCACTCTGCATTTGCCCATTATAAAGGCAAAATGGGTCTTGTTATTCATGCTCCGCAAGAGAAGATACAGTAACTAACTGATCCATATGCCTCTTCACTAGTGTCAGCAAAATTATGTAATTGCTCAAATACATAGTCTCTGAATCCTTCAGGTTTAAAACGTTGCTGAAAAGTGTTCTAATGCAGGGAGACCAACTAACCAGTCACACCACCACTTCTTGATATGCTCTGTTAAGTCATCATTCCATCCCGTCCTCAGCCTGCATATGTCTTGCAGTATCAGCTTTGCTGGTAAGACTACAGGTGCTAGAATGCCTAATGGATCATAAATTGAACCAACAACTGAAAGAAGCCCTCTTCTTGTTAATGAACGATGATTGATGGTAATCTTAATTTACATGCATCTGACTCAACACACTAATTGAAACCAAGAGTTCTCTCCAGAGGAAGTTCATCCTGATTCAGATCCAAGGTTTTGTGGAACACTGCTTCTACGTCTGCCATGATCAAAACGGATTCTTGTCTCAATTGAATTACAACACCAATTAAGCTGCTGGTCAGGTCCGGACCTTGCAGAAGTTGTTTGTTCAAGGATGTGTCCTGATAGAATGACGCACGGTCAAACACAACTAGTTTCTGTTTCACTGGGTGGTGTGGTATATACTTTCCCTTTCTTGTGTGCTAACTCTTTAATGGATAATTGCATTGTGTTATCCTTTTGAATAAGGTCTTCCATGAAAGCTATGTATTCATGTCCATGTCTTCTCTTGACATCTCTACTTTATGATGTTTTCCTCCCACCTTGAATTACTTGAACTACTGAAGCCACAAATTCTCTAGACAGGCCACCAATATATGGTTTAGCACTCTCAAAGTTGGCCTTCTCATATCTGTGCTACCACAGGCTTTCATTAAAGGCCCATTCACAGCACAATCTAGTTCAGTTCTTACAGCATATGGTCCATCACCGACACTGTTCACCACCTTCCATGGCGCCATAGTCTTAGGTACATTTGCACCAATAAGCAATCCTATATCACCTCCATTCTGAGGGAAACGTACTTCATTAAGGTAAGACCACTTTTCGAAGGTCCTTCTGTCATGGTATATTTACCTAGATTTATTGAGCTTTGCATGAAGGCATTTGGAAGTTCAATGAACTTATCACCTGGCAAACTGCTGACCTTCAAGCCAGACACCACATACTGTACAGTAAGTGCTAACTAGTTTCTCCTCATTCATGGTCCTCAGCATGTCTATCTTCCTCCCACTGATTTTCAACTTATTCATTAATGCCTCTGTACAAAACATGGCAGAGCTCCCAGGGTCCAGAAAGGCATAAACCTGCACCACCACATTACCCTTCTTGCCCTAATAAGCTCACAACCCTCTGCACAGACTAATGAACTCAGAACCTTTTGACCCTCACAGTCAGTCTTCTCTGGATCGGCTACCATAGCCCATTTCGTGATGTGCAGCAACGTAGGATGAGTTAAAGGACCCATCTGACAGCTTTGCCATTTCCATACACATTTTGCTCACATGTCCATGCTTCGAGCAGCTAATGCAAGCCAATGGTGTGGCACTTGTAGTGAATGACTTCTTGATTCCACTTCTTTTCTGAGCTTTGTGATTGGATTGTTTAATTGTGGATCCGTTAGCAGCTGTGCGATCCTTTATGTCACCAAAGAAGGGTGAAGTGCTATTTTGGCCTGTTTGTTATGAACTCAACCAGATCTTTAAAACGGACTCTCTCATCACATTCTTCCTATAGGCTGCACACAACAGCTCTCCACTTTTCACAGAGCTTGTATGGAAGCTTTGCGACAATAGTCTTCTTGTGTATTACATTCTCCATTTCTTCCATGTAACTCACTTCTGTAATAGTCTTACAGCGTGCTGTTAGAAAGAGTGAGAAGACATTTAAAGCTTTTCCATCCTCCGGCCTAATAGGTGTCCAGCTAAAGACTGCTGCAGCAATCTTACACTCGTTCCCAAAATGCTCTTTGAGTAGCTGTTTGGCTCTGCGATAACCTGCATGTGGTGTTATATGCAGACAACTTCGTAGTAGCTCTTTAGGCAGACCACTAGTAAACTGCTTTAAAAAATCAAGACGATCTTCAAGGCTCTCAGTGTGGGATTCTACTCCATGCTCAAATAGGGATGCCTAATGGCAGCAAATTCTTCATTCTTTGCTGCTTCACCAACATCTCGGTAATGTTATTCTGGCGTACCATGACCCTACAGAGCTTTTCTACTGCATCTATAAACTGATGTACTCCAGTGGGCTGGAGGTGAAATGGCTTAGGTTTTCCATTTCCACTTTCCATGTTAATTATTGGATCTGGACTTCTATGTGCTGGTAGAAATCCAGAGTCGATAGTCATCTCACTTGCAGGACTTACTTGGGATAGCCGATGATTTTCAAAACTTTCTAATACCTTGAGTCTAGAATCTGAGATGGCAATAATGGTTTGCAGGTCAAGTTCTTCCTTTTTTGCTTTCAACTCTGTTTCCTGATGTTCAATATTTTGTCTCTGTTTAAGAGCTGCAGCCTTTGCAAGTAATGTGGTTCTCTCCATCACAGCTTTAAGTCGCGCTGAGGAGGCATTAGAAGACACTTTACATCCAATGTCAGACGCACGCCTTTTACTCTTAGTGCTTGAAGCAAAGGACACCATGGATACACTATCTGAAGGCTTCACCTCTGCATCACAGTGTCCAGCTTGCTCTGCATGCTCCTCAACTGCCTTAATCCACATTTCCACTTGTTGCATAAATTCAAGGACACAATTAAATTTAGGTTCATACCACAAAATCTAATCTTGCCTGAACTCATCATCATGCATTAGTTGTTTTAAAGAGTCATTAAACTTCTAAAACTCTTCTAGCGAATCCTGGTAATCCAGACCTAATTACGGTTTAACTATGTGCATGTTAGCATCGTATTCCATTAGCCGCAAGGTTGGTTAGCTGGCCAAATTTAGCTTTTCTGGCTTGGATCAACCAGTGCAGTTTATCCTGGACAGCCTTCTCTGTCATTACTGTCTTTCTTTTTTGAGTAACTGATTCTTCCAAATCCACTTCCATAATGACACTTACATTAAAATGATTCCAAGTCCACCTGCTTACTGCTCTGCCTTAGTGCTACTGTTTGCAGGGTACATATCTTTTGACAATTCACTTGCTATTCCCCGAAGGGGTCGACTCTCGATCCTTGTATTCATGTGAATAATCAGACAAAAATGTGGGGGCTTCCTGATTGAGGAAACTAAATCCAAGAGAGGAGACTTGTGGCTGACTTGTGTTCCACTTATGTTTTCCGTTTTAAACATTTATTAAGCTATAAACATAAATTGAAAATAAGCAAAGTCCGAGATTTTTGTATATCACAATAAACTTCCAGTGTTTAAACACGGTTCAAACATGTTCAAACACGATTCAAACGTGGTCAGAAAAACATGAACCTCCACCGTTTATCCAAAACTCAATGCCCCTCCTCCCTTTCCCCTTTACATTTGTTAATGTAGTGACTATACCATACACAGTGACTATACCACATGCAGTAACTATACCACACACAGTGACTATATCACATGCATTGACTATACCACATGCAGTGACTATACCACTGGTAGTGACTATACCACCGTTTATCCAAAACTCAATGCCCCTCCTCCCTTTCCCCTTTACGTTTGTTAATGTAGTGACTATACCATACACAGTGACTATACCACATGCAGTAACTATACCACATGCATCAACTATACCACATGCAGTGACTATACCACTGGTAGTGACTATGCCACGTGTAGTGAGTATACATCCTTAAAATAACTGCCATCAAATTAGGCAGGCACATCATTAAACAAAATGAAAGTTAATGAATAACAGAATAAAATATAACTAAACTACATATTTATTACTACATAAGCCTCTAGGAGGCATTTGGCTCCTACATTTAATATAATGCAATAAGCAAGACAGTGGATATATTTATCTATTTTGATGAAATCTGATTCAAAGGCACCTGTGCTCCTTCTATAGGAATTCAATGAAATTACACTTCTGTACACTTATTTAGCAGTAACTTTTGTCCAAGGCAACACAAATACAGTCAGATGGCGGCTTAGAGAAATTGAGGTTAAGGTTCTGGGTCCAGGGTTCCAGAGTGACAACACTTTGCCAACCTTGGGATCTGAACCGGCCACCTTCAGATCACAGGCACAGACGCCTAAGCAGCTGAGCCAAACACGACTCCCTGCAATTACTAGAAAACCTCAAATTAATATACCCCAGGTAGTAATGATTATGTACTAATAGGTCTGAGGAAGAAACTTCAGGTGAGTTTCAAGCAGACTTGTGTGGTTGAAAAGTATCATCAATGATAAACTGAACTTTTATGGCCAGTATAATAATATAGGCATTCGAAATGTCAAGACAGCCTTCAGAAATGGATTTCTGAATGTGAACATTAGACATCTATGTAAAACTTCATAAAAACCTTAAGACGCAATTGCTGAGCCACATAAAGAGTATTATCACCTAAGGAACAACAATGGAGTATCATTATGCTGTATGTTTCTAATGTATAATTTTTTATGTTTGCTTGACATTTAATTGCACAGCTGATAGATCACTCCACCGTAAGATAAGCAATACATTTTTAGCTATTTATACAGCTGGATATTCATGTAAAGCACATGATAGCATTACAGAAGGTTCCGTCCTAGAAATTTAATGGGGAACCTTTGAGTTTCATATCCATGTTCTTAATCTCTACTCCGCAAGGACAGTGTAAGAAGGACAAGCCAACGGGAAGGTCCTCACCATCTCCAGGAAGAGCCAGCACGGTGCGGTAGCGACTCTGCCTCCCTTCCGCATTTTTGCTCGAGCAGGAGTGTGAGCACGTTGACCACGCTGACCAGGAGCTGACCACACAATCCCCAGGGCATGACACCTCACATGGTAACACTGAGGGCGGGGCATCTTCCAAGCACCGCTCACTGGGTACCGCCGAGTCTGTGGGATGGGATGCAGAGTTCTAGATCAGGAGCACCTACCAGAGCATGGTGGAGTTGTGAGGCCACTCAACTGAAAAATGTTTGTTCTACCCAGAACCACTAAAATCTCAAAATTCTTAAAGACTCAAAATTATGATGACCATTGTAATTTATAATATATTTTAACAGTTGAAATATATGAAAGAAAAAAGGACTGTAAGAGCTTTAAGAATAATGCACCCTGAAGATAGAAAAATGTCAACTGGCTTCACTATGCAAGAAAATGTGAAAACCTAGTTTTACTTCAACCATTCATACAGCATAATTCTCATTGAAGTTTAATGCTTAAAGAGGCAGATCACCCTGAAACTGAAAGGAGATACATTTTAGAGAGGCTTTAGTGCTATTTATTCATCTACGTTGTTCTGCTGGAAGTTGTCTGGTTTTGGAGATATTCCAAAGTCGTAGAAATGTCAACCTTCTCTCAAATATAATGGAACGAGCATTCTTTCTGTGGTGTTTAAAGCTTCACAAAAATACATCTGAAAAACTCAACAGCAATGTCTCTTACCAGAAATCATGAACCGGTGACTCACAATGATCTGCAGACTTTGTCGTGAGCAGTTTAATATAGGAACTATTTTCTTCTCGGGATATCCACACACCAACTGCATCACTGTGCAGAACATACAGCCATGAGCACCCCCACAATTTTTTCGAATGTATTTTTTGATTTTTTAGATTAAACTCTGCAGAAAGGATGTCATTCAGTTCCATTACATTTGAGAGAAGCCCCTCTAAAACACATCCTCACAGTTTTGGGGTGAACTACCCCTTCAGTGACTGGCAGGTAACACACAAGCCTACCTGTACTGTACTTTCCACCTTTTTTCAATGACCATGATTTTCAATACTGGCACTGAACTACTAAACACATATCCAGTTAGCCATTATACTTCACATCCTAGCAGACTTAGACATGTATATACAGCCTCCATTTGGCGCCAATTTTCCGCTATTGTCCACTTTGATGTTCTGGATCTGAATATGAAGAGATACTGTAATTGTTGTTCTCAATTCACCTTGTCTGTGACCTCAATTTTGAATTTAGAACAAACCTGTTGGCCATAGAGAGAAAAAAAGATCATCCCAGATAAGCTTTTATTATTTCTGGGGAGAAAATTTAAAACATGCGTAAAGAAATGTGAAGTAAAATAAGCAACTTAACAGTGATAACGCCATATTTGCAGTGTAGAAAATAGTCTTTTTAATCCAGCTATTTACAATAAAATAGATAAAAGTCCCAAGTCATCCTCAGTCTTATTATCTTCTAGTCATGCACTGAAATTCTTAAAAAAATCCTTTGATCAGAATCAGCATCGGTCGCACTGAATGCCTTATCACAAGAAAGATACTGATGCTTTTTTCCTCCAGAGAAACATATATAACCATATATGATAACGATCCTTTCACTAATGACACATTTCATTTCAGAAGCACCATAACTTGCCACATAACTTTATTTTGAGTTTTTTAATCGCAAAGGTAACGCAAACTTCTGCAATGACAAATAAAATTAATGAATATTTTCTTTTCCAGTTATTTAGGAGGTAAGTATCTTTATCTTGCATTTGCCGTCCCAGCCTTCGGCCCTTAGACCATGGATGCAACTTCTCAGTCCACAGATGCCCACTTTGGGCCAAGTACCCTGCAGGTACGCTACTGGTCAGTATCAGGAAGAATGGTGCAAGCTAAAATCTGCTCCTCCAGCTGTTCTGGTTCCTTGGCATCCTTGATAACATCTCTGCATTAAAACAACTTAATGTCTTTGCTGCTTACCGGTGTCATTAAACACAAAACCATTCATTTCCTATTCGAGTGAAACATAAAGAAGCAAAGAGATCTAACGAGCAGCAAGTATGTGACTTTGGGGACAATAAGGGATTAATACAATCATGATGAGATTCTGGAGTTTGAATAAGGACAACCTGGCTGTATACAGAATACTGGAAATAAACCCAAATGAGGTATGTGTAATAGTACCTTACAATATATACTAATAAAGTATTAATATAAATTAAAATAGCACTGTCTGTCTTGAGTGAATAGATACCTGAGGAGTGATGACAGTTGGATACGGGAACAAGGTCAGTGACTAATTTCATAAATTATGAAAGTTTCTCAGGGATGATGTATTTTTTTCAAATCAGTGATGACTCATTGGGCCAGAACAACAAATAAATAATAATAAACAAACAAACAAACAACTGAAGTGCTGTAAATTATGCTATGTGGTGTGTCAGATCAGTTATATCCTTGCGGGAGGGTATTAATTTGTCAATGTATCTCTGGGAAGCACAAGACTTTGCTATTTAGCTCCAAAACCCCCATGTTCGAAGGAGTCATACTGTATCTCTTCAGTTCAAGGGTTCAACAGCAGCTACCTAAGGGCTAAGCTGCTATTTATTCAATTACCGTCCGCTCCCTTTTGGAAGCCGCGAAGGCTGAAGACACAAGCTGTCCTGAAATAAAGTGCGGCTTTTGCAGGGTGGGTAGGTTGGGGGGGGGGGGGCACTTAGGGGTTTACGGTGCCCACTACCCCAAGCAGCAGTAATGTGCACCACAGCCGTTAATCTGTATGATCCACTTGAAATGGTGAATCCACAAAGTGAATGAATGCAGAAGAACACACTGCTGTCCACTTCACAGCTCACTCAACTAGACATCTTAATTACGCCAAGCTATTTTCCAGTATGATTCCAGCATCCCATAATGCAACTAAAAAGCTGAAACAGCCGATACCACTTTAATAAAATGAAAGTCGTATAGGCTATAGGTAGCCCTTAAAGGTAAATGGAGATTCTCCCTTTTGCATGAAGCCACAAAGCAATTTAATCCTTTGTTATAAATTCATAAATTCAGATCATTATATTAAAAGCAGAAAAAGGGCTAATCTGAATAAGCCAAATGGAGTTAAAAGTTACCTTAGGAACTCTTTTGTATCCTGTGTGTGGCTCGCGAACAGAAATTCTTTGAGCAGTGGTTGTCCAGTTAAACCGAAAGTGCGTATAATGCACACCTACTCTCGCATCATGGGAGAAAAAAAAATGAAAAGGAAAAAAGTTGAATTTTCTACCGCAGTTTCACACGGCTCTAGTAACTTTTTTTTTTTTTTATTTTTATTTTTTTAAATATAAGTCATGCCCTGGGAGAACATGATAAAAATGTGCATGCAGATAGTTCAAATTAACCTCTCCAGCCCACCTGAGATAGGGAAAATCCGCAAAATAACAGCATGCATTTCAGCCATTACGGAGACATTTTCACAGCAGATTTAAAACATGGAATTATACTAAACAGTTCAATTTCCATCTTACGCTCCTTCATTGACAGAGGGAACTCTAAGGTTGGAAAATTTTGACATGGCCAAAATTAGATGGATGTTGCCTTTGTACAACTGATTATAGCTGTTTTAAAGTCCATTTGAGCACTGGATTATTGACCAGAGACCTCATTTATTATTCTTTTAAATAATAAGATTATTAAGGTGGAGGTGTTACCCGCTACAGTCAAGATACAGATTACTGCTCTATGATGTTTTTGATGCTTCACTTGATTTAGCAGCTTTCAATGCCTTTCTGCAGCGTGATCTTTGTCTAACCGCTGTTTTGTCTTATGTGATCAATAAAGCAGGCTGTGAGCGTGGATATAAAAATCCACGGAAAAGCAGAGAACCACATCTATAAGATCATTTAAAAGACCATCGGAAGTATTTCGCATTAGAATATGAGGATAAAATGCTGTGAAAATATTTTCATGAGAGGGTTTTTTTAATAACGTTTTTTTGGACTGAGCTATATCATTTAAAAACATTTCATGCATGCAGGTATTACATTAAAAATTCCTAATGCTTCCTACAAAAGCAAAGTCATATATTGTAGGAAAGGTGTTCCGCCCTTTTTTCCTACCTACCAAAAACTGCTTCCAAGCGACTACAGCACATGTATAAATCAAAATCCCATCATGCATGCCACCCTTGCCTGTTCATGTAATGTATCCTAAATTATATTGATATTTTGCTGATATTTATGTTTATTACGAACAATTCAGGTGATTGTTAATATATTGTTTGCATTCTTACGGACTCTGAATTCCACAAATATGGAGCCAGATTTTACCATTAAACTCGACAGTACTCGTGTATTTGTTTTACTTAAAATTGTAGTCTTTATTTTAATTCTTAAAGACCTTTTCACACAAAGTCCAGTGATATGGGATGTAGCAGTTTTGTTTTTCAATAAAGGACAATCCCCTATTGTAAGGGACGTGGGGCAACCCTATGAAGGGTCCACAATACATTTAAATTACTTTAGAAAAGAAATGTTTTTTTTTTTCCTGTAAGTTATTACATTTTATTATAATTTACACCAGATGCACTTGTAAACTTCTTATATTTATTTTCTGGCAATTGTCTGGAGGATTTTTAATATCCCCTTGTCAGCTGATGTCAAAGATTTATGTTTTCAGCATGCAGATATTCAGACAGTGCATTCACATTTTTAAAGATTAAAATGTCCTCTTTTAGGATTAACATGTAATAAAACAAAGAATATTTCGCAAGCCGCTTCCAATATTCATAGGAGATTTTTCACATATGAAATTACGAAAAGTAATTTGCAAAGTATTCAAATTTATTAAATACAAAACAGCATTTAAGATGTCAACATCATCAGATTATTTTGATGGGGACTATGCTATGGTTTATGCAAATGAATACCTTATTCAAAAAGCCTTTTAAACCCAAAATGCTATTTTTAAATGTTCAAAAGTAATATTAATCTTCTCGTAAATCATTATTCAGAATATTGCTTTACATTAAGTCAGTGAGCTGCACAAACATAATCCAGAGTGAATGTGAAAGTTTTAAAGAAACAATGCATATGAAGCCCTTATCCCCATATCCTATACTGTGGTTGAACAAGAAGAATGAGGAATAACTGCCTGGAATGAAAGGAAAGACTCCAGGGTCCATCAGAATTAACACTGTAACACTGTATTGGCAGGCTAGCCAATCAGAAAGAAAGGTCATTCACCAGACTACTGTCACTTTTATTCAAATTAAAAACAAATGATTCAGCATTACAGTCATTATGTATAAATCACAATACAGACAGAACATTTGTTAAGAGATTTGGAATCAATCAAAATAATGGCCTCGGGCTCTGAGAAAAATCTTAATGATTAAATATTAAACTGTGCTTTGGATAATTCTGTGTACTGTACTCTTCCCCTTCTACTTTTTCATTGGTGTAAAGGTGCAGCATTAGTATTGGTATGTCGGAGTACCGTGAACAGGAAAGTGGCAACAGGCCAGCTGGGCGACGTGCTGATCTGGAGTCTCAACACTTTGCCTAGGTATAGTTTATGTGGTTTGACATGTACCTCTATGACTGTGACCCTCTATATATCCGACCTGGGGTCTGATTAATTCACTTAACATATCTTCCGGCAGGTGCAGATGTTCAATGATTAATAATTAATCCAAAAGAATTCCATATATTAGCCCCACTATGAAATTTGAAGTTTCTTCAAGGTTTTCCAAAGTGCATTTTAACAGAGCGAGGAATTTTCAACATAGCATTTCTGAACATATTAGTTTTCTTTAGAAAGAATAAATGGTTTATATTTGCACACAATAGCAGAATCATTTCAGAAAAAAAACCAATATTACAAGGGACAATATTATTAGCCCCCTTTAAGAAATGACAATTTATTGAGCCACTATACAAGCCGCTTATGTATAAGGATGTGCTTTAACTTCACAGGGGATTTAACGATTAAGTTAAAACTGAAGGTATAAAACTGAGTGTAAAAACCTCAGTAAGGGTCATTCAGCTGTCATTTGAGAAACCACCATGCCAAAACCAAAAGAAATCAGCTTGGAATTGAGAAAAAGAATTGTTGATGCACACAAAGCAGGAGAAGGCTATACAAAGTTATCGCAGTGTTTCCAAGTGTCAAGAATTGGACTGAGAAGTATAATCCAGAAATTCAAAGAAAGCCACACAGTACAAGACAAGCCTGGCAGAGGTAGGAAGCGAAAGATTTCAAAGATCCTGGAAAGGAAACTAGTGAGAGACGCATCTAAAGACCCCAGAACAACTGCCAAGACATTAAAGAATGACTGGGCCAAGTCGGGAATTGTGGTCTCAAAGAAGACAATCACCAGAGCTCTGCACTGGAATGGACTTGATTGCAGACCAAGAAGGACTCAACTTTTGCAGAAGAGACACCTTCAAGCCAGATTAAAGTATTCTCAGGACAACCTGGAGAAAAATGATGCATACTGGAAGCATGCCCAATGGTCAGATGAGTCTAAACTAGAGCTCTTTGGTCATAGAGACACTGCTTATGTGTGGAGAAGGAAAGGAGAGGAGTATAATCCAAAGAACACCGTCCCCACAGTGAAACACGGTGGTGGGAGCATGATGCTGTGGGGATGCTTCAGTGCATCAGGAACCGGAAATCTTGTCAAGGTGGAAGGAATTATGAACAAAGAAATATATGTGAAGATCTTAAAGGAAAACCTTAAGCAGTCAGCAGCAAAAGTGGGTCTGGGTCGTCGCTTCGTCTTCCAACACGACAACGATCCCAAACATACGTCTCTCCTGGTGAAGAACTATCTCCAGAAGACCAAAGTGAACGTAATGGAGTGGCCTGCACAAAGCCCTGACTTAAAACCAATAGAAAATCTGTGGGGTGAACTAAAGAAAAAGGTCGATGCCAGAAGGCCACCGAATCTGGAGGGAGCTTGAGAGATTTGCCGAATAACAATGAGCTGGGATTCCGCAGATGAACTGTCAGAGACTTGTTGAAAACTACAACAAATGACTGCAGGCTGTTATCCAACAAAAAGGATACACAATTGACTATTAATATCCAGAGAGCTAATAATTTTAACCAAGGTAGTTTTTGCTTTCCGTGGAATATTTTCATTTCTGTGTGGAAAATAAAATAATGCAAGCATCCAAAATATAAGTGAGATGTCTAAAAAAAGGCATGTTACATAGTATTTGCTCTATTTAACAGCACTTGCAAAATACTTTTAAAACAATGAGATTATCATAGGGGGGTTAATAATTTTGTCCTCAACTGTAGGTGGTATAATTAGTTTATTCATATTTGTCACAAATAAAAAAAGAAACCAGATCTGTACTTAGGGATCAAAATAAAGGTTTAAACTACCAGGCAGTGCCCTGAATTGCACCCTGTGCTTTCTGGGATGGGCTGTCCGTGACCTTGTGCTGAATAAGTGCTTACGGAGGATGGATGGAGAGAATAAAGCATGAGTAATGAATTCTTTCTTTGTCTAGAATTGAAACCGTATGGAACACAAATGACACAGCGCGCTACTGACTGACTTTTTCGGTTCCTCAGCACATAATCAAACCTCTAGCCCTGAATCACGAAGCTTATAGACACTCCCAAGAGAACCTCCATTAGAAAGCAACACAAAGAACCTCACGTACAAAGAACCTCACCTAAAAACCCCAACTGAAACAATGCTGTTATCGAACTGAAAAAGATGACAAAAAAAAGATATTAAAAGCTCATCGTGAGCGTATTGTTAAAATGGCAGCAAAGAATTATGGTCACATAGACCTTACAGCTACCCACCCCCCGGCCTCCGCCCCATCCAAAGATGATATGTTCCAAGACCTACTGCAGTTAGCTGAAACCGCGAAACCATTAATAGCGGATTATCCACAGACCCACATAGAATGTGATTTTACTGTACTTATACAGTATATGGGTATTGAGAAACTGCACACAGTAACACATTACCCACATAAAAAAACAATAATAATAAAAGCACATTGTACATTATCATACTGTACTGTACAGTAATGAACTCTATTGAATGAAAGGGATGTTTTAGCCTAATACTCAAGAGGTGATAGAGCAATAAAAAATATCATGCATCAAGGGATAACAGCAATGAAAATCATGCTTTTTATGCCCCTCAAAGGATGAAGGAACAATTAAAAAACATTGTTACACAGGTTGGATGTTTTTCTTTTGATAACTGACACGTGCATGCAGGGGAAACACAATACACTCATAGACACTATGATTAAGACGTTCTCTTCTGAACTTTATGGTACTTTCTTTGCACATTTTCCTTGCGGGCTTTTCTTGGTCATTTCCCACTGTTTTACCAGAGTTTAAGGCTGCTTCACTAAAATGTCACTAAAAACACTTCCCACAAAGCGACTGTCCCTTTGCATTTGTTTGCCTCCGTGTTTCGGTGATGCTTAAGTGCGTCACCTGGGAGTGACTAACAGATCTGCTGCCAGGGGCTGTATCAGGAGATGGGCCTGGCTGCAGGGACCCATACACTCCAGCCTGTCGCTTCCCAGATAGAATCGCTCCACTTAATTTACCCTGTCTGCACAAGCTAGCGGCTTCTCCTACCCAAGGGCCCGAGCACTACGCTGGCTAACAAGACAGCTTATGCGGGGCGGGGGGCGGGGGGCGTGAGTGGATTTAGGATTCCTACTGGACATTCCTTCACTGACCCCAGAGGACTCTTAGATAACACTGGAAGAAAACAGAGGCAAGCGAAAAAAGCTAAGAGACCTCAAAAACAGGGAAATGCCCCTGATCCTGGTGCATTCATCTCAACTTCCCAGCCTTTGTCTTGCAAGGTGAAATGGCTGCCTTTACTGCTATACACCTTAAGGGAAACAGCAAAAATGGTTTTATTCGCCAAAATATAACGGGATATTGACACAACATGCGGAGTAATCCGGCGATTGCCACTATATAGATTTTGGCCATCTGCAGTAAGACCTGAGTGCCTGAGATATTACTGAACAGAATCATATCCACCACCCACATCGATCTTCTGGCACACAATATTATCCACTGCCTGCACATCCACCATAATTCACCTATTAACTGACAGAAGACAACAGATGTCTTTCACATAAAAGAATATAAATAACGATAAACTGTCTTTCCTTAGACTCAGGATCTTCTCTCTTCCTGGATTCAACACATATGATCTAAGATGGCATTTTCCACTGTGGGGATATGCCAAATGGATTGATTATACTTTTGACTGGATATTTTTCATAATTCTGAATAACTGAAAAATCAATAACTGTCATTAATTGTCATAAACAGATAATTTTTCATTTACTGATGCATCTTGTTAATTGGATTTGATAGTATATATAACAAAAATCGGCAACACTTAAAGCAGTCATCATAATGCATTATAGCAGTGGTTCTCAACCTGCGGCCCGTCACAAATGCAAATGCGGCCCGCGATGCTGACCATGTAAAAAAAAAAAAAATTAATTAAAAATAAATAAAATAATAATAAATGTATCCCATTAATGGTAAGTAGAATTATAC
>JAODKF010000001.1:48099997-48113236 GCA_026779585.1 Mormyrus proboscirostris | reverse complement strand
AATATGCGGCCCGTGAGACTTGAACTTGGACATAGTGCGGCCCACTGCAAAAAAAGGTTGAGAACCACTGCATTATACATACCTTCATAATGCATGATAATGGTCAGTATAAGCCATTATAATGCATTATGAAGGTATCTATAGTGCATTATAGATGACAGCTTCATAGTGTCCATAATGCATAATAAGCATGGCTAGAATGTGCTATTCCTTCCTATAAACAGTTACAGCCATGTTTACAGTATAATACATTTTGACTGAAGGCATCTATAATGCATTGATTTAAGTGTTACCAAAAAATGTTTTACCGAAAAAGGTTTACTTGGGTAAGAAATAAAAAAAATCTTCAGAGAAACCAGCACTGTATCAAAGAGGAACGATGGCTCCTTAAATAAACGGTTGAGGTAATACTGTATGTGGAAGGTTTTGTAACAAAGGGACATAAAGAAAGAAACGCAGCAATAAATAGTTTTATTTTAGTTTTAGTTGTGCACATTCATGAAGTCAGCTCTACTTATATTACTGACACCAATTTAGCAACACTGTTGGGGAGAGATATTTGTGAAAACCAAAGCTCATGTTAAAGGCTGTAGCCCTGCCCACTAAGGTAAAGCAGGGCCTGTAGAGAACCACAAGGAAGCTTCAAGAAGCATGATATGATTAACGGCTGGGACGGCTTTCATGTTAATAAAAGAGATGTGTAATGCACCATGTTAATTGTTAATGGGTTTAAAAGAAACACTTGTTTGGTGACGTTAGCTAGGTATTAGCGTCGCGATGCATTTGGGAATCGCACTTCAGCAAAACACAGATATACTGTTATGGCAGCACACAAGAAACAGGAACCAGAAGAGAATCTATAAAACTGTTGGATCTGCTTTATTTTTAATGTAACCCACCAATCATCCATCTCCTAACTTATCTGATTAATCACAGGATCAGTTACATGACAAAAAATACTTTTAAACTAAAGACTCTTCATGGTTAAAACCTTGAAAATAAATTAACAAACTCAAAATCGGGTGGGGAAATGAGAAGAATATGAGGAAATTGATTTCTTAGCATGTACTGCTTAGTTAGGAATCTAACCACCATTTTCAAAAATTTCAGAGAGTAGTGACTAGTGAGTAGAGCAGTGCATGAAACACCACATAAATAAAAAAAAGCATAATAGTAATTTTTACTTCCAAACCATTCTTATTAAAAAGATCACAGTCCTACAGTATATAACCTGCCTTATTCAGCATGTTGATTGTCTTGCAAATAGAATTAGTGTTAAAGCATTCAGGAATGCTCTGCTAAATAAAAAGATACAAATGAAGGTGAAGACGTCTCAAACAGAACTCGAAGTAGTCTAGTATGCCAAAGTAACCAGTGTAAACATGTACTCTAAAAAAACGGCATTCGTGCAAATTAATGCAAAAACTTGCCAGTCTGGGTAAGAATTGCTACATACAAAGAGTATAATTGGTCTAGAATTTCATGTTGATGAGGAATTTAGGGAAATGAGGAGTGCAGGTGGTGATTGACTGTGATTTCCATGATTGGTTCTGATTTTAAGCATTTTCCAAAATTGAGAATTGGGAACAGGTTATGAATGTATGAGTGGGTGGGGTGGGTAACATACTTCCTTATGCTGATGCTATGCAAATTCTTAGTGGAGGGGAGACTGCAGCCAGCCGCTTTCTCTGCAGATCTCAGAGCAAGCTGCTGTTTGCCCTTCGAATAAGCAAATATGAGCCAAACCAGGAAGTGCTGAAGGGCTTGAATTTCAATGTTAGCCATACCGGATTGTATCAAATCGTCTTGGGTGATGGTGGTTTCTTTTTCTCCATACCTTCCTCATGGTGGCGATGAGGTTCTCAACCCATTTGAATGTGCTGGAGATGATGGCCTTCAAGAATTAAAAAAAAAAAAGAAAAAAAAAGCTCCCTGTCCACTGCATTATTAATTTCTATGAAGAGACAATGACAGGGGCTGTTTCTGGAAAGTCGCTTGTCATTTGTGTTGTTTTGATGCCAGTCAGCTCCATGTATTTGTTGGCACACAAAGATGCCTCTCTCTGGTACAACATCTCATCATCATTTGTGATGAGACCGATGAAGGTGCTGTCATCTGCCAGCTTCATCTTTTAATACACTAAATTAATCTCTGTAGGTGCAGTCATTAGTGCATAGAGAGTGAAGCAGGGGAGAGACCGGCAGATTTCTTGCACCACTGTTAAGGTTCAATAGCAGCTTAACAGAATACAGTGCTTTCTATTAGTGAAGAATGTATTGATCCACTGACATATCACAGTCATTTGGGACAGTTTGGAAATAATACAGCTTAAAGAGAAGCTTAAAATCCACAAACAGGGTCTAAGGGGACAGTGAAGATCCATGTGAACGTAGAGTATTGACCATTGACCTGTAAGCCCTGAATGTTAACTCTAGGAGGTCAATGACCAACTCTGTGCCGGATTTGAGGTAGGAGAGAATCGAATGTTTAAACGTTTTTAGAAGTGCAATAAGTCTGTAGTCCCTGAGGTTGATTTCATCCTTGCTGGATCTAGAAAATTAATGGAAGAGTTGAAGCAGGCAAATACAATGTACAAGTGAAGCAAAGATTCAATATATCTGTGTCTGGGGCTTGCTGGTCAGTACAGTATAGGGGAAGATGGTAGTGCTATCGTTTGGCAACCAGAGGGTTGCAGGTTCGAGCCTTGATTCCTCCTGAACTAAAGTGTCCTTGAGCAAGACACTGAACCCCTAATTGCTCCCGGTGAGCAGGTTGGCACCTTGCATGGCAGCCTCTGCCACCAGTGTGTGTGTGAGTGGGTGAATGTGAGGCATGTCTTGTAAACCGCTTTGAGTACTTGTAGTAGAAAAGCACTATATAAATGCAGCCCATTTACCATTTTGTTTTATTGTATTGGGGAGGCCAGGTCAGGGTCAGTTGCTTTCCTGCATTTCTGTTTGTTCAAAAGTTTTTGGAGCTCCTGTTGTTTAATAAGGAGGAAGGGAGCTGAGCTGAGTTGGTCTGCAAGGTTGTCATTTGGCCGGTGGAAGCTGGGAGAGAGTGACAAAGGCCTTTAAAGGCTCGATGCTGTGACGGGAGGGGCTGTGAGAGTCCTGGGGGTGTGGGAGCTGTCAGGTTTCAGATCTTCAGGAAAAGTTGCTGCGATTGTTAAGCAAAGATTGGGTCTGCAATATACTGTAGCTTCCCCTTAACTGGTAATGCCTTTCAGGTCTTTCCAGGGGGGCAATGTAATTTATGGCAAATCATTGTTTTAGATTATCATCATGTTGTCTTTTGCTGTCCTTCCAGAGCAATTATTCCTGACTCCCTTGTGAACCATGGTTTGGTCTTTGTTGTTTCACACAATGGCTCCACTAGGAATATGGATCTCTTCAAGGAAAGTGATGCAGGAGGTCACAGTGTCCAAGGACTCATTAGCAATCAAGGCAGCCATGGTATGTCTCAGATGCCTCTGTGGTCTTACAAACTGTGTTTATTATTGGTTTATCTCATTTCAATTTTTGCTCATATGTAGGTAACAACTACATAGTTCCCAGTGGTATACAAGGATGATCTCAGCCTGTAGGGAATTTGTAACAATGATATGGTCTTTTCTCCTCTATGGCCTGGTAACTACTTGCATTTGCGTCACGCTTTTCAGATCTGGGTCATTAAAATTGGCCATAATAATCAAGGAGTTAGGGTTCTTATTTTCCGATCACCATGTATAATCAGCCAGCAGCTGTTCTGCCTGGTGAACTTTTGCTTCGGGGGAATATGCATTCAGGAGAAAACGGTGCATGTATATTCTCTGGGAAGAATAAAACACAATTCTTACATTGCATCCTTGCATGTATATTGAGAAGGAGCAATACAATACAAATATCCCATGGTGTTCACAATGTATCACTTGTAATTACAGTTTTCAATAGCTTACAGGCAGCTGACGGCACTTCACCCACAACATATCACCAGAGGTAATAAATTGTTCAGGTACCCAAATCTGTGGAGAAGAATATATCCTCTCAGGGCCTGGTAAACAGTTTGGCTTTTTGTTTGAAATAATTACATTGTGGGGAAAAGCGGATCAGGGTGGTACTGAGAGTTCCTATGCAAACTTTAAATAATGAGAAGGTTATGAAGGTTTCTTAAGGGCCCTTGATTGAAGGTGAATTCGGGAAGAGGAATGGAGTCGTGCTACAGGAATTCTTCTATGGTCAAGTAATAAATTCTTCCTCTTCTCATTTAATAATAATAATAATAATAATAATAATAATAATAATAATAATACTCAGTCTCTCGAGCAAGCGAGTGGGCAGCTTCAGCATTGCACACTGCATTCGAAACATGTCCATCATTTCCGAGCGAATGCCACACGGGGAGCTTGGGAAAGACAATATTTGCAAGCGGTATCACATGTGTATATGTGGTACTTCAAACAAAACTGAAGCACCACAAAGAGATTCCCTGATCCTTTATAAAATATACTTGCTTGAGTGCTGGCAGAAGCGGAATTTCATTTGCAGAAACTGCAAACATGGAAAGAATACAGTCCTTGTAATATTTATTGAATAGAGTAGCAGTTGGTGCCCAGCTAAACTGCCTTCAATAAAGTCCACTAAATAAATCAATGTGGCCAGGCCAGCAAACAGCGCTGCCAAACTGTCACCCTCCAAGTATGCATTTTGAGAAAAATTACAAAAATACTCAGTATATTCTGCCATTTTAATTAAATAAAACTACTGCTGCGATATGTGACACTGGTAGCTTTGAAAATGCACCATGAAATATAAATGCGCCAAGTTTATTGACTGGAAGTACATATATTTAGCATATATTTCCTGTAGTCAATGTTTTGGTTTCCTTTCATAAGGAGGAGACAAATGTTAGAGCTTTTTCATTGTATGGCTTGAACAGCATGGATGTCCAAAGATTTGAGTGAATTAAGGTAACAAGCGCTTTCCTTCACCTGAATTACTTGTCATCAAAATGAGGTTCTGTGTTCCCTTTGGCCCTGAGACCACAGGCCTACTTGTAACAATCCCAGAGACCCAAGGTCCCTTTCGTTTTCCTGTGTATTTACCACCTGCCATCTTTGGTTCATTCTTCTCCATCTATACCCGGAACTCCACATTTCATCCTCTTATCCCTCTGTCATGTGATTCTCATAATGGTCTTGCATGTTTTTATGTGGTACAATTGTGTAACCATGATGCATTTGGGGGTGATGGGCTGGCACCATTGTTCAAAGTACGGCTGCTGATTGGTGGGGGGCTGTTGGTTGGCATGTAGTCAAGTGATGTAGTCAAGAGTATCTAATCATTATGTGTCATTATGAAGACCAGAGTGTATCAAGACTGAAACAAGACCAAGGCAGAGTGAAACTGAGACAAAACCTGCCCATCCTGTCCGTCTCATCAGCGCCCCCTGCTGGCCGAGAGTCGGCGATCGCTGCTGCACCGGCCGAGGCTCCTAGGTCTCTGCCTCCTGCTCCGCCCGAGGCACCGGCTCTGCCTACCCTAGAAATCTCTGTCCCCGAGGAGGTCCCGGATTGTATTACCATCGCTCCTCCTCCTCCACCTCTCGGGGATCTACCTACTGGGCATCAGGGACTCGGGTGGTGGAAGGACTCCTCCACCATCGCCCCAACGTGGTGGAGCCCGACTGGGTCCCTGACTGTCTGTGTCTCGGAAGGGGAGAAGACATAGATGCAGGGACCAGGTCCTGCCCGCCCTGCCCCCTGGTTCGCCCATGTGTCCCCTGGCTGTGGCTTGGTGGCTGCCTGTGGGTCCTGCGACTCCAGCTCGGCTGTCGCCTCCGGATCCCCCTGCTTTGGCTTGGCATCGGACGGCGCCTTCCCCGGCTCTAGCCGTGCCGTCGCATGCCGCGGCTTCCCCCTCCTGCTTGCCTGCGCCTATGTCCCCTCCTGCTCCCTCCTCGCCTCCTCTGTCAGTCCGTCGTCTCCTCGTCTCCTGTTTGGTCCCCTCTGACTGTGTCCTCCAGTCCACCTGTGGCCCCTGCTGCTGCCTTCCCTCGGCCTCCCCTTGTTCCTCCACCTTTTGCCTTTCCGCCTCGTGTTTTTGTCCCTCCTGTCTCTGCTCCCCGTCCCTCTGTGCCTCCTGTGTTCACTACTGGCCCTTTCATTCCTCCCGTTGGTATTTCCCCTGTGTTTCCCTTCCTCATCTGCCTGTCTGCGTTTCCTGTTCTTTGTCAGGTGTTGTCCTACTTCCTGTGCCTATTCTGTGTGTCTGTTCTGTTCCCATTCTCCCACTGATGTGTTTTGGCTTTTGTTTTTCAGGTCCCGTGTCCCCGGTCTCATCTCGTCCGTTGCCTTCCCTGAGGAGCGCCCAGTGGGGGGTTCTGTCATGACCTGCTCGTCCTATCCTCCTGTGTGCAACGCCCCCCGTGTTACCTCGTGTTAATTCCTGATCACCTGTTACCTGTTATGTTCAGCCTGTCCTGTGTATTTAGTCCGCGTCTGAGTTAGTTTCCCCAGATTTGTCATTGATGTTTGTTGCCGTGTTGTTTGTTTCCCTGCTATTAAAACTCTATTACTGTTGGATTTCTGGTCTGCCTGCCTTGTATTCCGCCGCTTCCTGCCTGCTGGCTGGACAGCGGTTATAACAAGTTTATGATCCGCTGGATAAACAGACACAACAATCGGTTTGAATATTGTGAAAAGTTTAGTATTAAGTAATTGTCTTCCTAAGAAATAGAATGCCATGTTTTGTTGTCTTTTTCTATCCCTTTATTTATAGAAATAATAAAGAAATTGTAAAATAGTGTAGAGTAGTGTGTGGATCATTGTGGAAGCGAATATGTGCTTTGTTTTCCATCTAATGATAATATTATCGATGTTTTATGGATTATTAGGGGTGATTTTTCATGGAAAATGTTAGAAATATGTGTATGCCTCATTGTGCACAGGATTACTCTGGAATATTCTAACGTTTATTGTTGCAATTTGGATGACCAGATCGAGTAAGTTCTCTCGATTGCTAAAATGTGGAATTCACGTCTGTGTATTATATATATATTCCTATATTATATGCCAAATTTATGAGCCTGAGATTAATGGTTGTGAATATCAGCACATTTTGAGTTTGTCTGGTTCTGAAGGTTAACAAACAGATGAATATTAAGCCCTTGTGATACATATTGAAGTATTTTTATGAGCGTTCTTGACTGATCTTCTTGAATTAAACCTGAATTAAACCTGAAGTCCTCTATGTCCAAGACCGAGACAAGCCACACCTCTGACATGATATTACATAGGTCACCTCGGTCTTTGTTCTTGTAGTACAGGTAATTTAATCACAGCCCTGTGGCCCAACACCACATGACCTGATTGCTTGGTGAAGGAAGTACATTGCAGGGAAGAAGACAGGAGTGCAGACTTGGACTATGACTCTAATAAAAAAATGTAAAAAAATTTAAGCCACACATTCAATCTGCCAGTGCTGTCAGCAGAGGCAGCTTCCCATAAGATCTTTCAGCTGACGGTGACATTTCAGTCCCTCTCAGAGTCCGCTGCCCATTACCTCCATCTTCCCAGAAGATTAGATTTTTACCGAGAGACCGTTTCAAGTCAGCTAAAGGGTGAGCGCTGGTGGAGAGAAGCTTCCGCACACATGGGCTCACACGCGGGCCCCGTGCACAGCCACACACGCACACACACACACACACACACACACACACACACACATACACACCAGCCTTGATGTATTCAGTCTTAGGAACAAATCGATAGCAAATGTTGAACTTGCTTGCATTTCTCTCCTGAGCACAATTATATCAAAAACATCATAGGACTTCCCAAGGAAACACAGTGCGCTTGTTACCTTTGCCATAAGGAGTGTCAGTTTGCCTTTTCTGGTCTGGTATTAGCAATAAATTTCAATCACAATCCATAACACTTACTGTCAAATTTAATCACAACTATTAATGAACCCATTATAATAATAATAATGAAGGTAACTTTGACATTAATTGCAATCATTACTGGGGACTAGGTCACTCAATTGTCAGTTCTTGGAACTGAAAGGCCGGATCGGAAGGCTGTTTTTTCCTCGGAATGGGAGAGTGCGACAAACCTCATTGTGTCTAAGTTACACATCTACTGGGGACCAATTGGATTAAAGAGAGAGCATGTGAGTGCTTTACTTTCTAAGTGATGGAGCGGATCCCATGTTTTTTTAGCTTGTGTGTTATATGTGTGGAATATGTCCTCATTTGCCTGATGCCCCATTTCCCCTGACTGAGATATACAGATGTGGCTCTATGTAGCCTGAAAATCCACACATGATAAACACAAAGACGGAGTATTTGGCATTTTTCTTTTTGGACCCCTTTTCAAGGCAATTATTAATTTCTGAGATCATGCCATACTGCGCCAAACTTAGTTATAGGGTGATTAATTTGGATCCTATGCCATCTCCTTAATAATCACGCCCATAACTTATTATGACAATAATGAAACATCTCAATTGTCCATGTAATTAGGGGTATCGGTCTTAAAAATGAGCAGCAGTCATCTCGCATAACCCCTGCTGTTGCATTTTGCAGCACGACGTCTTTGCATCTGAAGAATAAGAGATACACCGCTAACTTTGATGCTATTCCCCGCACATCCCGGTCACACCTTCTACCCGAGCTCTGTTCCAATCCCAGGCCGCTCCCCGGAGCAGGCGTGACAAGAGGCAAGAGGCTGCCATGTGCCGTACCTTGAGCGGTGACGCACACGAAGCTCTGGCTTTTGATGCCTGGCCCGCAGGCCCCTTCACTGAGCGTGCAGGGCTCCTCAAATGCCACGTGCCACCGGAAGCAAACGGGATCCTCACACGGAATGGACTCCACCAGGTGGGGGCAGCCGCGGGATGTGTAAGCGGGCTCACGTACCACGTGCCGCCGTCTCTGTCTAAAACCTGTGAGGAGGAGGGGAAACCTAGCGTTAGCATGTGGAATAACATGGCCTACCAGGCTTAGTGTGGCAGTGGTACCGGGGGATAACCCATGCACAGGTTTCCATATACGGCAGTGTTTACGGCCACTCACACCATACGTTTGCATACACCCCCTAAGGTTTGGGGGACCCCTGTTGGCCACAAAAAGTCACTACACTAGGTGGGCCCCAAAGTGACCTTTTGAGATGGGTCCCAAAAGCAAAAAACCCATCCCTGCTTATGTCTCTCCTGTAACCCCCACTCATATATCCTCAGTGCATTTCTATACCAGCTGATGCTCCATGCAATGTCCAAACTTAGGTTATACCCACGTTAAAATGACTCCACTTACGGCGTAATGACATTAAGCCAACGCTACCGTTATGTTTAGCCGTCAATAAAACAATGTGATTTGCTAACGGAAGGTACATGCATTTGGAACAGAAGTGTTTACCGAAGTACAAAAGAACGCTGAGCAAAAATGCAGCAAAAATATTCACTAGGGCACTTGTGTTCTCCACTGAAACACGACGTGTGAATAGTTTGCTTTTTTGTGTCAAGCTCACTGCTAAATAAAATTAAAAGCCAACCAAAGCAGAAGATCGGGTGTGTGGTAATAAAATAAGCATGGTATGACCTTAAATGATAGCTGTGATTTATTCTCCCCTGCTACAGTGTATACTGAGGTATATAAAAAGTATAGAATGAGGGGTATAAGCAAATAAACAAATGAACAAATAATAGAAGCCAAGAGAAAAGTAAAAAGAACAACTTCCTTGGACCCTCACCAGACACGCCATGTTTGGTATCTCCATGCTATTTAATACCGAACATTTTCCATTTTCTTTTTCTCCAAAAGATATCGCCATCTCATCATGCAGACATTATTTGATTTCCCTCCCGATTCCCAGCTGGCGGGACTGTGGTGGGCGGAGCTCCAGAGATAATTACCATGGGTTTCTACAGATACTTGCAGAATGAGCTGCAACACTAGTAATACATCAACGTCGTGGAACAGGAAGACTTGGCATTGGAAGTGTATATACCCACCAGATTTTTTCCTTCCATTCTCGCTTCCCCTAATAAATCTCAGAGGGCCAGAAAGTTCATGGTTAGTTAAAGGTGTTTCAATCCGTACAATTACACCTGCGGCACACTGGGAAATGGATGTAATTCAGCCAGCAGAAAACCATATTTAAATGCATTGGATCGGTTAATTTATTTAGCACTTTGTGCATGTGAGATTTTTATTATACTCCTTGCAAGTGCATATGAAGTCTGCATCTTGTCACCAGTGTCTGCGTCAAACTTAAACATTACACCAAATTTGAAGACTGAGAACATACAATATCCAGTCAACTTGATAAATGATAAATGGTTTATTTTGAAAAAGGTGTATTGTCACTGGATAGCTAAATTTTTTTCAAAGGCCTGTTCAAACACATTTGGGAAAAGGACAGGAAACCTAACCATTTGGTTCCCAACGTGAAAACTGCACAGTGTGCTTTTTCTAAGAAGTTTAACATGGTGCAATGTAAAGCCAACAGCTGCATTTAGGTTCTTGATTCACTAGATTTGACTTTAGCTTAACAAATTAATTAATGAAACTATGTGCCCTCTTTGTTTCCAACTAAATGCTGTTATGGTAATTAGAAGCTATCACCTTATTTCAGAAAGAAATGGCTAATTAACACTTTATGGCACTCAATGAATTAGTAACAAAAGGTTTATAGAAGGCTTATATGAAAAGTCCTGAGTTCTAGATTTATATATTTTGTACGTAATTAACCCACTGCTGTTTTAAGAGGTTTCCACACACTATGGGGTCTCATCTGTTAGCACTGTGACCTCATCTCCCCCAGGCCGGAGTCTGTGTCTCATCCCTGATTCTGTGTATGGAGCTTCTGTGTTCCCCTGTGTCACATGGGTTACCACCTGCAGTATAGAGAAATGCGGATAGGTGGGTCGGTGTGTCTAATTTTCTCGTAGTGTGTGACCGTGCCCTGTGATGGGCTACCATCCAGTCAGGACTCTCCCCTGTCTTTTGCCCCATGATTCCCAGGATAGACTCACCACAAACATGTACCGAGTAATTAGTTATGAAAGGTGAAAAGAATGTTTCAAAACTTTTTTGCTGTAAATCAGCACGCAGTCCGTCTTGATCAGTTTACTTTTCTTTTTAAACTTTTTACCATGTCTTTCTCTCTGTTTCTCTATGTTCCAGATAGCACTGTTGATGAGTATTAAGTGGAAGACTCCCAAAACAATTGTGCATTTTAGTTGCACTATTAGACAAATAACCTGTATGAGTTATTTAGAACCTATACAGAATCTGGAGGATCGGTGCCTTCTCTGAAGATTTCAGGAGCCTATCTCCAAAGTAAATGTAAATCACATGACCAGCTCCTTGGCCCAAAAGTCAACCCATCCTGCACCCCCATATCATGAAAAAGAGTCCTGCAGAACCCCCTCTCTAGCCTTCATAGTCTTATTTGAGCATGACTTTGTGGTTCAGTTCACATGTTTTTTTCCTTACCAACTGTAGGTCACTACAGGTCACTTCTCTCACTTCACCACATAGAAGAGCTTTGAATTCAATGCTCTTACCCCTTATGTTCCACACGTTTGCATGACAACATGAATAATAATAATTGAACCTTTATAGTCCCTGTGGGTAAATTCTTTTTACACCTCTCTCAACCTGACCTTGTAGAGCGAGCTGTCCGCAAAGAGCAGCCACCTGTAGGGGCGCCCAGGGAGCTGGGGGTTAAGGGCCTTGCTCAAGGATCGGCAGATGTACTGAGGCTGGGTTTGAACTACTGTAGCAACCTTGCGATTATAGGAACAAAGGCTTAGCCCACTGAGCCACCAGTGCCCCATGAAGAAGCAGAAGCTGAAAAGGACACCAACAGTAATACCTGTATTCATGAGAAAAAAACAGTTTGATTCTACATCTCTAAAGCCACCTCCACATGGAAAAGAAGCTTGTTGTGGACCTCGTGAGTGCAGTGAAGCTCTTGTTTGATAATTACAGTGAGAAGCTGCCTGTTAAAGGTGTTATTGGCATGGGGCTTCCAGGGAAACACAACAACACGACGAACCCTTTAAAGCTCAGACACCGAACGGAGCTGAAACGGGGTTAGCAGACGTGTGCGAGGGCTGTGTTGCAGTTTCTGTGTCTGCAATACAGCGTTGCAGCATCTTTTTGGATGGCCGTGTGGAAAGCCTTTCTGCTTTCACACCAGAAAACAAACTGAGTATCAAATGACACACAGTGCACCAATACTAATGTACATTTTTTCCTTCTGTATTTTTTATTTTATTATTGCATTTACTTTTAAACAGCAGGTGAAATGTGCTTTCCGACTGGTTGAGAACTGGCTAAGGCTTGAACTGCTTATGTAATGCACAGCTACCAACAACCCTGTTAGCCTTATTACCTGTCGGAAAAAGAAAATAAAACACTACCAGAAACCATACTGATTAAAATTTAATTTCAGAGGAACTGAAGAAACCTCCGGTCCAGTTTTGATTGCTAGGAGACAATAGGTTAGGGTGTATGGCACTTCCACTGCCGAAAAACCCAACCCAAAGTCATGGTCACAGGGGACGCCGCTGAGTCACCGACAGTTTCCCCACATCACGTTGCTTCATCTCCTTCCATCTCTTCTCCTGTCTGCGCAAACCCAAGCAGGCAGGCGGACGGCGCTATGTTTGGGAACGCTGGACTATTTTGGCAGCACAGAGCCATGCCCAAGGACTGATAATGTGAGTGCTTAGTTTGCCCCATTTTTCACAAAGAAACAATAAATACCTAAGACCGATATGCTTCATTTTTGATTTAATACTCAACATATGATGCTTTCTTTTTTTTTCTCTCGCTTATGTACCTTTCCTTCCCTGAGGTTCCAAGCAATTGTCATGCAGACATGGCCCCCAGGCAGACCACGGTGACAGCAGGCACTCTTCCGGGCAGGGGATGGAGCAGTGCTGAACAGCAGTGGGGAGAGGCCCAGAACAGAGCCGTCCAATCACAGGCCGTGACACTGGAGGTAAACAGGAGGACACAAAACTGTTCACTCACAAGCATTGATGCTAGGGGTTTTTCTTGTACAAAGAAAAATATATCGTGATTATTCTTCCATAACTCTTTTCAATTTATTAAACGCATCCTGCAAAAAATAGACACGGAAACAAAAATGAGAATGTGTGGTAGGTGCAGAAACACTCTGGTCCTGGAAAAATGTCAGTAGAGCAGTGTTTCCAATCCGGTCCTTGGGGTCCCACAGCCGGTCCA
>JAODKF010000001.1:48081271-48093274 GCA_026779585.1 Mormyrus proboscirostris | reverse complement strand
CAGTATAATACAAGGATAAATAGTCTCTTTAGAGGTACCGACAAATCTGTCCATACTGTCTTAGCATATCTGTAAAATAAACAACAAATCATTTCTTTTTATAATTTTATTGGTTTACTCTATCACATACTAAATGCATGCAGGTATACATTAGACAATTGGTTTTAATTGAATCACTCTTCAATGAGCTATAAGGGTACAGACAAATTTGTCCACGTGAATACATTTTACATGCAATATGCAATACTGAGCAAAAGTCTTAGGCAGTCAAACAAAATGTTTAAACTATTTATTTTTGCAGTGGATATTTGGTCAGAAAAAAAACATGATTTAACATTTAGACATGTGCAGATTAACAGTAACACGATAAAAACTATCAAGTATTTCTTCTGTTCTTCAAAAAGTTGATATCTTGTCGGATGGCTCATTTCAATATTTAAAAAAACTGATGACATATCTAGTGCTTGAGTCAAAAAATACATGGCTGTATTTGTCGGTTGTTGCAAATACTTGGGGTGACCTTAGGTTTGGAAAGCTGACACAGTTTGACAGACATAATATCATGGTCTTACACCAGTATGAAGTTAAACATCATTTTGTTTGATTGCCTAAGACTATTGCCCAGTGTGGTTACCGCTACCTATATTTTCTGAATCATGATTGGCTAAATTAAGGGCTTACCTCAGCATGACATTTTTCCCGTCGTTCCTCACGCAGCGAACCTGCCGTATCTGGTACCCGATCTCGATGTCCCGGTCCTTGGGATTGTGATAATGAGGGTGAGAATGATGACGGTGGTGCTGGTGCAGATGGTGGCCAGCACTACGGACGTTGCGCTGGACTGAATTTCCCTCTGAGGAATCGGTGCTGAGATCGGGTGTGGTCCTCCGCATCCATGGCTCTTTCGGGGGAGGGGGCCGGCAGTGGCTCCATGCCCCCACTTTCAGACTGTACTGGTGTTCTGTCTCTCCGCTGGGGCAGGGTGGCGTATTATTGCAGGTTCTGGTCTGGGTGAGGTTGGGGCAGCCGGCGCCGCCATATTCGGGGGCGGCCAGGACTGCCCGAGTCTGGTACTGGAGGCCCAATCCACAGGTCCTGCTGCAGGAGGACCAGGCGGAGAATTCGGACACCACACAGTCAAAAGGACAGGGGATGAGACAGGCTTGCTCTAGCGTTGGCTTCTGGGAAAAGGACTCGCAGACGCGATCTGCCACCGCGCTGCGGTTGGACTTGCGCACGCACTGGACGCCGCGCCGCTGAACACCATACTGTGCCGTGACGCATGACGCGGCCCGTGACCTCTGCTCACCCGCAGGCGGGGGCGTCAGCGAGCAGGTGGCCCAATCGGACACCTCCCACTCGAAGAGGTCACGGTGCCAGTCGCACACCTTGAAGCATCGTCTCTGGGCTTCAGGTCGGTCCCCAGGCCAGCAGTTGGAGTGGTGCGTGGTCCAACCCTCGGCATGAACGCACCACACAGTTCTGGTCTGAAACCCCCCGGGGCCACACTCCTCGCCCACGCATTTGCCCCACTGCCCTGAAGAGGGAAAAAAAAAACACTGCCCTCAGTATCTCACCATGTTCCTGTCAACTGGCAATCAAATACATAAGAAAACAAATCCCAAGACGGCACAGCTTGAGCCACACCTGCTCCGACTGGATTGTAGTTTTACTTAGTATTTTGTTGCACAGAGGTACACTGTATGTTTGCGTGTGTGGTAATTAAAACTTGAAATCCCACAAAGCTTCAAACAGATACATGCTGTCCTGCTTTTAAATGAAAATTATTTCAAAATGAAACCAAGATTTGTATGATGACCAAGATTTGTATGATGTGCATATTAAAACAGAGAGAATATTCTGGCCAGCATCATCGTCAGATAGTAGCTTCTGTTTGGAGCCAAGAGGTTTGTCGGTCTCTTTTCACTATTACAGCTATGTAAAACAATCTAAGAGCGTAGCAGGTGCAAGGTACTTGGACGCCTGAGAGGAAAGTCTGAGTCACCGCCTCAGAAGCCGTGCCGATCACATGACTTTAGGTTGATTGCAGTGTTCTGGTGAAGCACTGAACGGACGGACAAACTGTCCCGATGAGCAAGGGGCTACGTTCACATGGATCAGGTGAAAGAGGAAGTTGTAGAACTGAATGATGCCAAGCGGTCACCAAACCGGAACCAGGACAGAAAGAATAAAACTGGAAATCAGAGACTAAATGAAAAAGCAGAACCAGAACAACCCTGGTTCACAGAACCAGAGGAGTAAGACATCAAGAAACCAAGAAAAAAAGATAGATCAAGACCAAACCTTGACTACAGAGTAGGAAAAAACAAACCTCAAGACTGAGCAAAGAGCCATTGACCAGAATGACCTTAAATACATTGATTACATAAAGTCTGGGTAATTATGCATCAAGATCGACAGCGGCAGGTGGCTAGTGAACTGAATTATGGACTGGAAGTGGCAGGGATGAAAGGAAGGAATTGGACCAAAAGTGTAGGAGGGTTTAACAAAAACATGGGAGTGACAAAAATATTTCTGGAGTCATTATGGAGTTTATTTCAGGCACAAGTACAGAGGAAACAGAAATGCTGCTGGAAAACTGAAAGGGTCACAACAAGGTATGTGGTCAAGCAGCTCCTCAGGCTTAGAGGCAAACCTGAACAAAGCAGAGGAGCCTGCTGAAAAGCCACAAGTGACGTCAGTGAGTATCACCTGACTCAGCCCTTTCCCCTACCCCAGAGGTCACTCAGGCATCCATATCTCAATATTATCCTGTGACTAACAGCTTGCTGGCATTTTAAATATTATTATAACTCAAAGCTATTCAACTGCAACCTCACAGCCTGCTGATACAATCTGCACAACAAACAAACTGTGGTTAAAACAACCCCAGATGCATTTATATATATAGTGTTTTATTTTCTTCCCCCAAAGCAAAATAGTGGTTGGAATGCAACACAAACATTAGATAATAAAAAGCCATCAACGTTAGTGAGCACTGAGGCTCCCTCTGCACCTTCAACAGCAGTGTTCAGCATGGAGTTAATGTGCAGGTGTATGAAAGTGTGAGAGCTGTGAAACTCACTAATAGGAGTGACAGCATAGTCTGAGCTACTGCAAAACTGTAGTAACTGGAATCTATACATGTGGAAATGAGTTAATCAGCTGGTGTAACCTTCACTCTGCCTTCGGTGAGAAAGACATGATAAATAACGGTTTTAGACTTAATTAATTCTACCTATTCTTGAAATAGCTTGAAATTCTGGAAGATTGTTTGAAAGAAGAGGATTGCTTTATTTTTCCAGAAGCTATGCTCTGTCACACATTCTGGAGTAAGCTTGCACAATTATTATGAGCAATTTCAGAAATGTTAAAGATTAGGGCAAAAGACAGAGAACACTCTAGAAGGGATTGCAGGGGTCACTGCACACACGCCCCTCCCATGGGCAACTGAGATATGCTAGTTAATATAACTGTTTGTCTGCGCAAATCGTGAGGAAAACTTACAGAACATGAGGAGAAAATATAAACTCCCAACACACACAGCAGGCACAGGATTCAACCCACCACCTAGATTACGCAGTACTGGCTGGGCTGCCGGCATGTGCTGTGAAACCACTGCAAGTTATTCAAAATGCAGCAGCAGGTCAGGTATTCAATTAGCCAAAATACTCTCATGTTCCACCCCTCGTCTTCTCCCTCCGTCGGCTTCCTTCAGGTGCTCACATCAAGTTCACGTCCTGGGTGCCGGCTTTTGAGGCTGCTAATGGAACGGCCCCTACCTCCTTCTCACCCTCTACGGTCAGCAAATGAACGTCGCCTGGTGATTCCTGCACCGCATGAAAACAAGTCTCACACCAGATGTTTGCCATATGTGGCTCCCAACTACATCCGCTCCATCACGATGAAGAAGCATCTCTTCGGGGAACACCTAAACTAACCTCCTCCTCCCTGGCTTTCTGTCTTTGTTGACTGTTCTCTTGAAATGGTTTCACTTGGCTCTACTGGAGGTGCTGATCATGTTTTTTTTCCCTCTTTGCTAATAGATTTCCCTGGTGTTATTTATTTGAATAGCTTGTCTGGTGTTTTGTATAGATATAACGTTGCTCTGCTTGTTATTGGTCACCCACTGAAAGCTGAGCCTAGCTGCAATTTGCTCCTTGACAGCTGTTTACTCCTCAGCACTTTGGCCAAAAGCATCTGTCAAACAAATAAATACAAATGACATTTCAGGAAACGGTGGAACCCAGATTAGGCTTGTTAAAATTCCAGCGAACACGCACACATATTTCTGTCATTTACATGGAACCCAAAACCTTTACAGCATACAAATAAATTGCATAAGTAGCAATGCTTAAATGCTGCTAAACATATTTTCTATTAAAATAAAATTACTAGCCAGGGCCGGAGTGGCTAATCAGGAGATTCGGGAGATTTCCTGATGGGCCGCTTGACTTTTGGGCCGGTCGTATATAAAATAATTCGATTTGACTGTCCTCACGTTAGTGAATATGAAACAGTAGCACATAAGATAATATTTTGAAAATGAGAATGTTGCAAAGATTTGGTTTTTCCTTCTTTTGTGACCTTATTTCATAGGTGAAACTAACAAGTTGGAACAGCATGAACAGTCCAGCAGGTCGTATATGGGCACATTCATAACATGGACTGGGAAAAGGTTATTTTTACAAAACACCTGTTTTTGAGTTCACTGGGTCTGTATGATCATTTTAGCCAATGGACATACCTGTATTTTTCCTATAATGATAAGGTGGCCTGGGTTCCCCAGGGTTAAACTATAAAAACCGTTTATTTATATGGTATTTCTATATCGCAGGTTTTCATCGCTTTTAAAGTGTGTGGGAGGGGTATTTTAAGGCTTAAACTATATAAAGACTATTTTTAAATAATGTCTGTTCATATGATGTCTCTATGTCGCGGATCTGGAATGTAACGTCCGCGATAGGCAGGGATCACTGTATTCAGAAGTTGATGAGATTTACATTTTAGATTCAGAGGTAAACTACACAGATGTGTATTAGTGAAATTAAAAGACAAATAAGTCATATGTTTTTCAGAATTTCAGGCAACGTATTGTGTTGTATATGAAAAGATATTTTGACACTTTCAATCACTCAGACTGCCTGTGAGAAAAGCTTCTCTACCTTTAAATTTGTTAAGAACAGGTTGGGAAGTTCAGACTCAGAAGCACTTGGAGGCCTTTGTGCTAATGTGCACAGAGAAGGAAATCCTTATGTTGATAGATAATGAGACGCTAATAAACAAAGTTGCAGAGACCAGTGCACTACTCAGGTGGCTGTTACCGTTATAGATGACTGCTGTTATAGATACCATGATATTGTTCTTTAAGCCATTTACAGGTAAAAATTTGTATAGTAGTGCAAGTGAAGAGTATAGTAGAAGTGAAGTATTGCCTCATTTATCCAGTTTTCACTTTCCTGAAAAAAAGTGGACTGGTTATGGGCATGAAGCTCCTGGGCTGAAGATTGGCTCCACTCGGGCCCTGACCTGCACTGAATTGGAAATATTTTAGAAAAATACACTGAATTACCAGGCTTTACAGAACAATGCGCTATTGCACACTTAACATGTAAGCTTATAATTACGTGATTTTAATAATGTTAATGCCCTGTTACTAGCTATTGTATTTGAAAATAACTGCAAGTCTCCAAATAGCATGAAGACAAAAGAATAAAGTCAGAAATCTGAGGCACACTTTATGGTGGGGCCCAAGGTTAATGGCGACTCAAGACGACTTTCAAAGTAACGTCAAAGAAGGGCAACATCATTCAGTATCAATCTTACATAAGACGGCCCCAGAACACTGTCAGGAGTCTGAGGGACTTGTGGCTGTTGTGTGCTGCGCTGTCATGTACCGAACTGCTCAAACAACCGTAAAGAAAACATTTCACCCAAGGTAATCTGCTGGTGTTCTCTTTGTGAACGCGCTGTAAGGAAACATTGTTGTGCTGGTAATTAGGAAGCAGCTTGCCTTATCTCTCAAAGGCAAGGGCATTCAAAGGCAGTTTCACACGACAACTGCACAGTCTGTTCTGTGAGGCACCTGAAAGATCTGGCTCCTACCGCACACATAGTCCGCTGATAGCCCCCAAACAGCTACGATCTCTTCCTCTCTCTTACAATCCCTAATTTGAATTTACTGCCCCAGCCGACACAGCGGTCTGCTCTGGAACCCGATGCTGCGACCGCACCGCCCACTGAGCCCTTCTGGCCGCCCCCCACCTCCCTCCGACAGGCCCACCACGGAAACTGCTGAGCAGATGCCAAACGAACACAGACCTCTGCTGTCTCCCGCCCCTGGTTCTTGTCAAATGATGGATCGCAGCCCCTGCCGCCTCCCACTCTCCCCCCACCCTTCTCTTCCCCTCCCACGTCCCACTTTTAATTTGCACACACCAACCCTGATACCAAGAGAATCCAACTATTTATCCTTGTTTCCCGTCACCCGCAAGGTATCTGCCACAACTTTCCATGTAAACAAGGCCTATTGCAGACTGATCTCGGTCCACCACATACCTGACGACTGCGTTCGAGGCTACAAAACCAACTCAGACAGCCAGCTGCAGGCCACCGATCCCCACCAATCGGCTCTTCTGCCCTCACCAGGGCAGGATTGGGACAAAATATCAGGAAGGCGGGGGAGGGGTCCCCACTGTTAATTTTCTCGGCCCACATACTCATCAGCCCACTGAGAAATTGCCCAATACGCCAGATGGCCCGTTCAGCCACAGCCCTTTCCCTTCCTCAGTGTACCTCCCAACTGAAATCTCTTTTTCACGAAAGCTGGCAGTTTGGCCACATCTCTCAAACCGTTCATTTCCCTTTCTCTGAGCTTCTGCTTCCTTTCTGCAGCTCGATCCATCCTCTCCTTAGTGGGACCAGCATTTATCCCACACTGAACCCATCTACTTAGCACAAACCTGAAGCTTCCTCTCCAGTCAATCAGAAAAAAACATCCATCGCTGGCTCTCTGTTTTATTTAATCTATAGATTACTTCCATTCTCTGTCATGCTAACCCTTCCATCTCCCCTTGCTACACTCAAACTAAAGCAAGACCTAAATTAAAATCAGAGCTGAAGTCAAGGAATCCTCTTGCTTTCGTCCTTCTATTCGATTTTGCTTTCCAACTAAAGAATATTTTAACAGTAAAATTTACTTAGTTGCTAAGGAAGCCGTCCCAAAATCCATTTATCCACACATAAGATAAGTATGTCTACTCAATAACAAGTCTTGGTTGCAACAACATGGGTGGTTTGCGTGTGTGTGTGCTGTTTGCATGCTGGTCACCGCATGTTTTGTGAGCTCTCTCTGGATACTCAGGGCCCTTGTCTAAAATCCTGCAGTTAGGCTTAGTGGTATGTCTAAATTGCCAGTAGAGTATGATCGTGTGTGGGTGTATGTGCCCAGTGATTGACTGCCTTCCATTTCAGGGTGTACCCCAGCCTTCTGCCTTATGATGGGACAAACTCCAGGCCTGTTTAAGCAAGACATTTCTCCCCCAAAAAATACACCTTGCCATGGTAATGATTTCTTAGAGTACTGCAACAGTGGTCTGGCAAACTTAGGGTGTCCTCTGTCTCAGCACATAGTGTCTCCTAGACTGAGTTATTATTGTTTCTGTTACCTCTCTTCAAGCTGAAGAACAGTATATGCAATCCAAACCTAATTATCTGCATCATAAACTCATAATTACAGACACTGTACGTGGCCAGAAAAAGATATCTGTTTTGATTACAAGGAAATGATCTGCTCTTCCTTATATTAGCATCATTTTATTTCAAATCCACCTGACCATTATGACTCACTTCCGTGGTATTGTTATCTCAGTGTGCTGTGACTTCAGGTTCCTTTGTCCCAGCCTAAAGGTAATCGACTCCCCTGAAGAGACGTCAAAGATGACATTTGGTGCATAAAATTTCATAGTGATGTCACTAAAAACTAACAGAACACATAGCATCTCATTGTACCTCAGGAAATGTTCAAATATCACCCATTTAATTCACCCAACAGAGAAAAATCTCGCGCATATCTTAACACATTGCGTAACATCTGTTTTTCTCTTTTCCATACACGCTGTGCATGAACGTTTAGTATATAGATGGAGACCTCTTTCTTACATAAACACGGCCCTCTCGATACAGCTGCAAGTCTGCATGCATAATTACCAGATTAATATATGCCAAAGCTCATTAGATTTTCATTACAGTCAATCCATCTTTCAGAATATTAGCTAATTTTATCCAGGTGTTTGTTTCCGAAGCCATGAGAAATACTGCTGGCTAATGGGTAATGAGTAAATAACCACCTTAACATATTATATATTTATTTAACAACACAGCAAAATTATGCACCAGAAAGTACTAAGGTGCCAAACACATCGTCTCCTATGTGACAGTTAAGAATATATAGGCATGTACTGTATGTAATCCGTGAGGATCTGAAGCACAGCCTACATTAGTGAAATTCAGCATGTCAAGCTGTCTGGCAGCAGCAATGACAATAGTCACGGAGGGCTCTTTTTTTACACATCCCTAAGCCCAAGGTACACATCGACCCAGCCGTGTGAAAGCCTTAAATACCCACCGACAGGCTCTATGCAATGCGAAGTTCAGTGGCAGTGTCCTTCACATTGTTGTGTCATTATGAGCTCCCAGTATATAGAAAATGAATCCCGGATAAGTTATATGGGAAAACTGTGAAATATCAAATATTAAAGGCACAATAATAAGGCAATTATGTCCTCCATTGAAAAAAGTCTCGAATGCTTTAAATTAACTACAGTATTGCACATGAAACCACAACTACACTGGGTAGATAATTAAGTTCTACGAAGAAACCACTAAAACATTGACTGCCTTGTTTAAGTAAGTTGAATTTGTTACAAAAAGGTATTTTGAGGAAGTTTTGTGCAACTGTCAAACTGGTGATACTAATTCTTTCCACTTGACGTCAGAACTGAAAATTTGACCAAAGTTTTCACATATTGCACCTTTGACCAGCTGCGATTATTCACAAGAACCAAGGCTATTGTGACTCCATGGCATATCTTGCATTTTTTTTTTTAAAAGATTTCTTTTATAATAAATTTTGTACTTAGTCAGTATTTGGGCCTGGTGTTTTAATGGAAAAATCCCATTTACAAAAGGCAGCAGAGGAACCACTGCATATAATTTTTAATCCTATCTGAACAATGCATGCACAGTAGTATATATAAAGCATTATTAATAAATGCTTTGTTTAAAACCTTCTTAATAGGATTACAGTTCTACAAAGTGAGGGCATTCACTCTGCTCCTGCAGTGACGATATGTTATTGCTCTGGAATTAATTGATTATGCATGAAATAATTTTCCTGAGAACTAAGTGATGCTACGGCACACTTTCCTACTTAGCCCTGTGCTCTCTATGCACCTAAAGCCCCAGAGATGCCTGCACGACCCGCAGGGAAGTGGAAATCTCAGTAGCAGGCATCTAATCACCATTTATGCAACAAAATCGAGTAGCGCTTTTTAAAAAAATGTAAGCGTGTTTCTCGCAACGGATTGTGAGACGGGGGTGGTTATTATAAATGGGACAGCGATGGGGGACAGTCAGATGAAGACACAATGGAACCACGAACGCACCAAGCCACTCTTTTGCCTGTAGTGTTACGCCCTCCACTCAATACCGGCGTGATAATTTTATCCTGAAGCATGTCAATTGAAAAACGGATTTATTATAACTAATGTTTTTTCAGATCACTCACTCATTGTTTCCTGATCCCCCTCTATAATAAGCTGGCCGATGCCTCAACTGCCACATTCTTTCCGGAGTACATAAACACAGACTCACTGAACTGGAACGGAAAAATACTCAGTAAACTGGAGCCTTTTATTTGTTGTTATGATGAGAAGCTGAGAACCTGGGCCTTGTTTTACAGAAAACTTGAAACAGCATCTGTTTACGCCTCCCCCCCCCACAGACTAGTGTTAACCATCCAACTGGTTAAATTTCAGACTCAGCTTCCACATCTCCGCCGCACAATACACACTATTCATTAGCACAATGGTATCAAGCCACGTGTGACGCATCCCGCTCATGCTCGGTACCCCAGCGATGCCCTGCATGAACAGTTTTCCAGGTTCTCATCCAATCACAAGTAATATGCGGATGCAGATGTGTTGCCAGAGGCCATCTTCATCCAATCAAAAGAGTCCTCTTGGTAAGTAGGTGCCATGCGGTAGAATAAATAAATAAATATTATGCGTTCAAGTCAAGTGTATCTTGTTGTTCAGCTCATATAACCACCACACCTCCGCCAAAAAGTAACTGAAATGTAAACAGCTGGTGCAATTCAATTTAAGGACCTCACTCAAGAACACTACAGCAAAGGTCCTCAGGAGAAAAGTAAACCCCTTAATCACTATACCACCTTCTGCATCTTATTTAGTTTGGCACACAGACAGTTTCCCAAGGAACGGCAGTGCAGAAATAGCTAAACTGTTGTTTTTACAGTTAATGAGACACTTTAAAAACTTAAATACCCACCTTACTGTTCAAAATACCACCTCTACACAGAGAGACCACTGAATTCAACCAGCAGAACACTGTGATTCATTACTATTTGTTTTTGTTTGGGCTTTTCTGCTGCAGTATGAAAGTGTTACAGTCAAATGAACATCTTAATGTTTTCATTCACAAACAAAGGTTTACTGCGGTAACTGTGAAGAAAAAATCACATAATTACATATCATGTAGTCAGATTAAAACGGCGTGGTTTATCATTGGTGCAGCAATGCATGCTAATTAAACCAGGCATGACAACAGTGCCATTAACCAGTATTTGTCACAGCATGACTGACCTCACAACCACCCACCGTCACGGTGTGGAGGTACACTGGAAATTGGTACGGTTTACTTGCCCTGCTTGCCAGTCCATACAAGCCCGTAATAATGTGTGAATCTCATTAAGTCTATCATTTCTCGTCTGCCCAATTTCTTAGCATGCAGAGACAGAGAGGTTATTGCTAATTGGATTATGAATGATTTAAACCCCTAAATGGCAAAATCCTGTCGCTGGCCTTCAAAGGGAAGCACAAGCAAAGAAACGAATACAGTGATAACCAACGGCCTTAATTCCTGAAGGCTGTTGATGGTGAAGGCTGTTGATGGTAAAGGAGCATGCGTTCCAAAGGCTCCGAGTTAAAGGCTATGGGAGCTTCAGTAATGAGGCCAGACATTGGTTAGCTAGCTCATTAAGATCAGTCCTCCCTAACACAGGAAGCAAGCTAAAGGTGAGAAAACAAGTACTTATTGTGCAGCTGTTTATTGTATTTCTTAATGAGTTATAACTCTGCAGTCATGTTTTAATGTTTTCCTTTCAGTGAAAGCCATATTGTCTACATTCTTTTACTGAATTCTTTTTTTCATGACATCACATATGCTGTATATAGGCTATGTAGAATCACACATGGACATATCACCGAGCTTAAATTCCAGGTGGCCTGAGACAAGGCCTAGCCTGGTACGAGAAGTAAACATTGGCCTAGGCACCAAAGGGGGGTTAGTGACCCCACACACACAAACACACTTTAACACACACACAGATAACAAGGGAGGCCAGCACTCCAACTTTTATGTCCCAAAAGATTTAGGTACCTACATACAGCAGAGTGGACCTCACGGACAGGGGTCCCTCGACTTGGCACGCAACCCCCTCCCAGACATCCTGCCTTACATACCACTCACCCAACAGACCAACACCCTAAAGAAAGTATCTTTTAAGTTTGGCTTTTGTATACCCTGTATACTGATTTACTCACGACTACTACTGTAGTTTCAATATCCAGACAGAGTATGTTAGTATCTGTCTTTAGACGATCTTAGTGTTTTGTGTGCCACCTTTATAACCATGTTCATGGAGTATCACCTATTTTACCCCTTTACACTTGAACACATATAAATTTGAATAAATAAATAGGT
>JAODKF010000001.1:48040858-48081171 GCA_026779585.1 Mormyrus proboscirostris | reverse complement strand
TCTCCTTTCTTTGTGTAACGAACCCCCCCCCCCCCTTTTCTTCCACATTCCTCGGTGGCCCTTATCTAATCTTTGTGTCCCGTTACAAACTCTTTGTGCTCGACCATTCTGCATTGAAAAGAACTGAATTTAGATGTTTATTATCCATTTTGGAGAGAAGATCTATTGGGATAAGCCACACCAACCAAAATATGTTGTTCCCAGATGTGCAACTTAAATTGGTATTACCACACACTAACGGCCACACCTATCTAAGGATAAGATGTGCTGTTTGAATGTGAATATGTCATGTAATGTCTGTACAAAGTGTAACATCTGTTGACATGCAACCCAAAACACCTACGCCGTATACTGATGTGAGTCGGTAACATACATTATATAAATAATTGTTAATTAATACAGATAGTATGAGGTGTGAACTGCTAGGCTGGTATGACATGTTTGGTATCAAACTGATGGAAAATCACTCCTGATTCCAAATCTGGTCAGTGGTTACCATAAAAGTGCATTTATCAGAAGTTACACCAGCCTAATGAAAATCATCAGTAAAGGGGAATCAGTCTGGTCATAAATCCCAAAAAAGGACTGATACAGACCCCCTTCCGAAAGCCTGCCAATGGATGATCAGCCATTGGTCCAAGAGTCAAATTCCTGATCATCCCTATGCATGAACTTTAGACCATAAAACCCTGTTACCTCAGAACAAGGAGGAGCAAAAAGGCCATCAGCCCAAAGAGGGGCAGAGAACATCAGCCCAGGAGAAGAGAAGCACGCAAGAAGCTCTTCTGAAACTTGCCGAAGAAGGCCCAGCTGGACAGGGAACTGCAACAAGACAAAGCTTCACAAGGAGAGAGAATTCAGGGGCACCACTCCATTACTCCAAACGCCGCGCCTTCCTGAGTGCCATCATCCCATCATCTTATCAGCCTCTGCAGCCAACTGCCAAGACCCCCCCCACACTCTGGAACCAAGTAAAACAATTTCCTCTTATTCTAACAACCTAAGCTGTTCTCTTAACCTGCTACTGTATGTGACTTTAGGGTCGGGATTCCACAAACTGTGCTTGCTTTGCAGAACAGTATTTCCCTTTGAAGGTTACTCATTCAAATCCAGTCATTGCATTTCCATAATTACATGGTCTGTTTCTATTCTGTTATTTTGTGTTTGTTGTTTATGTTAGGTGTAATGTCTGTCTTATGTTAGATGTAGTGTTAATTAGGAATAAATTCATGTCTTTTACACAACTTCAGCCTCCGTTCATTGAGTGCTCACAATAGTCTCTGCTTCTGTGCAATTTGGCTACAACCTCTGAAACTTCAAACTTGCCTGAAATTTCGCGAGACTCTCTCATCGGCCATGAGAGGAGCTTCACTACCGATCTTTTACTGTACATTACCTGGTGATGCAGCTCGCTGGACAAGCCTTCTAACCCAGGTTACTAAGTGATACTGGTATTAAGTGAATCTCACGTAAGTCTCACATTAACAGACTCACTGGAATATTGAGTTTGGAGGAGCCGACATAACAATTGGTTAATAATCAACATTAAATAATAATTCATTAACATTTAATTCATTTCAAAACATATTGATGGAGATATTAAAATTTACCTGAGCTAATAATTCCTACAGCTACATAATATTTACGTCACACCATGTATACCACTGTACATTCATGAATGATTTATCACACGTATAAATTGTACAGCTGTTCCAAATGATTTTGCACTATTTTGCACTTTTCAGATTAGATGCCAAGCTGCGTTTTGTTCTCAGAGTACTTGTACTTTCTACAATGACAAAGCCGGATCTAATCTAATGTAATCTAATTAAAGTAATGCTGCATTTTCAGATTTAAAAAAGATTCTTTCAGAAGATTAGATTTATTATTATCAGATTGTCACTTTTTATGATTAAATTTGTTACACAACCTTTAAATTTCAGATGTCTTCTGAAATCTGGGCACTCACTGTGCAGCCAGGACCAAAAAGAGAGAGAATTTTTTTTCCACCAAATTACTTATAGATGTCAGCCAGGTCCCCCACTGGATGTCACCTGCCGAGGTTAAATAGATTTGCTCTTTTCCGTCTGTCATCCCAGCATGACGCTTACTCTCCCCACACATTAATCTGGCATTTTCAACATCTTCATTGGCTCACAGGCAGAAGAGGTCAGTGAGTACATTCATTCTTGAAAAAAAATTAAGAAGCTGTTGTTTTTTAATATCGCCAAAATATCACTTATATAAAGGGTATTCAGCTTGAATGTTGAATTCACAGCTCTACTGTACCAATCAATTACTTTTAAAACCTTTTATTTACTTTATCGTTTTATATCATTACCAAAAACATTAGCCGTGTGCTACCTTATGTCCAATTCGTACCACAATTGTTACCACTCAGGAGTGTTTTGCTTGACGAGGCAAAGAATTATCCAACCAATTAGCCAATGGTGAGGAAAGATTAGCTGAACTGAATGAATCTGGCTGGAATTCTGGGCCATTACTTATAGAATAACATGGTACCGCATCATCCAGAACTTTCAGTATCAATCGTCCCACACAGCACCTACCCCAACCCGGAGCGGCTTTGGGACAATTACCATTGACTGTAAAAAACGCTAAATCGATGAGATAACAAAAGCCAGAATCCTTGCGTAGCAGTAATAATAAAGGCTTGGCCAGTATTCAAGCCCATGTATCACTCTTGCTTTTTCATTCACACAGCGTCATCCTGAATGGCGTTGGCTGGGTCAGGTTTGCTGATGTGGATACAAATATATCAAGCAAGGCTGGTGTCCGTAACGCGAATGCTGATTACGAGGAATGTTGAACACAGCAAAGGTGCTCAGGTAGAACAGGACGCTGCACACCAAGGTTAAACTCAGCTGATGGACACAACGGCGCCAACGCACAATACTCATCTGTACACACAGGGCCAACAAAGCCATCGGCAGCTATGGAGGGACCTCTCACCTCAACGTTCATTAGAGAAATACAGATGTCCCAGTCTCCTCTCAGCGCTCTCCCTCCCAGAATAATGGGGAGGCCAGCTAGCAGGATGGATTGGGTGTCATGCACTCATCTCCTGCCAAATGGCCTCCACTGCACTGTAAAGCCCGGCACCCTGACCATTATTAGTCAACTGGCACTGCCTGCAAACTCGCCCCCCCATCAGAACGTGCTACCGGGGAGTGCTCCAATCATATAGAAGCCGATAAGAACTAACAATCCGGCAGACAAATCTATTGGCATCAGGAAGGTACATTATTTTGATATTATTTGACTATTTATAAATTTATACAACAGCAGTCAGATTTCAAATGCAAGACATAATCACTATAAATGGTGGTATGATTTTGTCTGTTGAATCCTGACTACTGTCCAATTGTCATTGAACTTCTAATTCACACTTTTTTAAATCAAAATATTCTTTAACACACACCTGCAGTATAGCTCAGTAAAAATGATCGCAATGGCACAACAGAAATTTATGGAATATTGTTTAAATATTCAAGCATTTACAGTATTTTACTGATATTTGATATATCTAGATTAAAATAGGAATAAGTTTGAAAAAGCATAATTTTTTTTACCAATACATACAGTATTTTGACAGCAATTTAGCGACACTGCGTATACTGGTAAGGACAAGTGAGACGATAAAAAATGTAAATTGTTGCTAAAAATTATAAATTGGAAAATGCTGGTGGACCAAGTTGAAGAAAAGATTCATCCATTCTGCAAGATCATTTAGGAAAGTACTTGTAAATTAGAAAAACAAAAAAAATATTAATATGGTAAGATAACCCCTTTTTAGCCACAGATTGAAGATTTATGTTGGTATATGAACATCTTTCCTATGAAAGACATTCATTATCATATAAAGTGCTTGCAGTAATTGTATTTTTTTTATTAATAATAATAATAAAAAAACAATTTACAAAATATAATAAAACATACAAATGGTACCCCAGTGGCTTTTCTATGTGGAGATTTTAAAATGATGGAGTATGAATGTATTTGAAACCAAAAGCAGTTGAATGCAGTTTTAGCAACGCAACAAGACAGGTTGCACAGTCATTTGTACCTGCTAGCAGTAACAGAGCCAATCACAATGCCCCTTTGACCATCGTTCAAGTAATTTCCAAATAATATGAAATTGCCATTACCCTCCACGCAGAACTGCATTTCCTCTAAATCACTGAAGGCTGCAGAATGACAGCATAATACTTTTATGAGTTTTAAAAAGGCAGGAATTTAAATATTAGAAAATATCCTGCAAGGGTAATTAGACAATATACTAAACAAAAATCTTTCACCTCTGATGGAACGTACAGAAGCATTTAAAAACTTTTCATTTCTATTTGGTTGGAAGTGAGAGGCTGTCATTTCCAACTTGACTCCAGTGCATGGTCAATTGTGTATCATAGCACAGCTTAATTACAAACACACAATGACAATCTACTGTGAGAACTGCCTTCTCCATTGATGGAAATCTAAGTGAATTCCACAGCCCCAGAATCGCTAATAAGCTGGACGTATTATTATTCCAGCCTTGAGATGGTGCCACTGATGGCTTTTCATCTTGCCTGAGTAATTAATCAGGGAATCAGGTAAATGCATCTTCTCACAGCTCTACATTCACAGGGGCCTCTTCGACTGAGAGAGCTCTCCCATGGGCTGGGAAGTCTTTTTCAAATGAGCCCAGAGCAATCGAAAGATCGAATGGCCTCGGAAAACACAGAATACAATATATATCATTTCAAACGTGATTGTGTTTGTGTGTGTTGGGGCAGGTTGGTCACCGGGCATGGAAAAATTCGATTTGGTTTATTGGGTTCATGGGAACAAACTGCTTTAAGTACAAAGGGATTGTACTTTCATTACGATTAATGAGCAGTTTTCCATCCCATAATCCTAGTTTATCCAATTTAGCATAATTAAAAGGGGTAGAGGTTGGTGAATGGTCCCTGCGTGTAAGACGTTTGCGGCTGCAAGTTGATTGTATTAGCTAGAACTGATAAAGCAAATTAATAAACAAATTACTGCGGGGTTTAGATGTGTAGATCTGCGCCAACGTTACGCAAAACTGTTTCTGACACACTAATAGTTAGATCACCATGAAGTTTAACAAACAAAAACCATGTCTAAAGTCAGCGGCGTACGATTAAGCTATATTTAAGTGGCACATTTTAGAAACATGTGGGTGCACAACTCTCGTTATTGACACAAATACATGCTCGAAGTGCAATAATGGTGTTTAATTTTATTTAAAGAATTAAAGAATATTTTATTTAATTTACGGTCACTATACTCTATTATAGAGTACATCTGGTCCTTTCACGTAATCATAGTGTTTATGTATATAAAGTAAAGAACAAACCGTAACATTAAAAAAAACCTTTCAAGTTCATTATTAGAATTAAGCACGACCTGTAATTGAAAAGACATTTGGATTGGGCGTGATGCTGAACTGCATGTGCCGATGTAAACAAAGGAGGGATCAGTTGGCAGAAGAGCTGAAGCCTGGTAAGGAATCTAAGTTATCAGATGCAGAAAAACAACAGCCTAACTGCCTTTTATTTGAACATTTAAAAACACCTTAAAAACTTTATGTTGTGTTTTGTCTGAACAAAGAGTACTTTTATTTATATATGCAGACCGAAAATCAAAATAAAAAGCATACAAGCATAATTCAGTCCCCGTTCCCAGCATCTGCTCTCGTGCAACAGCGAGTTTCTGTTTTCTCTGTCTTCTCACATCATTATACCGCTTTCGGCACTGCGCAGATGATCTGGTGATGGCAGAAAACAGGGACACACTCGCTGCTACCTCACCCCACACCTGCTTCACTGCAAAAGGCTTCGGTGGAACAGTGCTGCTCCTGTAGATGACATCCTCATGCCTTTTCACCTCGAGCATGTCCGTTTCCTCCGCGAGTGTCTGGCTGCAGAAGGGGCCTGAGACTGGCCCCATCCACTCTCAAACCCCTACATCATTTCCGATCGAATGACAGAATCCGTCTTTTTGCGATACATTATGACTTGCCAACTGCTGCTATAGAATCCATCTTGTCACGCATATATATATATATATATATATATAGTGCAACAAATGGTAAGGAAGTTTAAATTGGCTCTTTTTAGGCACACCAGACTACAGATCTATGTTGGTACACTAGACTCTTATGTTATTAAAATGGTATTATTACTTCGCACATATCTTGAACAAAACAAATTCGTTTTCTTCATAACTAATAACGCACAATTTATTCAAAATATTTGACCTAAAAGTTTCCATGCAAACATTTAAATGCTGACATTATTAAGGTACAATATTTCACAGCATAAATATAGCTCAAGAAAATAATTATTAAAGTACATATTAGCTATAGTCTGATGTAACACAATAATAACACATAAAGTAACACAATATTCATTTGCACACATATGTACAACAGTATTGTTCAGGTTTGAGACTGTCGTTCAAACAGAAATTACATATTCGGGTCTTGGAAGACGGATTCTGTCGTTTTAATGGAAATGACGTAGGGGTTTGAGAGTGGATGGGGCCTGCTTTCGTCTGGTGAAAATTGATTGCAAATGGGCAAACGTGCCATTGTAATAACAATCCGCAGTAGGTCTTGCGCTGCTGCCTTTGAGAGGTGAGGTGACAGAAATTCTCTCTATAGCGAATAGCTTCATATAGTAAAATGTCTCAGTAGTGCTAGTTATTTGTGGAAAAAAAATATGTATTGTGTTCATTCAAAGCTCTTTTGTTTTTCTGTCTGATACCTGTATTTGTTGCGTGATAAAATAACAGGTAGCTGCAGCAAGTACATAATTACCTCCCCAGTAAGTGTGCTCCTTGCTGTCTGGTACATCTAGGATTTATACATGCATAACATTGTCAGTGTGATTTACTGAAGAGTGAAGACACCAACTTCCATGTGAAGAAAACCTACCCAATACATAAAAATCACCCCCCCCCCCATGTGCATAACCAGTTCCCATGGAAACATCAGCGTCTACTCCCTTTTTGAATCTGAACGTGTTCAAAACTTTTACGCAAAGTATTTACAGTAAAAGCTTAAACCTTCAATATTTAATTTAATTGTAAGTATGTACTCTCGACGAAGCACCAAGATTCAGTTTAAAAAATAGACAAGAAAAATGATGGAGCCCAGATGAAATTGCTAGTCCCCGGTCACAGGGTGCTCACTCATGTAAGGAACTGGCAATTTAAAGACACTAATTCATCTAATTCATCTAAAAATGGAAAATATCTGAACTCAACGCACGCAGAACCGGGGTCAAGAATCCAGCTCACAGCCCTGGAGGTGTAAGACCCTAGGCTTAACCGTCAAGCCACTGTATTACCTATTCTAACCTAAATGTAGAATTATAATATCTATGCTTCAATAAACTGCACTTTATCATTATCCCCCCAACCCCCCAAAAAAAGAAAATGACAGCCTGTCACTATAACTTTTAGTTATACTCATAGCTCAGTGCCTGATTTGGGGAAAATGTGGAGAAATGATCTAAAGCGCATATTCTGGTTTCCTTGGGGAGTTCCTTCATAACACGAACAGACTTTCCTCCAGCGAAACTCATTGGAATGCAATATCAGTTCCGATGTGAATGTTTTTCTTTAAAACCATACATCTGAAGAATCCTTCGCCTGCTGTGTCATATTCAAGTGTTTCAATAAAAACAACATTTAAAAAAAAAAAAAAAACAAGTTTAAATTGACAGGTTGACGAGAATTCTTTGTGAAAATTCAGCCAGAAATTGTCAGAGACATTTAAAATTAGACGGAAGGAAGGAAAAACCTCTTCAAGAGGAACCTGTTCTCTTTCAAACCTACAAGACAGTAAATCTGTCAGACAATTTGTATTTTTTCATATGCAAAAATATGTATATTTGACCTGCAAGTTAGTACCAAGGGATTGAAAATATTATTTTTACAAAATCCTTACTGATATTTTCATATTTCAAGGTTCAAGAAAACATGACACAGTAAATTTGATAACTGTATCTGCTGTTCAAGTCACATTAATATCATTATAAACTTTAAACATTAAAACCAAAAACTAAGTTTCAATAAAAATGAGATAAAACATGCTTCCAGTTTACATAAGGACAAAACAAAGTCTTAGATTTTCTGAACCATTTTCACAGGGGCAGCTAAAATCACCTCTCTCAGGCTAACTTGCCAGCTATATATAACAGTTCGTGCCTGTCTACTTAGTAGGAATTTTAAGGGTTGGACCAAAATAATAAGCAGAAAGAAAATACAGTCAAGAAAAGGAAAGAAATTCGGCATTTAAAATGCTACGCATTATAGAATTTCTTTTCCCATTATTTTAGAATATTTAAAACTGTTACTAAATAAAACTTTGATGCCTTTCTATAAAAAGTACAGCTATTTTTTTTTTTAATGACTTTTTAAAATGCAGTAACTGCTTTACTAAAGTAATTAATCAGAATATATGTCAGCTTACTAAGACAGACGTCAGGTTCTAATTATAACAACTTCCCCAATACGGCGACTATGATTTGGCACCCCTGCTATAGCAGTGAAACAGTCAAAAATAAGCGCTGCTGTGAAAGCACAGCACACCGCTACAGGCTGACATGTGACCTGATACCTATCGCGCCGCCTGTCCCCGGTTCGCAGTGCTGGTGCACTGACACCTTGCTTCTGTAGTTCCTCTCTTGTTCGTTGATGGTTAACTTGCTCTTGTCTGTCCTGCATTGTTCCCTTGACAAGTGCAGAATGGAGAGAATTCCGGCTGCCTTGTCCATAGCTGCCCCGCTAAACTGATAGGCATTAGGCCACGATCACAGACAAACACCAGACAAATCCCAGAAGACAGCCCTATTTCTGTACAACGGCGGACTGCTTTATCTGTTCTACATCCCTTAACTGCTCAGGGATGGTGGTGAAGGTCCAATAACGCCTCTTCCTCAGACTGTGGCAGACAGCGCAGCATGAATCACCCTGAGATATTTTGCACTCACAGTGAAGTCTGTGCGTTTCCCTTCTGTGCTTCAAAGACATGCAGTTTGACGTTTCGTTATTTTACTACACAGTGGTCTATGAGCATCCTCACTCCCATTGCGCGTTTCTTACTTATTCTTTCATTCTTATATCGCACGATTTTGCCTTGTACTGCCTTGATTGTGTCACACACAAAGGGGGCAATTTGTGGCTTAGCAGATTAGGACCTATATCTATGACCGGAAGGTAGCTGGTTTGAATCCTAAGGACAGCAAACCGATGCCACTGTTGTCCCATAACAATCTGACCATGTTGTGGGGAACATTGTGCGTCCTGGTGTGTGACAGTAAGTGGCTGAGGATGGATGGGACATCCTCTCCAGGGTGTTCCCCACCGCATTGCCTATGCTTCACCAGGGCCTCTGTGACCCTTCATTGCATAAGTGGCTACAGAAAATGGATGCATGGACATATTGCTTGCATTACATCACCGGAAGACATATAAAACAATACATAACATACTTTCTGACGTCAGATTCATCACATTTCAAGGAAACCTTCCATGAACCTGTAAATGCTTCGCCCCTCTGGCAGCCAGTCACATCTCATAAGCTACCGATGCTGCTCACTTATACTAAAATATGTAATCTCACTCCTGTTCTAAAATTAAAATCGTATGCAGAGCTACTCACCTCTTAACCTCACTTACTTTGCTGAATATTACATGAAAACTAATTCTCTTGACCCTCCTCCTCCCCCCCCCCTTCAGAGGCAGAAGACCCAGTTTGCATATGAGTGAAGTAAACAACAAAAAAACTAAATTCCCAAGACAGAAGTTACTCTGAAAATCTATATTTGGAAAAGTGTGTAGAAATAATGTAAAGCACACATTCTGGTTTCCTTGGGGAGTTTCCACAGGGATCGGGAACGTTGAAGGTGCCTGCAGAAGACCAGCCTTCATCTGTCATAAGAAGATCACCGGCATCCCACTCTGGAAGGAAGCCACTTGGGTGGGAAGCCAATGACATCTTAGCAACTTCATGGAAAAATCATTCTGACCTTTTCATGCTCCCTGTGCTACTGTAAGCGTGCAATGACGATCATGATCAAAATGACTGCAGACTTCAGAAGGATTGCTTAAAAAGGAATATATATATATATATTTTTTCACCCACCTCCATCGGTCTAATCATTAATCCAAAGAGGAGCAAGCAGCTAAGGAATCCAGAAGCATACCTCAGGTATTTGCAGAGAAATTGCTTTCCAGCTCTAAAATCTATTGAAGCATGTCGACGTTGGTAGAAATTCCATTGATTTCAAAACACGAGTTTCACTGCTGAATGCATGTCTGTGGAATACATATCCAAGCAAACACTCTAATTGTATCGGACTGTAGTAGCGCCTTAAACTAACCTTTGATTTTTCTTCTCATTCAAAGTTCTCTTGGTTTTAACTGACTCAGTTGTAAACAGCTACTAAGAGGACTAGACAACTGCAGTTGTGCACAATTTCCTGTCTTTCTTTCAATCGGTACACTCAAAAATTGCCCTAAATTACATTACTAAGAGTCATCTTAGTTAATGCCTCGGGTGGAACTTGATCGCCAATTTAGAGATCACCTTAAACTGTGGTCTGCAAAGTTATTCAATTTCCCCAGAGTGCCTGTTCTTAATATATGCTGCAGTCAGTCTATTACATGCGTTTCTAGCAAGCAGGAAATAAAAATAAACAAAATATTTACATTTATTTAATTAGCAGACACCTTTATCTAAAGCAATGTGCAATTGAGTAAGTAGGGTCAGCCAGTCCTTGGAGCAACTTTGGGTAAGGGCCTCGCTCAGGGGCCCCAAGGGAAACCTCCAGTCCTGAATCCTAACCCACTGAGCTACACGGTGCCCCATTTCGGAGATGTTTCGGATGTCCACATATCCATACAGTACCTGCAGAAAACCAGCCCTATCTTCATCTTATAATTCCGCAAGGAAACAGATGCAAATTCACTTTAGAAGTGTATTATGCATGTAAAGAGAGTCTGACTTCAGATAAATTACATGCTTCTACAGTATCTTTGCCCAAGATATCAGACTCATACTCAGGTCCCGACTGTGGAACAAGCTGTTCCCCCAAGACACCAGACCAGGGGCTTTGTGTGGGAATTTATAATCCCTGACTGCAGTAGGTTATCCCAGTGGAACTGCTTTATGAACATACCATCAATAAATTTCTCGCCTCTGGAATAAAACTGTGATATATAGTAGAAAACTTCTTAAATTCTAGCAGTCTGTTTCATAACTCAGAGGAACACTGGTATATATGCAGAACTCATCATTTCACTAGCGACTCAAGAGAGGGGGGAAAAAGATAACAATCCAAAGGAAACCAAGATTTTTAAATTTCAGTATTAAGACAAATTCAGACACACTGTTATGATGTGGATATTGTGATTCAAATCTAGAAAACCTCATAATTATGGATAATAAGAATCTTTAGGGATGTGCATCTCCATCTCTGAGGTGATGTGATAACAAATATTGATTCATTGCAAACTACGCAACAGATTAAAGACACATATGAAGCGACTACTCTTGTGATATGATACGATCCACCCCTATTTCGATGCAGCGAGATTAAACACAATATGACGTGATGCATCACCGGACACACCTCCAACTTGTGCAAGACTTGGCCAAGAGACATGTGGAGAACTGGCCACTGATACCAGTGGAGACCTGAAGATGAGGGAACATTTCTAAATAATAAAGGCACAGGGCTATGATTAATAATTTAACATTTTTGTGACCCTGGCTGAGTGCTGCTTCCCGCTTCATGAGGCCCGGGACCCTCCCATTCAGACCCTCTGCTTTGTCTTTTGATTTGTTGGTGATGTGACATGGCATGGTGAGGGATGTGCACGCACAGGTGTGGTACAGTATCAGTAACCAGGGTAACAGTCTGACTTAAGGTGTTCTGACCCGATGGGGAGTGCAATATGAGAGGAGAGGTGGGTGATGATGAATACAGTCTGGAGGTGGATACAACTTAACAAAATAAAACTGAAGACTTACTCGAAGGCCTAAATCTTTTCTAAATAAAAATAGCAAAGCCAAAAAAATACACCAGACTGTATTAATGATTTTTCCTCCCTTTCCCATGAACATAAGAACAAGTTGGTGATTTGTCTCCCTTGATAGACACAAGAGTGCCATCTTTTGTGCAGAATAGTTTTACAATTTTCACAAATCAAACATTAAACATGGGCAAATACAACAAAATAACAAGTAATATTTAACCAGTTACTTATTAGTTATACTTATCTGCCTCAAAAGAACTTGCTCAAAAGAACTCTGTCTTTGCAGGATAGATACTCTGTGCTGTAAAATGCAGAGATCATGTTTTAATTGCATTATTAAATTTATTCAAAGCTGCTACCAAAGACACTGAACGCTCAAAGCGAAAATTCTGTCTGCACGGAAAATGTACTTGAGATTCTGGCATTTATCAGAAAGATAAATTCATATAGAAAAGTTCAAATATATTTGTTAAATATATTAAAATTCCAACAATTTCTGGTTGGACAAACTTGCTCATCTGACCCCCGACTTCAATTAAATGTCTCTACATGAACTTCCACATCAGCCGTTAGAGTTCTGCATGCCTACAGCTCTGTGGCCTCTGTGGAGTATCAATATACCTTTAATCTAGTTATAAGCTGTGCGCGACTGTCATAATTATATATTTCTGAGACCAAGGAAAGCCAGCTCATCTATGAGTAGATCAGTCAGGGCTACTGAGGGCCAGGTAGCTGAGGGAGGATTGACTAGTATTAAGCGGTTATGAAGAATTCAGGTGGAGTATAGGAACGGCTGCATCTCATAGAAGATTTGAGTCTCAATGCAGGGGGCAGGTAGGTGATGGCAGGCAGGCGCCGGTGCTGGTTCTGACGGCAGGATGAATGGTGGAACAGCATCGGGGAAGGAAGGAGAGGCATCATAGACAAAAGGGGGGGCAGGTCCGATGTCAGAGATAGTAGAGGTGTCACGGGCAGCAGGGTACACGGGATATCTCGATTCAGAGCATGTAGTATGCAGTACGATATGGTGTAAGACTCACTCATGGAAGGACGGCGAAGAGAAATGCAGTGACATGTGAGTGGCACGGAGGGAGAGCTTTATAAGCAGGGGGGCGGAGTGTGGCTCAGCAGGTGAGGCCGTGCTATCTGTCATCAGATCGCCAGTCTGAATGCCGTCCTCGGCAGAACGGTGACATCGCCACTGGGCCCTTGAGCAAGGCCCTTAACCCTCCCCCTGAAATGCTCCAAGCTTCGCTTTCACCGTGTTTATAAAGGAGATCAAGGTGGGATATGTGAACACAAAAGCGTTCTAGTGTATCTATACTTGCTGAAATAACGCTTCATTTCAAAGTACTTTATATGGGAAATGGAGTGGTAGTGGTTTAAAGGAAACCAAGTGGGAGGAGGGAAAATAAAAGAGCCAAGCTGGTGCCAACTAAGGGGAAAGAAGATACAGAAAAAGTCTTAGGAGGTACTGAACTGTCTGCTGGGCCCTGAGACTACTGAGACTGACACTGAAACTATGACTACATGTTACGTAATGATAGGGGAATGAGAGACAGGTAAAGTGGATGAGCAAACTCATCATATGACTTTATCCCACCCCAAATGTCCGAATTTCCCTTTCAAACTTATCTGCACCAATGCAAAACCACACATGGCTATGTCACATGTGTCCTCAGAGTAGGTGGTGTGTTTATGGCCAGAAGTAGCAAACGCATGAGGAAATGTAAGTATCTGTGGGTGGACTGGATTCCTTCCCATCATCCCTTGTCTGGCTGCCAAGCAGACATCATTCTGGAGGGAGGCTTCAGATTGTTTTTGTGGGGGTCTGGCTGCGAGTCAGCAGAGGTTGGGCACAGGCCTGTGCAGGAGGGGTTACGTCGCCCATGCCAGATGCATTCTGGGATTGTTGGTGTACGAGCAATACAGTGTAGATGGACATACGCCATCCAGGCATATCTTTAGCACTAGTGACATAATCTGGCTGTTATAAATAGCACTTCCTAGCAACGCAGACCTCTCTGCTACTATACATAACATGGCAGACTTTGCATACTGTACCATTTGGTGATGACACAGCATTCATCAGAAAACAGATTTATTAAGTCTCAAAAAATCATGGCATATTTTACAGTGATTCGGCAAAAATTATTGTAATTAAGCTCAGGCAATAGACACAAATCATGGCATTATTTATGCCAATGATTCATGCCAAGTCAACCTGTATCATCCTTAAATCCATCATGACAAGCATTTGCCTGTGCTTGTGACTTGACGCCTATTCCACTGCCTGTAAACGCTTTCTTGGGTTGTCTGGAAATCAATAGGGCAAACAACGGCACTGCAAACAAAAGCACAAGAATCCAAGCAACCATTTCAATTACCCATAATGCTTCAAAGACACCGAGGAATGGCGCATGCTACGGGTGCGACTCTAGAATTCAAATGACACCCAGAACATCCCTCCCTGTGAAGAGTCGCAAGGAAAAACTCTCATTTTCTTAAAGTGGCTTCTCGCCTGAGGTTCGCGGTCACTGTCTCCCCCCTTGCTTGTGGTGCTCTGATTACATCTCTCTGAACATATGCCCTTTCCAATGATATTAATCAATCTCTTTATCCTGGGAGCAGCGAATAAAACCAAAATCATTAACCGACTGCAGAGAAAGAAATGAAACTTCTAATTATCCTGTATAGGGAGCAGGCCATGCATGTACAATAGGGGAACTGAATCAGGTGAGTATTGTTTGTTCTTAGTTAAGAGACAATGCTGTTTTAATCACTAAAAAATAAAGGGGGCCAAGGGGTGTTATCAGCTGGGTTTAATATGCAAATTCAGCAGCACAAATGTAGCTACATTGAAATGTGCAAGGAACATTGGAATCACGGGTGGGGGGGGGTGGTTTCAAACTGATTTTAAGGTGATTTGCAAAACTCTTTAAACAATTGAGACAAAACGGATAAAAAAAGTCCTTTAAAATAATTTTAACATGCTAAAAGAAGTTAGAATGGTGCCAATAAACCCTTATTACCATTCCGATCTAAAAAGAGAGGGTGTCGTTTTGGCATAAAGTCACATAATATAATTTGACCAATAATAAATCAGACGCTGATCTGGGCCTGTAAATGCACGCGATAACGCCCAGGTCTTACCTGTTTTCCACGTGTAGTATTTATCCTTTGGGAACTCAAGGTCAGCCTTTATTTCAATGGCTAGCAGGGACATGAAGAGCAGCAGGTAATTCCTGACCCGCCATGTCAAGGCAGATGCAGCAATGTCATCCTTGAGAATCATAGTCTGGCCAATTGACTTTCTGTCCTCTGTTACTCCTGTAGAAGAGAAGCATATATCAGGGGATTTGCGGCACCATAGCTGCTATTGTATTCTGCGATCGGGTCTGCATCTGAAGGACTTTTTATACACATCAAAGTCAAACACGTGCCAGAAGAAGCCTTTAACTACCGTAAGAGAGTCATTAATTGGTGATACACCACAATACAATTTCTCTTTGCTTTACCTAAATGGGAACCATTATATTATAAGCAATGCAGCATCAGTTAAGTACAGGGTCACTTTGAAAAGATTTGTTCTTTCCAACACATCAACATCTCACCGACAGTCAGAAACATAACCAGAGGTGGAGATTTCAGGTCCAGAGAGTACGAGACCAAGATTTTGTTTCAACCAGCCATTTGAGTATAAAGAGTCACGGTCACAGAGTACTCTGATTGGTTGAAACTAAATCTTGAAACATCTGAACATAACTCACACTAAAACATCTATTCGTGCAGAGGAATTGTGGAACTGTGATGCGATAAATGAAGCTAGTGAGTAAACAGGCAGGGCTGCTTCCAATCCTGCCCCAAAATATACAAAGAAACCTTGAACAAAGGTAGAAGAAAAACAACTAGCTGAGAAACATGAAACATTTCTAAAAGACTAATCATAAGAACCTTTAATGACTTTCACTTTGAAAAATGTGGGTTAATTAGGACTGATCGATTAAGTTCCTCAAAATATCACTTAAAAAAACGATTTTATTGCAGGAGCTCGTTAACTTGAGTTTTTGGACTGCTGCGGTTCCTATTATCTTAAGGACAAAAGGCTGGGTCAGACCGCATACCCATCTGGGTGTAATGAAGACACCTTATCCTGCATACTTTTCATCTGTCAGCATGAACATTCGAATTGAACAGACAGAATGACTGTGACCATTAATTTAAGATTAGTTTTTTTTTTGTGGTGACATTGGTTAAAGTCTGAAAAGCTGAAAAGACAAAGAAGACACTTCCATTTTCCACCTCTTTTTAAATAAAATATTTTTAAGAAAGGAAAGTGCTTTGCAGAGAACACAATAGTTTTGTCACCACCAATGTGAGCTGGGTGAGGATGCATCACAGTTAAGCTCCCAGCCTTAAGCAAACTTGTTATTAGTGAAGAGGCTCAAACTGGAAACTCCCTCTCTTTTAGTTCGTTGCTAAGGAAATCCTGAAATCTGGGGTTTCTCCTTTAATCTGAGAGATGGCATTTCATATTTCACAGTGCACTGAGGCCGGAGATATTGTGTCTTAATCATAATGTAATCCCCATCTTTCAAACTCAGCCTTTGCATCCATTCTGAGGGTATTTCGTGGTATGCACATAATAAATTGCGTTCATCTGAACTTTCTTTTCTGGACAGCTGAATAAAAAGATGGGATAACCAAATACTATGTGGATTATTTTAACATGATTTCCCAGTAAAGCCAACTGCTCAAAACTCGTTTTTGGATGATTTCATTCGGGGAAATTTGATTCCTATCTCATCGCCTTCACTGCGTTTCACTGCTGCGTAAATGTGATTTCAGAGAGAGGAGAGAGGGAAAGTGATGGATTTAAAAAAAAAAAAATGGAAAGAAATCTCCTGCTCTCCTTGGCACAGTCGTTAGTGAGAATGCCAGAATGTTAGTGCGGACAGCAATAAATAAACACGGGGTGACATGCCGATTTATCCAGGCTGTATATGCGCTCGCGCAAACACTCGGCAATTAAGGAACTGCCGCCCCACCCCCCCCCCCATCTGGGCATTCATCACGTTCCCTGAGGGGCGGGTCCTAAGAAAACAGCCGATCCGTCCGTCCCGTCCCTCTGTGGCCTGAACCTATCGTCACCTGCATGTCATTTGGGACTGGAAACGCTCCGTCTTTTGCAGAAGGACACGTCGGGAGCCCCGGACCATGTGATCGACCGCCAGTCCTTCGAGAGCTTGCGCGGCGAAAAACAAACAGGGCCCTTTCTGGATGTGTCAAAAGGAGCATTTTAAGTGTTTAAATTCATGGTTCACATTCGGTGCAGTTTAGACGTAGTTTATCAAATATGCTACCACCTGGGGAATGTGGAGGAGCTTGCTGGAGTGATGGATGTTAGCTATTTTTGTAGAGCCCGGGGTTCTGAGCAAGGTACTAATTCATGTCTACCTGCAGTACACCCCACCCTCCCGCACCCACAAAATCACTCCCTCCCCCTGAGCAACATGGACCTGACAGTCCTCAGAGTACAGAAACACCGTGTTCTTCTTCAGAACATCTGGGTCAAACGAAACCTGCACGGAGTTTAGCAGAAGCTCTTGGCTAGAGTGGCTGGTCGGGCCAAAAAAAGGGACCCTGACGGAACATTCCGGATATTACTGAGCGAGGCGTTCTCAAAAGGAGCCTTGTGTTCCTGTTAAAATTCCGAAACGCTTCACAAATTGCTTTGCTGTTAATGGGGGTCAGATCTTCCTCAACTGACTTGGTTTACAGGTGGCCCCAATAATTTATGCTTGATTGCATCGATTCAACAGGCACTAACTGGCACTGACAGCTTCGGGACTATGGAGATCATATCGCACTGCACATACTGTGAGGGCTGAAGCAGACGAAGCTGGTGAGGGTTAAAGAGACGGAATTACGAGGCCAGATGCTGCCCCTTCTGCACTTGGCTTATTTTGCTCCTATTAATTTAACTTTGAGACTCTCTCTGCCTGTCATATTTTCCCCCAAACTGTTTCAATTCAACCAGCACCAGTATTCCCAGTGATGCAGTTGTAATAAAATGGAGTTCATATCTCTCTTTATGTCGTTATATAAAGAGGTCTTGTCGAATTTACGTAAGTGAAGTCCTACAACTGTTAGAATTTAGACACACGCGCAAGGAGCACTGCAGTAAACAGAGACAATTTATCCTATTACAGTGAAGGATATTCACTGGTACATAATAAGGAAATAGAAAGCAATAATTCACATCTTACATTTTTTTATGATATTCATCATTTTGAGATCAACAAATGATGAAAGGTTGAAACTTCTCTACGATCCATTTTCATCCCCTATTTGGATCTATTTTTTAAGCAAGCAGAATTTGGAAAGGGCTGATGTCTATGCAGGTGAAATGCATTCAGTATTGCTGAAATGCCAGGACTTTGCTTTTAGCTTACAAAGTGACCTCGGGATAATTAAATACTTTTTGCAACTTTAGATATGGATCAAATAGTTCACTCTCATATAACAATAAGGCCAGCAAGGGACAGGGGTCTTTTGTAAGTACAAGGATTTGTACCACATTTCTGCTGACTTCTATAGTCTGTTTTCCTGTTTGATTATGTAACTTGGTTAATCCTTATTTATTAATTTGACTAGAACACTTCTTTTGTTGTGATTAATGTGCATATTATGTATAATGTGTATAACATGACTAAAGGGACCAATGAACTGTAACATGGCGAGAAAATTAAAAAGTCTGTGTACAACATGGTCATACGTCAGTGGTTAAACTGTATGGCTCAAAGTGTTTACATACATTTAATAATTTAGTCGGCACTTTTATAAAACGTGAAGTACAATTGAGAAACGAGGTCAAACGGTACTTAGAGCAACTGGGGGTTTCAGGGGAAGCTGAAGTCAAATAACAACACCAATCTTCTGTCCCTGGGATATGAACTGGCAACCTCCTGATCCTACCATCATGTGTAACTGTGAAGGCCTTTTTTAGGCAAAGAACAAGTTTGTTCACAATCACACAGATATGGTCCCCATTGGGCGCTTTTTCAGTACCAACAAAGTACCCCAGCTGGTTTGGAACTTTCGGTATGGGAATTTTTTGGTACTGTTACTCGACCGGAAGTCAGTGAAAAAGTGAAATTGCCAAAAGTGCTGCACCAAAGGTACGGTACTTGGTGCGGTAGAAAAGTACCCACTGAAGAATTCTGCAAGGTACCCCGGCTCTGAAACCACAATCTGCTTCAGCTTTCATTTGAAATTCAGTGTAGATAACACACAGCTGGATCTGCCATCACAGCACAGTGGGAGAGGATACACTGCTTTCCATAGCTAAGGTAGGACTCCATAAACAACCAACAGGTAAAAGAAAAAAAAAACTGTACATACGCTAGACAACAAAGGACATTAGGCTATAAAAGACAACTACTGTATGAGTATGCTCTTAGTATTATTTAATTCATTGTCACCTCACTGCTGTTTTTAATAGATCCATTCATATCCATTCATATCTGTAGACAATGGCACACATTTGCCAATAAAAGATCTAAAGCATAATAGTAACAACAAATAATCGATAATCGACTGGGAGCAGATGTGTTATTCCAAACATACCTGAACCTGAAGATCGCCAGGCATCACTTTGTTGGGACAGCTAGACACATCCAGGGCTGCTCCTCCTCGTCCCAATGGCAGGAGCCTGATCAGATGCTCAGTCAGACACGGCCGGGAGATAAACACGACCTTGTCTCCCTTCTGACGCATCATCCAGCAGCTAATCTTCTGTGACTCCCTCTATGGAAGATCAGCGCGTGAAGGATGCTCCTGTCACAGTATTCCTGACAGCCAGCTCAGATAACCCAGTGGCAGAGGCTGGGTCAAGAATCCACAGAATGATAATTTTCCAGGGACCAGACCTAGAAGTGGAGAGGCTGTGAAGGAAGAAGCGGAGGCATTTCAGGAAGAAAACACGCAACAGACCTCTCTTTTCCTGCGGAAAGGCATGGCATCCTTCATATTATGGGCAACTGTAGCTCTGGTCTGTCTTCAGTAGCATATCCCTTTTCAGAGGTCAGCTTCAATGCTAGTCGTAGTGATCATTGCTAATACATGCTGCGGCTAGTCAAAGTGTTTTAAAGTACTATTAATGCACTATGCTCACGCAAGCTTGAAGTTTTTAACCAAAATCAGAAGCTTCTATTCTATGTCATTTTGAATTTTGCTTGTTTGACATACAGTATTGTGTGTCCCACTATTTTGATTAGCTAATAGTCTTATGCAAAGCAACTTAAGCAGCAAAAACTTAATTCTGGTCACCTTTCCTGCTTAGGGCAAGCAGTCTATTTGCCCCACTTAGCCTTTAACCTATCATGGGCAGGTTATAAAACACCACCCAACATTATATCCCATAATTCCCCAGCTGGCACAGTCCTCAACTAAAACAAATTCACGGGCATAAGTGCATCTATCGGTATGCATTTTTCTCACATACAGTACACATATGACATGCCATTCCCCATTTGTTTTCCTGTAAACCAATGTTTTGAAAATGAGTTGTCAAAACCAGAAAGCAGGAGGAGATTTTTTACCACACAGTTCCTGGTCTAAGACATTCTAGGGGCTACATCTGTAAGGATGACAAAACAATCAGTTTAGGAAATGAATCTGATTTGTTCACTTAAACAGAAACATAAAATGAAATTATCAGAACCAACCATATATGGATTTCTGAGTTTTCAGTTTATTTTAGGCGAAAAATTCAATCATTACCATCAAAAGTGGAATGAACCTGGTTCTGGTTCTCATCTTAGCGAATCCCTGGTTCTATTAACACCACGTGCCCCTGTTCCGGCGTTCCCACTTACTCAGCTCACCAGTCTCTTTTCTCCACCTCTATTGACTCTCCAATCCATGCACTCTCAAATCTAGCTAACCTCACGTGATTTCTGAAAGCTTCTAAGTTCTTTGCCTTATCCCCACCATTGGGTCCCAAGTAGAGCTGGAGCAGTTCACATTTTCAATCCGTCTTCAGTGAAGGGAAGAATAGTATATGTATTTGAGCTGCCTGAAGTGTTGAATGTGCCACCTTCTTAGCATAATAATAGACGAATGAGTGAGATCATCAGCCTGTGGTCTCATAATGCACGTGTAAGAAACAAGTGATAACCCTGCGATTGTAAAACCAAACAAGTAATGGAGTAATTTCACAGTTCTGTAAAGACCTATTATGGATCATCTGTATGCAAACTCAGAAACAGACAACGCTCATAAAACTAGGATATGTAAAGAATCACAAATTATTGGAATCGGGAAACAGCAACACCAAATTTATGTTATAGTCCAAAACAAACTGCTAAATCACCATTAAATCACTGCTAAATCTTTACACACCTGTTTATATGTTCAACTAACACAACACCATTAACATAAAGTCCCAGACTACAACAATGAAACCGCGTATCTCTAAAACCAAAAGGATTCGTTGTAAACGTGGTTAGAAAATGTGCTATCTGCATTTATGCATCGCACATTCCACATCTAAAAGAAGCATTACAAGACTAAATGGCAGTTATTGCTTCAAATGCACGATGTTTCAAATGCAAACACAGATTCCAATTTAAGTGAGCAAGGTAGACAGCACCCATGCTGTGGATAAATTATTTTGAGCTACGAAGGAAAAACTATCTTTCCATCACGTACAGTGGCAGACGGGTGGAGTCGAACGATCCTATCCAGCCAAACATTGTGTCACGCCCGGCTCGTCCGATCCTCGTGTGCACCACGCCCCCTCATTAACCACGTGTACTACCCCGATTGTAACCAGCTGTTTCCTGTTTTGCTTGTTTAATCATCTGCATTTAAGTCCACGTCTGAGTCTGTAACCCCAGATCCATCATTGATGTTTGTTGCCGTCTGCCCTGTGATTCCCTTCTTACCCCACAATAAACCCTTATGTCCTGGATCCTTGCCTGTCTGCCTCGTCCTTCCCCGCTCGCCTGACACCAGTCACAACAGATTGCTTCCATTTCCAGATGTTCATGCACCCATTTTTCATTGAGCAACTTAAGTGAACTTCAGTGCATTAATATGACATTATTTAAAGGCATAAACCTCCATGTTCATGGAAAGTGTAACGTTGTTATGAGATTCTGGGTACAACAATAAGACTGATGGACAACCACCAAGTGGGGGTCATTGTTTACCAGTTTTTCTATACAACCCTTGTGAGTTGTGAGTGTAGCTCACAACTAGGACAGAACATGACACAAGACACTTCTCTGATCTATGGCGATAATGTTGATGACAAAGAAACAGGGAAGTCCACTAGTTGCTGGAGAAGTGGGGGTGTCTGTGGAAGATATACTGTTAGTCAGTTTGTAAGCACTGGTATGACAAATTACAAAGCAAATGTGTTTAGACAGGAAATATTTTTTGAAGTAAAGCTGAGCAACAAAGATATATTATTATCTGAGTATGCTGTATCAAATCGATTTTAGCGAATCATCAAGAGAAATTTTCACTTTTTAAAGATTAATTAAATGCACGCTTACATACGGATACTTTGGTGCATGTGGCTTGTTCCCAAGACAAATGGCTTTGACGGAAAATATATCCTTCCAGGAGAACTTAATTAGAGAGAGGACTCTGTTCTTGACATTAGCATAATTATCTACTAGTTTGTTAATTTGTGTTTTTTTTTTTACATTTATAACCTGAAAGTGGATAACAGTTGGTTTTCTGCCAAACTTTTAAAGCAATGAACTTAGAAATCATGTTCTCGTACATACAGATATCAAAGGAGTAATTTAATTAACATATCATCTATAAAAACTAGAGAAGGCCGTCACATCGACATTGTTTTGACGATCGTTTATTATTGTGGAATAAAATGCATGCTTCATTAGTGCATACGCTCTCTCTCTTTTACTCATCAGTATAGTCTAATCATGAATACTGTACTTCAGCACTTTTACATAAACTATTTTCAAGATAATAGCTTCAGAATTTTATGTATAGACATATAAATTACAGTTTTATTGAATTGTTAAAAAGTCTTATAAAATGAGAAAATATTAAGGACAGCTATATGAAATAATTATTGTCTCTTTAATGACTTATATTACCACACAGCCCTGTAATAGACAGGTGGATGCGTAACTCATATAATTAAATTGAGATCTTAAATGTTTTACAAAACGTAACTGATAAACCCACAGGGCACTGCTAGTGCCTGGTTAAACAAGCCGCTCATTATAATTTTGACAAGCTACAAATAATCAATGATGTGTGATTTAGTGCTGGAAATAATTCTCAGACATTTCACTGCTGGTGACAAATGGTCTCTGTATGTGCAGAACTATCTTACTGAAAAGCTCCACACACAAGTTGCAGGCACAGCTTTGAGAAAATCAACTGACTCATCAGAAGGTACGCAGAATTCCTGAAAGCTAAGAGAAAGAAATGCTTTGAAGAACACGATCGCTGACAAAGCAGATAACCTCTTTCAAGGGTCATTACTTCAATCCAAATTTTGTTTCAAAACGTAACAAGTTACAATTTCTGAAGCACGTCAGTTGTTCGGTTAAGATTATCAAAAATCCTTTACTCCAGCTCCAGGCTTAGAAATAAAGGCGAGATTCCTAGATTCTGCATTGTGTTTGAACTGTTGCTTGGCTACTCATTCTCATGCCGAAAGAGGAGGACAATGCTGCAGATGCCCGTTAACCGAACGTTTCTCACACCGTACAGCTGACAGACATTGCATGCTGGGACACTACCATTCTGAACTATGCCACAAGAACAGACATGGCCCACGGCACAGTGCATTAAAATGCTGGCATTTCTGTAGGTCATAAGTAAGTAATGTTTGTCATTGCTGATATTGTCTTTGTTGGATCAACGCTATGTGAGCTTACGTTTTTGGAGTACGCTCAGCATTCAACCTCGAATAAGCACCAGAGAGATCATAATATCCTTATTTCCAGGAACACATAACGAGGCTATTGTGTTGTCCTGTTGTTGTTGTCCCGTTGTTGTTGCTGTTGTCCTGTAAACACATGAGTTACAAACACTTCCTATTAGAATCACTGTTACTCCGTCTGGATAGTGGAGTGTCATTAGACAGGTCAGGATAGTATACAAAGAGCTTTGACAGGGTCTGATCTTCGGTCACAGTAGACAAGACTCATGCGACGTCTGCCGCAAGGTTATCAATAATGGGTTCAATGAAAGCGTCTTAGTGGCTTCTGATTGGTTGTTTTGGTAAGTGAATCATTTATATTCAGGTCATCAGAGGGACAAAGATTAATTTGGTGTTGGTTGGATTTCTGAATGAAAACAAATGGAATAAATGGAAATTAGCTGGTGATCTGCTAATGGAGAAAAGGAAACATTTATTCATAAAGTTTAGTGGGATCTAGAATTAACCATGCTGAGAGCTATTAACACACAAAATACAAATTAAGTATTTAGGACATCCGTTAACAAATAGTAAGATGACCTCATGTATAAAAATTTTGTCCATTTTGCTTAACTGCTCATCTAAGACAGGGATCCAGTCACCCTGGCAAGGCAAGGCACACCTTGATCAGGATGCCAGCTATTCACAGGGCACACGCATATCAAGGGCAAAGGACAGACATCAATTCAGCTAAACCACATGTTTCTGGACTGGGGGAAGATCGGGGTGTCCGGAAGACAGCCACGTGAACCTGTAAAGACTACATGTAAAGCCCTGGGGCCAAACTGAAGCTACAGGGCACACTGCTAACCAGGAAGCTGCTGGGATACATTACACACCGATATCTGAAATTCAGAAGCATGTATAATGGGGAGTTAAAGCAGCAGCGTGCTGGATGCAGATTGGGTCTGTCTTTGTTTATGTATCACTGTCATTTACCAATTTGGATCTGAGAATCCAAATAAATATGTTACATAAGCAAGCTGCAAAACCGACTGTCAATAAAGCACAATAGAAAGTGCTATTAATTTTTGTCATCATCTCCATTAGTGAGGTTTTCTTACAGCTTAATGGGTTCATGAGTGTATTAAGAGCACCCTAAAACTTTTTATGCTCATCCAGGCAATGGCCTCTAGCAGAGACACCACCAAAGGATGTTTGCCTCCCGCTCTTGATGTCTATTTCTGTAGTATTTATACTCAGATATTTGCCCGATCAATATTCAAAACCATAACTGAAACATGTCATTTTAGTTAATATGCATCACATGGTGAACAGGGTCTGTCAGCAGCCAGTTCTTCAAACTGCATAAAATGGAGAGGCAGTTATCAGAATGTCTGAGGTGAGAGGATGCCGCTTTTGTCAGGACTGTTCAGAAAAAAAAAAATGCTGGCATTCCAAATTTTAATTGGCTGCTTTTGATGCATCCTATAAATTTTGAGCTGAAGAAACCTCCTCATTCTGAAGGTCTACAAACATATTGTGTGTAAAAACGGGCATTTGGGATGCATACAAAAAAAGACAATAAAATTTCAGTCGTCTGTTCCCAGAGAAGAAATAAAGAAAAAAGAAAACATAAAAATAAACATAAAGGATAAGAAGGGAGAATAATGTCTATGTTGTGACTGGAGAAAGGCTTAATTAAACCTCAGTATTAGTTGTTCTGTCCGACTACCTCTGTTAACCAGTACATAATTAACCTGAAACCCCGAGAGAGCACTGATAAGGTCTAATCACCTCCACTGCGATGATATAACGGGACACACGGAATGGTAATGAAGTGAAATGGTCCCTAGTGGCCCCGTAATGAGTATCCAGTGGGAGGTATTAAAGATAGGATTGTTCCTGAGAATGTCTGGCTGCTAAGGCCCGAAGAAGGGCAACGTCAACACCTGGTCCCAAATACCCCAGATGGCTGTACGAGCTGGAAAGGGGTTGTGGATCTGCGGAAGGAACAGGGACCCAGAGGCACAGCTTAGACCAGCGAATCAGGACAAACCCTGTAAGGCAGTTCTATGCAGATGCAAAGGAGCAAGAAACTAGGGGGATGTGTGTAAATGCATTGCTCTTAAGGTTACTGCTATGCAAGCAAATTTATTGTATTATATTATAAATTTATTGTATTATAAAAAAATCATTTGCCTTATACAATGGGCTATATATAGGTGCCGTAAACACATATACCCATATACAAATGTGCATGTGTATGTATATATGTATGCGAGTGTAAAATGCTGGAAGCTCCCTGCTACTCAATACCAAAACAACTCAACTCATATATTCAGAAGCCAGGAAAACAGCTTTGGGGGAAGATCACGGCGAAGATGTTTTCTCAAGGTTGGTGGAAACTTACCAGCGGCATTACAAGCAATGTATTCCTGTACCAAAGCACATAACAAGCAAAGCACTGATCTGGACAGGCTACGACCTTCAAACACAGCACCTTCACACATTTTTCCAAAAATGTCATGAAAAAAATTGCTAATTAAGCTGTCTCATGGCACTAGACAAAAGCAGAGTTATCAAAGGTTTATGAATATCAAAAATGCGAAGTATCTGAAGACAACAGTGATCTAACCACAATCAAAGCAGCGAGTAAACAATAGATGTACTGTGTGTAACGCAGTGTAATTTGCATGTGTAGTATCAGGTGTAAAGCAACCTTTGCATGGTAAAAATGCAAAAATAAAAATCTGAAAAAATAAAAACATTTATTTTTGGCTGCTGCAAAATACCTTTTACTAATCATTTTGGTTTTGAAAGCTTAATCCTTCCTAACATTTCATACATAAACACTGCATCAATAGAGCTTCATAAATGAATTTAGGTTAAAAAAATGTACATTTTAAATACACAGGATTGCATTGTTTTGCCAGTCGGTCAATATTTAGAAGATTTATGCACTGGATAAACTCGAAATGTCAACACACGTGAATCCTTTGACCTTTCTAAAATAAATAATTAATGTAATTGTGTTTAATTAATCTTTAGAAACCTCAGCCTAATCACAGAAGTGTGGATGTGAATCTTGATATCCACATATGTTATACATTTTATTATATTTACAAAGACAATATAATTAAAAAAAAAGGTATCAGCAAAACCATTGGCATTTTATACAATGAAAGATCCAAGTGTTTTCAGCTATTGTTAACTTATTTATTTTTTGTAGTAGCAGTAAAAAAAAATATAGTGGGACATGTGAATGGAAAGACCGGGCTTTGTGGCATATCTAAGACTGGTTTTAAAGCAGTCAAGCGGAAACTGTTTTCAATCTATCAGCAGGACGCCGATGTCATTTGTCAGGACGAGGGAATGGAGGCTGCGGCTGTATCTATGAGAAATGGTACATATGTCTGTGATGGTGATCAGAGATCTGATGGTGCGCAAATGTGGGGATCGGGGAAACACCACGGACTCAGGACAATCTCGCTCTCAAAGCTGGGGAAATGCTTCAGCCACTGTAGTAGAAGGCAATAAGGCTCCCCATTGGCGATATTTACAATCAAAATGTTTTTTTGTAACTTTCAAACATATATTACATATAATAATTATGCATGTCCCAAAATCAAAAACCTTTAGTTTCATATGTAAACTGGAATACAATGTTATCTTGAACAGAAATCAAGTTTTCATAGCAGCACACGATAGGACTGCATAGCAGCAAATGAAACAAACATGATGAAATCTTTCAGCGGGTGACTTGAGCCGATCGCTTTGTTTACAAAAACAAGGGCGTCGTCAAGGTTAACCGTGCCCAGTCTGCGATTGAAAAGACACACAAACTGACACCGTTGTCTGTCCTGAGTATTTCCCCAGAGAAATTAAATTATCACAGCCTCAATGCAGCTCCTAAATATTCTATGATATTTACCACAGGCAATACAATTTTACTGTCAAAAAAGTAGATATCTATCCTAATTTTTTTATTAGAATTATATAACTTTTATTATAATGATGGTGCAAAAGTGTACCTCCTCAGCTGGCATCGTAAAGCACATTTACACAGTCACACACTAAAGTCCCCAATTAGCCATCACAGTATGTCTTTGGTCAACAGCAGGAGAATCTCTAGCAAAACCAGGTACAAAGTCCACAAAGTATAATTCAAACACCTAGACCATAAGATGAAGTATTATTTACTTATAGTATTGCTTATTAAAATTCACAAGAAGACTCCTTTGTATATGTGAGCATCAAGAGGTTCCACAGAGTTTTGAAAGAAAAACAAACTGGAAAACACATATGGCAAAATGCCCCACAAATGCTACCCTTGGTACAATCAAGATTACTGTATGGTATTAAATCATTTTCAGTCCTTCTGTCCTTGGTTCCACCAGCGTACTAACAGCCTTGCATGCGTCTCCACTGTTTTGAAGAAAAAGCTTTATTGACGAACATTGCCCCTCCAGCAGGCAAAAATGTTGGCCCCGTTTGTCAAATGTAGTTACCTAAGAGGTCTTTAAATCTAAACAGCCTTTGATGCCCACATCAGAGGTTAATAGCAGAAAGTATGATCAGGCTAAGCTAAAATTTCAGCATTCTGATTCAAGTTTGTCTTCAAGAACAGTCAGCTTGGAAGCCAGCTTCTCATTGCCACACAGAGACCCTCTTTCCTCCAAACAAATACCATTGCAGCTATTGCCACTCAATTTAAGCAGTTGTAGAGACAGGCACACCATGTGATTGTGCACGTGGACCAGGTGACATTGATGGGTCTCCGATGGGTCTCTAAGGCCCTGTCACCACCTACTGGATATCTGGCAGCAAACGTGATTGAAAGTAGCATTTCTCGGACCATTGGGCCCAAGTCACATGATCGCAGGCAATTTAAGGGTCATAAAACGGTATATTTCCCTCCCACCTTATCGCTCATTGAAAGTTGCAGAAATAAAAATAAATGGCTGTCATTCTAACGTCAAGCTTGAGGGCGCTACTGAAAATAATACACGGCTATAAGGAAATTGTTATATTTTCATGTTTTTTCCCATAATGCCCCAATTCAAAGGGATTAGTTTCAAGCTCCCATGAGTGCGTAATGGCTTCATTTGTGTGTGCGTGTGTGTGTATGCTCGCCGGCTTGCCCGCGGGCATAAATCACCACCGCAAGGGTCTCTTATCCAAGCTGACAGGGCCGTTCATCAATGGACCTGACCTTCCCTGCTGCCGCGCCCATTACGGTTCAATTAACGACAGCGGCCTACAGCGGCCAGAAGGAACAGCTGCTGCGTGTGCATGGCGGTAATTCAATAACGTCTCGCGACGGGAAGACATAAAGCCGAGCGTCGCTGTCTTCAGCACCGCGTGTGCGGGTATCCAGGTCGACTGAGCCGGCTGGGGGCGTCTGGAGGGGTGGCAAAGCCCACACAGATGAACTTGCCGGCGTCATATGGCTCACTGGAACTGTTACAGGGGCCCAGAAACAAACAGTTGCTCAACTTTTTAACTATAATGCCACTCAAGATCACATTTGTAACCTGTTGCCGAAAAGGTACTTTAATGATAGATGCTGGAGTTTGGAGAGGGAGTCTCAGTCTTCAAGTCAAGTAAAATGAAGTCAAGTCTGGTAGACTTATTGTCATATCATCCATATACAGATACAGTGGCACGAAATAGCATTTCTCCAGGACCACAGTACAACGCAAACATCAATGACAAGGGGAGGGTTTTCACACTTATAGTGCAAAAACGTTGCTGCTCCTCCAATGATGGAGGAATATTTAAGTTCATCGACAGACAAGGATGTTTTAAGGTTGTCCCTAAAAAAACACACAGTTTTGGTCTACCATATATTTGAAGAAAAGCTAAATAATTTCATTAAAGGAATTATTTATACACTTTTATTTAAATACTATCCATCAATACACATTTTAAAAAGTTTTCAACACTAGGGCGTTAAACTATAATTTAGCTAACTGCAGTTGAAAATAATTTTTTGTGTGATCCTGATGCACATATCCCCCTGCCAGCCCCCCAGAGATTTTTCTCACCAGGCTGATAAATTGAAAATTAACACTACAATCCTTTTCATGCAGCATCGGGGATGGTTAGAAAAATGGAATAATCAGCACGGCCTACAACCGGTCTATAGCGGATGCTAATTTTAAAACACTAGCTGGAAATATTCATCTCCTCCTAATGGCTGTGCCGTCATTAAACTGGAATAGGGTGAGGCTGCATTGTGATTAGCACTTACAACCCTGTTTCTATAGAACTGTGGACATATTCAGTACCCATTAGACACTCAAAACATTAATATGAATTATAATGTTGTAGTTTAGCCACAAGAAACCATATTTCAGCTTATTTATTATGAAGACTGGCACATGTTTCTGATTAACCTCTTGGAACTGGATTGGGAAAAGCTTCAGCGGGTTGGTTCACCTGTTATTCATGATATAGGCTGCTTTTGGTGTCCCATAGGATGCCCGAGTTGGAGAAGCGGACAGTGTAGCAAATGCTAATGGCAGAGCTAGCTATGTGAGATCAGTGGGCTCCTTCAAGAAGCCATTTCCGATTCCTCTCAGCAAATGCCGCGATTTATGCACTACTAAAGTTTCTAAAGTTTTTTTTTTTTTTAATGCTGCATACAAGCCCTGAAGTTCTTTTAGACAGTCAGTGTCAAATATCTGCAGAATTCACTGTGGCTACAGCTCTCTAGGGAGAAAGGTGCCGTAGAATTGCTTTGCAATTTGAAGTGTTTCCTTTGTATCAATTTTAAGAATAGGGAGATCACCCAAAATGTTAATGCCATGACAAATGCAGGGGTAAAAGTGCATTGTACGGTGGGGATTTTCATGTTAGAAACGTTTTTTCCTACTTGTACACACCTTCCACACTTGGAGGTGCAATTACGCCTCCTTCCAGAACCTTCTCCAAAGGAGACGGCGATTGCATCTCACCTTCACGTGCTCCTTAATACCACGAGCTCCCTAAGCTCTGCCCATCTCCGCGGAGAAAAAAGCACGACTTAATCAGACGATAAGAAGGAGCGATAACACAGCCAAATTCCATTAGGGTCCAGAATAAACTTTTAAACTTGCTGAATGAGGTTTGAGTTTGTTGCATCTCCAAGTTCCAAGCAGAAATGGGGTTGGGTGGTGGCTGTGATATAATGAGATTTTTTTCTGTGGCCCCCAATGCCCCCTCGCATTGTGGTGTCAGCAGGAAGAGGATGCAGCCCTGTTACCATAGTGACAAGTGAAGCATTTACCAGTATCGCAATCTGCCTGAGTCAAAGTTAAACATTTATTTATCATAATTTTTCCATGCCAGTAATCTTGCCAGTATAAAAGGTTATGTGCACATATGGCCGCAATTAAAGTCTAGAAAACCGTACAAATTAATTTTGACTTCCTCTTATGTTACATGCAAATGATTAGAATTACAAAAGTGAAGGGACAAACTGGCCTAACTGAAATAACCTATATCTACTGATTACAAACAACAAAACGTGGCTTGTGGAGCTGGACCTTGCTGCAGTGTTATGAACATAAATAAAAGCTACTAAAAGAACTGGCTGGTGTTTTCTGTGACTATACAAAGCAAACGTATGAATTTCCTGAATATCCTCTGCTGATTGAAGTAACAACATACAGCAGTCTTCTATAAAAACATTCAAAGTTTAATTATAAGTTTGTTACACTTATGCTGCTTCAGAAATTAAGCAGGGTGAATTACCAATAAGATCATTATAGTCTGCAATATCTGTACAATCAGTTATACTTTGTCTACTTGTTGATACTAATTAAAAAATTAAGATTTATTTATTCTAAATTCAAAAGGTTCCCTCCAGTAATCTCACCAATATACTGGAAAAAGTATTCAGAAAACTTAATGGAGACACTATAATTATACATAAAATTTAATTTGAAAAGATTTCTTCAGACAACAACGTGGCAAACAGCAGACTTATAATATGCAAAGTAAATATTTAACTGATGATTTCTAACAAGCAGAAGGCCTAAGTGAAACAAAAACAATTCAATAAAATATCAATATGGTACAAAAACAGGACATTTTTATTTAGCTTAACTGATAATCGATTAATCTGCAATGTAAGCAGGCACAAGGGGTTTCAGTTTGGGAAACAAACCTTTGGTCCTGATTAGTGATGCCCTGATGGCTCTCATTAAATTGAGGACATGTTTAGAGGTTAAGATGACCAGCTGGGCTGATCATGCAGGCAGCGGTGTTGTTTATCACCATTCAAACACCACGCATTTACATAGCGACCCTGAGGTTTGGCCACAAATAGTCACTACATTAAATATTAAATAAAAGTGCTTCTTATATAGCAGATGCCCCAAATAAAGCAAACCACTTCTGCAGGCTGGACACCTAACCAGAGGATCCACCTGAAACAGAGGCCAGACCTATTTAAAAAGTGCTACCGTTTTTGCCCCGTCGGACCCTGCCACTCTGCCTTCTTATCACTCCCCGCAAATGGCGACCACCCCATTTGTTTTGATTCACTTGTTTACTGCTAACAGCACCTATGATCCTGCTCTGAAATTGCCCCATAATAATGTCTGTACACAGGAACCCCTGGTTTTCTTCACGCAGCGATGTGCTTTAATTTAATCTCGCTGTGATATTATATAGATGCAGGGACAATTTTAGGATCTTTAAAGGTGAGGGACAGAAAGGGGCCAACCTTATCATTAGCCAATGACATATTTTGAATCTGTGAGTGACAGGCTAGGGGACACTGCAAGGACCATTCAGCTTTCATCTAGGGACAGTGCCTTTGTGGCTCCCCTTCTGTATGAAGGGGAAGATCATCTGGTGGAGGGGATTCAGAGAAAGGCTGTCCGCATACCACATGACCGAAAGGCAGGTGGACAATATGGCAACTTGTGTCATTGTGAAGCATAAGTACTGTACTGAATCTTTCTGACATGGCTTTAGGTGATATCCAAAATGATTGGGAGGAGACCAGGCCTTGGGGTTTCTGAATTCACCTTCATACTGTTCAGTTAAACACTGGGTAGAGCAGCAAAGGGTCCATAGCAAATGTATCCCTCTGGATCCATCACTTGTTCAATGTAACATGTTTCATCTCTCTATGAGAGATTGTGGCATTATCTGAATTATCAACATGAAGATCCCAATGTACAACGTACTGTAAAGCCATGTGCCGTGAAGCCAGCCCGTCTCCAAATCCAGAGAACTGCTGCCACTTCAAGGATTAAATGGAAGTAGCCATGCTTGAGTGAGTACCCGAGTAAACTTGAGGGAGCTCGCGGAAGGTCCTGCCGCTGCAACCCATTATCGCAATTCAAAGCAGAGATTTTGAAATGCAGGAAACGCAGAGACAGAGACTTGGATTTGCTGCCCCTCACTTAGCATAAGGGCTAAATGTGACTGGGGAAAATCAAATGCAGCAGCCCCAAGCGAGACAGCGTGCCAGGCTGACATGCTTAGGCATCAAAACCCTGAATGTGGAGGCTTATCATTCCGAGGGCAGAAATTACAACAGGGAACAAAATTATTTACTTCTCTCCAGCCTATTGTAGATTCTTTCAAATCTCACTTAAGGGGAACATTTAATATCAATGCAGTTCAGACGAGACAGAATATTATAAGCTGAATATTCTTTTAATGTAAAGTGAAAAAGTTAATATTCATAGATGGATATTTGATTCAGATTTTGATAAATGCCTTCATCTAAGATTATTTTGTCAGAAATCAACACAACCGAAGACACTAAAAGCAGCTTCAATTAAGAGCTTTCTCTCCTTCCAGAAGTAATCTTTGCAATTCAATTTCCCGGTTTTTTATAATAAACAATTTGCTACTGAACATTCAGAATAATTCCTCAGAAGACGATAACTGACACCGTAAGATTTGTAGTATTGGAAAAACTGTTCCTGGGGCCTGGAAACTGTCCGTCCATCCATCCATCCTGTAGTTACTTAAAAAGGGGAGGGGTCATGGCAGGACCCTGGTGCCCATCCTAGGGAGCATAGAGCAAAAGAGCGAGAAACACTCTGTACTGGATACAGGGCACAGATGGGCACACACACACACACACACACACACATGCACACACTATATGAACAACTTAGGGATGCTAGTTGGCCTAACTTTATGGCTTCGGACTGCAAGATCTGCAAGATAAAACAGGAACAAAGGCATTTGACACAATGAGAACATGGAAATGCAACAAATTTGAACATTAAATAACGAAAGTAAATCCGAGGGGAAAAACATCGACCTTAAAGCAAAGCACTTGAGTTTAATTCGGTAGATAAAGTCCACAAACGTAAGCCGTTATTTTTCAGAAAATTTACAGATTGAAGCTCACACAGGCATCTTGCAAGATAAAAGTGAAGTTCTTTGGGGCCAGTTACCATTGATTAATGCAGGTTTAACAATACATCAGTGTTTAACCCCCATTTTCTTTTAAAAAGGTCTCTAATCAAGCAGATTATCAAAATGATAATCAGGGTATGAGGATTTTATGAGTCGTTTCAAGATTGGGACACCCCTTAGAAGCAAAATGTCCTTGCTTTGGCTGAATCTAACAGTGTGGACGCCGGGACACAGAGCTCATTCGTTCAAGGCCTTTCAGGTCTAGAATAAACTGTGTTCAAATTCAGCCTGGTGTCTGGCTGTTAATGTCCCATACAGGGAACGAAGCAGGTGACACACAACAGCGCGTCATTCAATCTATTCCATCCGTCCATCTTCCAAACCGCTTACAGCGCTGTGATTTCATCTCTCGCACGGATGAAATGTGTATGTATATGCGAGAGCTTGCAGTGAAGTAACGAAACGCGGGAACAGCTGTCGCAGGTTTTTGGGGCACGATACAGTAGAAACGGGACAAGGCCTGATTAATCAAACTTCTCACTCATCTGCATTGCAAAGGCCTCTGGCCTCCACAGCGCTGTCTGATTAACTTAAACTTGTAAATGCCTGAATTAACCTGATTCATCGCAGAAATCTGAGGCATCGGGAAGGCAATGAAGGGAGAACATGATTTCTACGCGTGTTATCACAACTTTACAGCTAAAAACAGAAAGTAGCCAAGTTTTTAAAAATGCTTTTGGGGGAGGACTCGAGTGAATCATACATGCAGGGGTGTCATTTGCCTCTGTTGTCCCATCTCACTTCAGGTGGTGCATACGCCCTCCCTCCGTATCCACTTGATGTCTCTTGGATGGAGCATTAACGTTTGACATGTGCTCCAAGCTGCTTCTTTGATGAATGACATGGGAATGTCACCATAGCGATGAAGTAAACAATCGCACAAATAAACCAGTCATGCTTGTAGCTTTGGGGGAAGGCATCTCCGGGTTGAATGCTAAAGTATTATTACAGTAATCCCAAATGAAAAAAGCAAACGAAAAAAATATTAATCCCACCATTAAGTGATGGTTACACAAGGAACAGGGACTCACTTTATCCCCCTGCACAAAATTCATTTCATATCAATGGTGCTGAGTAAATTACATTCTGACAACCATATTGGGAATTTCGAGGCAGAAAACAATTACTGACACAGTAAAGTATTCGTAGTATTGGTAAAAATAATTCTATCCTTCAGTTCATCCATCCTGTAGTTCCTTATTCAGTGGAGTTCATCCCAAGTAGCATAGGGCAAAATGCAGGGAATTTCAAAGCTGAAAGTCTGGGAGTATTGTCTGCAGAGCACCTTAAAGTAGCAGCGGTAGAACTTCGGCCATGAGTCACGTCTACAAAGACATACCCCAGATTTCCTTGATGGGGCGACACTGATTGGTCAATCGTTATGACAGCACATTCTTATTGCGGATCCCAGGTCAATATTGGGATCATTTCCGGGAGTGATTTCTCATGCAGAACGTAAACCTATGACAGAAATGACGGACGGGATACCTACTCTATTCGCTCGCTACCGCGTTATTTATTATTTTTTTTAGGGAACCACTGTAGGGTTATTTTTCACAGAAATAAATCCCGTATGTGCACTCGCTCCCACTAGTAAGGGATAAATAATCGTCTGGCGCTTTAATGAAATAGCTTACAGGGTGATGGGACAGGCACTTCAACACCCCATGTGCTTATTGACACTCCCCAAAAATGCACTTTGCTCAGAAAAGCGGCACGTTATCGAAGCTCCTAAAATCCGCTGCTAATGAACGATCGCCCAGCACTTCCGGCTGTGCCATGTAGGGAAAAGGCTCGCTGTCATCCATGCAGCTCGCATGCGGAGTCTGGCTGATTAAAAAGACTTTCATTTTTCCTCAGCGCTTTAAAATAAAATAATGACTTGTATTTGTGTAGATGGAGCTGTGGAAGAGCAGGAGACTGTTAATTCTGCCATCCCTTCAGCAAAATACCACCAAACCTGTAGGTATTTACACTGCTTGACTAAGTCCTTTAATGGAAGGTCCAACAGAGAGTCCCCCGTCAAGAAACCTTAAATACCAAGACCATTTTTTGAACATGTAACTATGCTCAGTTGGGATGAAATATTTGTGACAGAGAGGCTGCAAATAGCTAAATAAACCCTACTCCCCCCCCCCCTTATTTGTATGAGCCAGGGAATCTTGTCCATAGGGAGACTTCCGAGTCACCCTGCTGATTTCATGTCAGCCATCAGCTTTTAAGAGACGCGAAAGCGAAGCAGCCCCTGCGGCGCTGGCGCAGCGACTTGCAGGGGAGGTGCGGCATGAAGCAGTCACATGCAGCAGGAAGTCATCAAACGCGGCAGGAAGTCGTCAGTCTGTGCCATTCTGATGAAATAATGAAGTGCCGGGGGGGGCGCTGCCCAAACATGCGGCACAGCCTGAATGGGAGTCGGCCAGTGTGTAGGCTAGCAAGGGGGGACTCAGGAACTAAGCCTCACACCATCATTCCAAATGGAAGCCCCACCTTGGCCACGCACTGACACCCTTGCTCTGTCAAGGAGCATGTTAGCACCTCTTGCATAGCTACTGAGCTCCTTCGCTTTGCAGTCTAACGAACAGCCGATGCATGTGGATCCCGGGTCGGCCATGGGGAAACAGGGCTGTAAACAGCGAGAGCTACAGCGTGCGCAGAAAGTGAATTATAAATAAAATTAAAAACCTAAACTATACATGTACATATCATTCTAATATCATGCCGTTACAGCAGTTCTAGCACGCTAAAGTTTTTGTTTGCACAGGAAAGCAGGAAGCTTTTTAGAAAGCAGAACTTTACTTTCCTGTTTAAAAAATTCCATTCCCGAAATTACTTGAGGACAAAAAAAGGAGCCGTCATCTCAAATACAACAAATAAAAAACTGTCTCTGGACACCTTAATTAAATTTAGCTAATACATACTGTGCTTGAGAGAGTCAGATGACTTTCCGGCAGCAAGATATCCGCAGGCCACTGTGGCCCTGTTCACACCCGGCATTAACATGCATCTCTGCACGCGTCTGGACCGACTGTTTGTAATCGGATCTCACTTTCCCGCAACTTATTTAAATAAGTATGTAAATCACTTCCGTATACAGAATCTGCCAAACAACAGAAGAATGAGAAGAAATCAAAAGCTATGGGCAAATTCCAAGGTAAACACACTGCTTGTAAGATGTTTGTAGTGAATACTCAAAATTAGATAAAGAAATGTATCTATAAGTAAATAAATTACTAAATAAATATTTTAAGAATTAATGTGTCCTTTTATTTTTTAAGAATTTCATATATATTTCTTTATAACGTTGATCTACTACATATAATCTTTAAAGTGTATTTCGTAATAACGTGATTTTCACTTGACAGTCATTATTATAAAATATTATTTCACATAACGCAAATGTAATTTCTTAAATTCCAACAGTACTTCACAATAAATACTTCGCAATAAACTTCACGTTGAAGGCATGCATTTTTATACCGCGTCAACACGATACAAATGACTCGTCTATTCAAGGGCAAAGAGTTCAGTCCGTAATGCAATATGTTGGTTGACATATATTTTGGCTTCGGCTTACCAATGAAGCTCAAAATTCGTGAAAATTTCAGTGAAGAGGTTCAGTGTTTTGTCTGATACACCAAATTATATATCTGACTTGGAGTAAGTTGAGTAAAAGACATAAAGTAGTCAGGGGAGGGATTTCTGACTGGGAGTTCAAGCCCCCAGACCACCCAGTATAAAATTATATAAACAATTACACTATTATTACATGTTTCTATTAGCATATCCATTATCTAGGCTGTTCACCTACATGCTTAAATTTTGCATTCACGTAATTTTTACTAGCATGTTTCTCCAATATTAATAAAAAGCGTGGAGCAGATTTGATTTGATGAGCAATGGCTGAGCTGATTCCATGCTGCATCGCGATGAGTTGCCAAGCCCTGTGTCATTCTCGCAAGACTCACCTGAAACCAGGCTCTGAAATGCGACATTTCACGAGTAACTTTACTGCAACTCAATGAGTCTTTGCAATGAATGATCAGTGATTAAACCTCTCGGGAACAAGAGATGATGCTGATTTGTACATCGCGCACATCTGAAGGTGCTGATAGTTAAGAGCTGGGTGTAAAATCTCATCCTTTTAATGCTTATATGTGTCTCTGTCTCCCCGGCGTCACACCCTGTAAACCTTTAGACGCCACCCCTTTGCTGAATATATATATTTCCAGGTTGCTGCCCCTTCAAACTTCTCTCTTCTTTCGGGGGGTTTAATTTGCATGAACTCTCTACCCATCTCGAGGGTCTGACAGATTCTTCAATCTTTTTAACCTTTTAATGCTGAATGGGCAATACGGCAAGAATAAATATTTGTTTCTCCCAAGCAGGCAGAGAAAGTACCCCCCACCATACCCCCCGGACATGCCAAAAATAAGGTAATTTGAGGCACCGCCAGGGTCTAACAGCCAGAAACCTCCATCGGAGTCAGGGGGAATCCAACGAGATTTGCGATCCCACCTCAGGCAGGGAGACCCGTTTCCACGTCTCATTGTGCAGCGGCAAAAGCGAGGATTATGAAAATAAGTTTACATGAACTTTTTGTGCCTCTCTATGAATCTCCCGCCACTCAAAGTGAAAAGCGGAGAACGGGTCTGGCCAGATGCCTCCGCCGTTAATAACCATTGCAGGGCGCAAACGTTTAGTCAAAGTTCCCCGTAACCCCCGAACATCGCTTGGCTCTATGAATTACACCGCTGGTGCATATATACTGATATTCATCAAATAAGCTGCTTTTCAACAAGGTCATTACTCAGATTAACCTTGGTACATGTTTGTATAAGTTTTATTGCCCCCATTGTCTATCTGGGGGCGCTCATTAGAAGAATAATGTACAAAATACATACATGTATATTCATTAAAATATTAAAATCAGCCAAAGCTGTGCACATAATATACTGGATATGTTTCTTATGCAACTCATTGCTCTCATGTTAAGTATTACTCTAAAAATCACATTCCATCCACAGTTCCAGCTAAGAACAGCACTAAACTTTAAAAGGGATCATAAATGCTACCTTCACCTTATTTCGTCTAATAAATATAGAGGCCACAAAAGCTCACACAGCAGTATGTCCCCTTTCAGACGGGCGATTTTGTCGGCCTTGCACGCTATCGACCCACAAGTACCTGGTGTTCGGGGCTTGGGAAAAAAGGGGGGGAGGCTTTCTTTGCCTGGTCGCCAGCTGGAAACTATTCTTCTCTCTCGAGATGAAGGCCAAGTTTCAGACAAAAAAGATTAGCATACAGAACACTGGGCAGGGGCCGATGGGGGTGGGGGGGCTTTGTGCACAGTAGGAGAGAGCATTTTGTGTGGAAGTGCGAGTCGCAGGCACACGCTAATTTCCGTACGGCTCCTGTTAACGCCCTCCCAGGTCCGTAAGTAATGCAGGAAGAGGCAGCATCACCTTGGGCTAGCCAGCTAAGACAGTGGGGGAAGGGAGGAGAGGGGGGGTCAGGAGGTGATGCCGCCCGCCCGATTTCCCCAGACACAGGCGGACATGAGCGCCATTTCATTTGCATTCTGAGAGAAGCCGGTATAATTACGGGGGGGTGTCTTTATCGTTTGCACCAGCTAGGCCCCGCAGGCTCACGCTGGTACCACAGGTGTCACAAGGCCCCCCCCTCAGCCCCCCCACCAGTCTTTGGACGGCATGTCATGACGACCGGGGACCTGACCTTCTGCTGATCCTTCTCCGCTCACTGCCCTGGACCCCACTTTGGTGTCTGTAATGAGATCAGGGAACCACGTCCTCATCTGCATTGCTAATGCCACCCCCACCCTGACTCTTGGGGCCCTCCAGGACCTGACAACTGACACACTCCCCCCCAC
>JAODKF010000001.1:47999011-48020230 GCA_026779585.1 Mormyrus proboscirostris | reverse complement strand
GTGAAGCCGCTCCGTCCGCCCTCTCTCTGCAGCGTGATGCCACACCTCCCGCCCTCTCTCTGCAGCGTGAAGCCACACCGCCCGCCCTCTCTCTGCAGCGTGAAGCCGCTCCGTCCGCCCTCTCTTTGCAGCGTGAAGCTACACTGTCCTCCCTCTCTCTGCAGCGTGAAGCCGCTCTGTCCGCCATCTCTCTGCAGCGTGAAGCCGCTCTGTCCGCCCTCTCTCTGCAGCGTGAAGCCTCTCTCTGTCCGCCCACTCACTGTGAAGCTGCTCAGCCCACCACCACTCAATCTGCCGCCTCTCCGCAGCATGAAGCTGCTCTGCTAAACACCTCTCCTCAGCTTGCTGCAACTACACCCATCATCTCCAGCAACAGGAGGAGGAAGCGGGCTGTGCCCATGGATTCTGCCTCACCTGACCGGGTGCTTCCAGAGCCCTGTCCAGGGGAAATCGCCTCCGAGCCTCCAGAATTTAGTCTGGAAGGAGCTGCTGCTTGTCCCAAACCTATTGAGTCCCACCCACAGGGGCCTGCTCCTTCCATCCCCATCTCTGCTGTGCCTCCAGAGCCCATCCCCATCTCTGCTGTGCCTCCAAAGCCCATGCCCATCTCTATTGTGCTTTCAAAGCCCATGCCAATCTCTGCTGTGCCTCCAGAGCTTGCCCCCGTCTCTGTTACACCTCCATAGCATGTCCCCGCTTTTGCTGCACCTCCAGAGCATGCCACAACTATGGCCCCAGAGGTCACACTTCAGGCTCCCAGTACAGAGAGGGCCACTCCTTCATTCCAGGCTCCCAGCCTAGGGAAGGCTACTCTGTCCAAGTCCCCAGCTCCCAACCCACGAGGAGCTACATAACCTGCATCTGTTCTCGCAGCATCCGTGCTGTCCCACAGATTACTCCAGGGGTCTTGCCAGGTGTCCCAGCCCTGCCCCGCTTGCTTTCAGGTGCCCAAGCTGCACCCTTTTTGTGACAAACAGAAACCTGTACCTTCAGGTACCCTGTTCACTTCCAGGTGCCCCGTCAGCTCCTGCCTCATCTTCTGCCATCCCATCAGCTTTTACCCCATCCTGGTATTTACCCAAAAACAGGTGTGGCCAGGTAGGACAGAAAACCTACTGGATAGTAGATCTGCAGGACCGGAATTGGAGACCCCTGCTCTAGCCTATGTCCCTTATTAACCCCTCTGGTGTTTCTGATCCTGTCTCTGTTGTTCCCCTTCTTGTCTGCCCTGTTCTGTTGTGGCATGTTCTGCCTGTCTCTGTCTCTTCTGCTCCCTGGTCTTTTTAATCCCTGTTGTCCCTGTTGGCTGATCCTGTGTTCAGTCTGTATCATCTGTGTGGTTTGGTTTGTTGGTTTCTCCTGTTGTTCTCTTGGTCCCCAGTGTAGCCCCTGCATGTTCCATGCCCCTCGTTGTGCTGAGTATCCCATCCTGTCCTGTTCCGTCTGGTGGCTCTGCCCATCTGGTCTTGTGTGGTGTCTGTTTTGAGAACCCTGTCGGTCCTGCTGTTCCAGTGACGTCCTGTCCAGTGTCCCGCCTGTCCCTTGCCCTGTGTGTCTCCCCCAGCCTGTGGTCCCATTAGTCCTTTCCACTGTTCTTCTTTCGTGCCCAGATGGTATGCTTCGAGGTTGGGGTACTTCTCCGCCTTGTCCGTCATGTCCACATGACCGTGCTGGGTCCTCACTAATGTAGCCCTGATGAATCACGCCTGTTGCTTTTTGCCCCTGTTTGTCTCGTCAGTCCCAGTCCAGTTATTGATGTCGATCCTTCCTGTTGCCTGGGCCCTTCCTTGTTCCAGTCCTACCATTATTGATCCCTCATGTTCCTGTTAGTTTCCAGTCCTTGTTTATTCATTTCAGTAAACCCCTTTTTGTCTTGCCAAACGCCTTCATCCCACATGTCTTGAAACTAATACGTTAATTAAATTTTACAAAATACTGATTTGATTAATCGCAAGACTCAAATCATGTTCAACCAAAGGTGTAATTCAGAACTGATAGGAGGAGCAGTTATATTTAGTGCAAATAACATTAATGGTTTTAATATTTAACACAATAAAAGCGGCTTATCAGTTAGTGCACTTGACTTATAAATATCAGGAAAAGTATCAGACTTGAAAATCTGACTTGAATTATTATTTGGGTCTACTTAATCATAAATTATCTGCCAAAGAAATAATCTATGCATGAAATAGGCTGGATAAACAACAGAAAATAGATGGCTAACCATAATCTGCATTTCACTCAGCTACCTTTAACCAAATATTGTAGCAAATTATTGTATCCAAAAGACCATTGCTTAATTTAGCATTTACATCCCAGCAGGACCAATTTTACACAATTTGGAACATATTCCACTGGGTATTGTCCTGCTGTAACATCCACTGAAACCATATGCCTGTAGGATACAGGGCATAACTGTTATCAATAGTAGTTACCTTGGCAAGAAATTCACATAGCAACCAAACACTGATTAGCGTCCATTTGCTACTGCAGCAGTACCTCAAGCAGGGCTTTGTGAACTTCTCAATAATACAAGATCACATTGCAGCTACGAAGGCAATTTGCAGGCGAATTTGCTGTCATAATACAGGAGTACTTCTAGATGACTGAATTTTCTGTGTGAGCTCTTTTTCATCCATTCATCCATCCTTCCATCCATCCATCCTCTAACCACTCATCCTGGTCAAGAGTAGCACAGAGCTGATCCCAGGTAGTACAGGACACAAAGTTGGGTTACACCCTGGGTTGTTGCTACCCAGTCATATACTCCATGGAAAATTTAGGGACACCAATTAGTTACACACACACACACACACTCACGTACGTACGCACGCACACACACACGTCCATGTATCTATATCATTATTGGCACTCTCCATTACTTTCTGTGGGCATAATCCTAATGTCAACTATGCCAACCCCTATGCAACCCTAACCCCAAGCAACCAAACAAAATAGAAGAGCTTAGGTAGTTAGTTTTTTGATTGCATTAACCGATTTTTATTAAATAGAGGTTATGTTTGCAGGGACCAAAAATATACCCACAAGGTAAAAAGTTTTTTTATCACATTTTGGGGAAATCTGGTCCCATAATGTATAACCATTACACACACGCACACACACACACACACACACATAGCAGAGATGGGATTTGAGTCCCAGAGGAACCAGGCAACACTGGTACTCACTGAACCATCATCCAGCTGTCCTGCAAGGTAGACATATTTTAAAAAGGAGCAACACAGCAGCTCTGTATCAGTCTGAGGGTGAACCGTGATCAATTTTTTTGTCAGTATTATTCTATAATTTTGTATGAACAGAAAAGTCATTTTTGAAAAATTACATAAGGAAACATGGTTAATTCCAAAGCAGAAGAAGACCTCAAAAATAAAACAGAGACCCCTCCATACAAAGCTACACCCCAATTTGTACAAAGGGAGCATAACATCGCATGGGCGTGTATTTAATCACCCCTCTTAAATAGGTCTGGATGATTTTTCACGGACACGCTGACATTTAAATAAAAGTAACAAGCTGTATTACATTGAAAGATGAAACATTTCAGGTGCCAATAACTGAGAACATCACTATTTTATCATTTTATCAAATGTACCCATGAATAATGATGTTTCATGGAGAAGGTAAAAACTGCGGGTGAAAACACGGTATGCGCACCACTTCCGAAAACAATTAAAATGTTTCAGGGTAAACAGCGAGAGGGATTAGCCCCATATTAGCAGATAATTGCTAGCAGAAAACAATGTAGCTTTACAGATGGTTTTAGTGGCCAAAAAACAGTTGCACAAAAGGGGGTAAAATCAGCAATACTGCTCCCATGTGATCAGGCATGTTGGTGCTGGTCCATTTCACAAGTTACAAAGGGTTCACAAGCTGGCATCCCACGATTCTTGCATTTATTCCCACATCTTGGGTTTTTTTTTGGCACTTTCTGCTTGTTATGTTTACACTCATTCTGTTGATTCCATGACAACATCTGGACAAGTAACAGATAAATGTAAAACACTATGTGAGAGGCTGTAGTACTCTGAAGTATTTCTACATAGGATGATTTCCATAGCGAAGGGCAAAAAAGTCAAAACTCGCTTGCATGCCCTGGAAACTTGATAAGTTTTAGTGTAAAATATTAAACACACAGTCGTCAGGGGGAACGGGGTTGGGGAAATGGTCAGAAAACTTGCCAGGTAAACAGGATTCATCCAACAGGCTTCCCAGACCATCATGCTTCCCCAACCACCTTACATATGGGCAATCCTTTTTTTAAGGTGGGAGTCATAAGAGCAGCCTTAATTCATAGACAGGAGCCAACCTTATCATTAGCCAATCGGTGAGTGACAGGGGAGGGGCCACTCTGGAGGCCAATCAGCCTTTAGTCGGGGCCAGTGCCCCTGTGGTCACGCCCCTGTATTACCCTCCACCTTGCACATTTACATTCTGCTGGTCACTGTTAATGGATGATCCGTGCCAGAGGTGGGCATTGCTTATCCGGACCCCACTCGTTGTTAATTGATTTAGAGAAGCTATTATTAGGATAGGATCTAAGTTCATCTGGTGTCCTAGTTAGATGTGAATCGCTAATGGAAAGATGATGCATATGTAGACAATGTGTCCTTCCCTGGAAACAGTCTCCCAACACTCCTGTATGGTTTTATCTGTGGACAACAAGCAGGGTTTATTATTTTTGTACCAAAAATAGATTTAATATAAGATCTAATATAATATACTGTAAGATATAAGCTTCATCAGTGCCAGTTAAAAACAATGATTCCACAGACATTTTTACCAGGAAGCAAATGCTTTGAATAACTTTCTAGTTCATTCTAGAGTCAATTCCATTAAAAAAATAAGAAGCAAATTATAAGAGAAAATGTGTGACACGCTGACACACAAATAGATGAAGACAGCTAAAGAAATGTGATTTCCTTCAGAATGAGATGTTAGAAGGTATGAGTACAGCATCGGTAGGCACCAAATTGCCTGAGCAACATTATGTAAATATTTAATGCTGTGTACATAAGTGAGTGCATAGAGGAGTCTAGAAAGTCCTATTAAAACATAAGGGTAAGCTTTATTGTCAGAGCTTTTTGGTGTGATACTAAATAACGTTGTGAAAAGCGTTTTCATGAACAGACTTAGAAAATGCATACATATAAAAAAGATAGAAGATGCTTAGAATGAAAGACTTTTTTTTACAGAGGGACTTTCTGAAGGATAGATATATGCAATTTAAATAACACTAGTTAAAAGCCACGGTTTTTATAATTTGGGCCAAATCAATACCAGAAGAAAATTCTGAAGGAAATTTGATTTCCTGTTTAAATCAATTTAAAGATAATTAAAGCTAAAGTTGCTGTATCCTGTTAACAGCTATTGATTCATGATCTCCAGTCAGCATGTACAATGGTTTTCGTCTGCTTAAGGACATATGAAGTCTTTGAGAAAAGTCTTTCATTTAACATATTTTATTCTTGTTTTTAAGTCGACATAAGACACCTAAATGTAGCAACTACATGCTTGTCCTGAAACAGCCCAAAAGCCATTGGCCAAGAAACAAAGATAATAATTAATATTTTTCTAAAAAAAAAATCTGCTCTCCATATTGTCCACCTCCCCCCTCCACTCAAGATACAGATTTACACCAGGGAGGGGAGACAGAGTAACGGACCATGTGATTTGGAAATTAATCATAAAAAACCAATTTAATATGAGAATGAAAATATAAAAATGCAATGCTGAGAGAAAGGAGACACCAACGGGGAACAAAGCGATATCGTGAAACAAGCCTCAATCATTCTGCCAGCTCCGAACAGCCTCCATCGCTCTCCAATGCAAATTATCATAATATGCCGGAGGGCTTCACTTTACTAGCACTTAAGTGGGTGAAGTAGGAGGAAAACAACGTGTTTTCAAAAAGCACGGCTGGAAAGTTTCAACAGAACTTCAAACGCCTGCTTTTTCCTTTTTTTCCCCCCTTCTTAAAGGAAGGTGACACCCAAAGACTCTTCAGTTTGACACTGACAGTTCCCTTTGGCACGAAATGAAATTGGTGGCGGATCGGGGACAGTGAGTAATTACAGATTCGGGACGATTACACGTTATAGCTAATATTTACATTTTTAAGCTATCTCCTGCTCAGCCTACGCAAGGAGCCCTCAATAGCAGACTGGAAATAGTTATTAAAGCTTGATTCTGGAACAGAATTGCTCTAATGCTTGTCAAAGCGTAGTATGAAGGGTCAGTCGATTATACGTGCAGATGTAGATGCTTCATAGATATAACGTAGCTCAGTTATTGGTGAATTCTTTAGTACTGTGTAGCGTGTGCTTTTGCATCACACATAAGCTATTAGTGAGAAACACCATGACTTCTGCCAGAGGCACTAAAGAATATATTACCAAAAATAACATCTAGTTTAATATACTAAAAGCAGGCTTGACACAGTTAAATGTGTTTAGAAGGATGGATTCCGCTCCCACATGCGATGAAATCTTCTGCGTCTGTCAGATAGTCCTGCTGGGTGCATTCAGTTGTCTTAAAGTCCCCCAACTGGACTTAACCCATGAAGCAGTTTACTTGTTTTTTTACTTGTTTTTTCTTACAGCTGTTTTGTTGTAAGGACTCCAGCTGACGTCCTGCGATGCGATACGAGCGCTGAGGAAAATACCTCTCCCCTTATCTCCAGTTCCCCTTCAGTGTCAAATAAGGGCAAATTGTAATCAGAAAGCTCTAAAACGGCTTGACAGGAAAGGGAACTGCAGTGCGCGTTCCGGGCCTTTTGATCCTGTTTGAGTTACCTGGGGCCCGTCTCAAGAATAAAACCTAGGAGTTATAATTGAGAAACCCTCTCTTGCTATCATTGCGGCTGTCCATACACCCTGGGGGTGGGGGGGTTCCTTTTTGAATGCTACACTGAATTGCTATTTTTCCAAGGCTGGTGAGGCGTGGCGAACCCTATTTACACTTAAACTGGATATATGTGAACCAAAAGACAAATCTCTAACAAACCAATACAGGACCGGTCAACCTAAACTCCATTTTCATGCCAAATCGCTGAGTGTGATAAAAAGTGATAACAACGGTGAGCAAAGAGTAAAGGGGGAGCAAAAACCTAATTAACAGATTAGGTTGTGAGTGCAGTTTATAAAGTGCAGTTTAGATAAAACTTTAACGTTCTCAGTAAAATCGCTGACCATATGGGTGCTTTATTCATATTTATCTGTGTGTTTGCAATACACAGAAAATACATAAAAACAAAAAATAATATTAAGCTGACATAAAACACACACACAGACCCACACACACACAAACTTCCTCTGAAGTAATTTAAAAAGAAAAAAAAAAACAATGCAGAGTATTGTTGGATATTTTCCACAGTTTGCATGCTCCTTAGAGAATGCAATATGAAATGTAGAGACAGGGACCACATAATTGACAGAGCTCCAGGCATTTCTATTGTCGTGCATGTGTGTGTCCGTCTCCTGTTGTCTTTGTTTCGATTGACTGCTCATCCATTGCAGATTTGCTCTGCAGTGTGGCACTGGTATGAGCAAAGAGCGATTGGCAGGGCAGGGAACAGCCTGGACAGGGCAACAGGGCATCATATGCCAGCCACATGTATGCTAAGGGTAATGTCGCAGTACCAGGTGAAAAAAACATATCTCTGGACATTTGGGGCAGCTTAAGTAAACTGAATACGTACATTGAGTTTACATTGTTTATTTAGCAGATGCTTTTGTCTAACATGACATACAAGTGAGAATTAAAAAGTAGCGTCACATAATATCCCTGGATACAGTTAATGGCCCTGCTCAGGAGCCTTCACTCTGCCAGCCATGGGACTTGAACTAATGACGTTCTGATCAGAGGCACGATCTCCTAACCTGCATAGCTAGACATCGACCCAAAATAAGACCGGCGCAGTTCAAACCCACAGCCTCTTTTTTTAACCCCCTCATTTCTCTGGCAGATTTTATTATATTGCGAATTTTGCAAAGTTTTCTGTTACACTTTGACCCACATTCACACGGCTGAATATATTTAATAAGAGAAGCAGGTTAACTGCTTGCCAGATTTCCGCATCAGCTTTACCTGCTTGATCACCTGCTGCTTTCCGCCATTGGCCTTATCCTTATAGTTGTTGACAGACGTTTGAACTAACATAGTGGATAAAGAATGGACAACCGGGTTTTCCTATGTGCAGCCAACCTTAACTTCATCTGCACATTTATTGCATGTAAACACAATGCATGTGTCACACTGATAAAAGTCTTTGCCTGTTATGTCCGGGCGGGTGTTTTATTGGGGTACATATTTAACTGTGACTGTTGACTTCAGTACTTAGTTTCCTGACCCTAAACACCAAATGTAGACCAAGCATGTCACAGACCATTTATACCCTGGAAATCAGTGAGATTTCAAAATAAATATGCAACAGAAAAAAAGGTTTTTCAATTGGGTGGAAGCAACATTCAAACTGGGGCCACTGATTGCTTCCAAAACTCTTACAGCGTAATTTCTCTAGATACCTCTTTGGCAAGAAGAATGCAGAGGAAGGATCAGATGATAATTCATTCACAGTTTCCATCATTTATGACTCGTGCATATAAATGAGTATCATGTCATTTGAAAACGATTAAACAAAGGTGATGCAATCCCATTAGCATCTCCCCCAATATCCATAATTTTTAAAATATACATTAATATGGGACAAGGTGGCTTATTAATGACAAGTCGAAGCATGCGGTCCAGCCTCATGAAATAAAACAAACATCCCATTCATGACCAGCGACTTCCCCCGGATCTGTTTCCGCAAGCGGGAGCCATACATCTCCGCTTCCAGGGAGAAATATCGCTTAATTTTCCCAGGGAACTTTTGGTCATGTCAGCAGATTCACCGTCTGCTCATCTCTCATGAACGGATGTTTATCTCACTATTGCGACCGGGAGTACTCCGCTTACGGCATGCAGTCCTGGTGTAAATGCTGGGCTTGTATAAGCAGTCTCTGCAGTGGCTGATGAATGACCTGTTAGAGATCTTCGACTGCTGATATCGCTTTGCAAAGGTAAGCTCCATACACCACGGTGATCTGGCATCAAGTGCAGAGGAAACCAGGATGTACAGTACATAGTCATAGATGCAAAGACAGATTAGACGCTCATTCTGGCTCAGCGTGTGACCCAGACATCAAACGGTAATGCAATGCATACTGAGTAGAGCCCTTTACATATATCAGACCTCATCGTAAATAGGAATCTGTTAGGTTCCGTAATCCACAATACATAAACAGTGCTGCTCGATTTAATATTGTGTTGTTCAGAAATTAAAAATCATATTGCCTTCTACACATTAAACAGACAATACTGGAGCCATAAGATTGGATTTCAAGCAATGTTATTGAGGAAGGTTCTGTCTTCACATAGTTATGGATGTTATATAGGAAAAGGAGAGCAATTAAATATCTTTAATTCAATGACTTTAATCTTCGTAGCAATAATTTAAAATATGTAGGAACAGGGCTTGTTAAGAATGAGAGGAAATGCAGAAGGAAAAAAGTTTAAATGGTTCATTTAAAAATCAGCAAGCCTCAGCAGCTAAAGATAGAAGCAGATTCTGTGTTTGGGAGAAAAGATTCTCCTCCGGGGTATAAAAAAAAAATGCAAATCTTCCACAGCAGAGAATTTGACTGAAATGTAAGGTACGGTTCTCTTTGTGAAATCAATACTCATTGAAATCTTATTCTGTAAATATAAGTGTCATGATGAAGACACAGGGAGCCAAGACAAGCAGCGGAAAGCTGACACGTGTCACGATCGGCGGAAAGCTGACACGAGTCACGATCGGCGGAGCAATACTTTGTCCATTTGGCCCCTCAAATGATGTCGTGATATTAGAGCTTCAGTAACAGTTTTCTCAAAACAAAGTGGCTACACTCTGGCTTACGCACATGCAGTAAACAACACTGGGGATAGATTAGACGTTTAGTTTTATTATTTAGCTTTTTATACCGTTTTCTGATATAAACAGGCAGAAAATCGACACGCCACAACCCATACCGAGAGTCATCAGCTGTTGTTTTTTTTTTCTTGAGAATATGGAATATAAGAAGAATTATACTAGTGATTTTTCCCAATTTCTGTTCCCATGTTTTTGAACCTCCCAAGATGGATATGATGAGAGAGAAGCTACAGGAGATGCTACACCGCATTCAGGCTGCAAAGGGAACCCACGGATGTTTAGAAGTTTTGGATCACCAATTACATTTTCAAACAAACTAGGACAAGCATGCTTGACTGAATGAGGGTGTGCTGAATCTGTGATTAATGGTTATACTTTTGTTCTAGTTAATTCTGTACAAATGTATTGTAAACAGAAAGCGATTTATCCCCAACATGTTATTTCAAGGTGTTATTTTATCTTAAAATGAATTCTTGATTACTTTTGCAAATTATTGCCATTATGGACAACTCTAGGAAGAAACTATTTTTAACAAAATGGAAGTTGAATATGAGTGATAACCAGTATTGCTGAAGATGGTTTAAATATGGTATTCAGTTCCCCATTCTCCATCCATTATTCCAACATTAAGAGTTATACTGGATGCCCTTAAACCACCTCTGGATTGTGTTTTCAGTGACGGTTCTCTTAACAGCACAGACTGGCAGAAAAGATGCTTGTATGGAGAAAAAAATGCAGTAAAATTATATGCAGCCATTTCATGCTTTACTTTGCTTTTTGTAAATTACTTTCTGCTGGATTTTTCCAAACTGTCTTCCATCAAAAACTGAACAAAAATGGAACCTGGTAATGTTACTTTTATCTTTTTTGTTCACTGATTTTATCCTTTAAATATACATTATCCATATCCTGCTTTTTTGTGAAATAAAAGGAGTTTTAAAATTTACACATTTTTTTAAAAATCTTTCAAACTTCTTTTCAAGAGTATGAAGATAAAAAAATGCACAAATCAATACAGAAAAGGGTGTCCTTGTTTTCTTTATAAAATAAGTTCAGTCCATTTTAATTTGTGTACACAAGCCCAATTAAAATGTCCAGACATGGTAAGATTCTTTGTCTTTGTGCATAATGTCTGCCTCAAATCTGTAATTGTGCAGGCCCCAATTAGCATTCTGACACAGCTGTAGTCACAGCAATTATTCCTTTCATCCATCCAGAATCGGCTTTGTGTTTACATGGTAGGTGTTGCTATGACATCCACGTCAGTCTATACCACCTGATGATGAAATTACCTCACAAACTCTACACTCCAGTGTGGTGCTGAAATCACACACTTGTCACTACTCTCTGAAATGACAGCTTCATTGGTCTCAAATTCTTTAAAAATGTAAAGCATACAGCTCTGACATTTCTCATTAATTACATTTGCTGCTGTAGTCTGATAAAAAATTTAAGGATGTTTTTAATGTGGTTCTAGAATTAATGTGGTATATACAGAGGCGCTTCTATGATGTTTTTTTAAGGTCGGTGCATATGAAGGGCCACCATTCATACCCAAGGGTAAATCTCATCATTCACCAATAACATATTTTTAATAAGACAGTGACAGGTGAAGGAGCACTGCAGTGGCCAATCAGCTTTCTAATATCCCCCTGTGTCACTGCCCCTATATAAACCTCCTTGTTGTATCCATAACTTGAAGTTTCTTCATAGTTTTCTCCTCACTGGTTAAAGCTGGTTTGATGGTAAAAAACACGTCTACTAACGGACCAACACCACATTTACAAACAGCAGCTAAACGGAGCACAAATCCCTGACAGCACTGCACAACCCTTCTGAATTCAAAATGTATGCCGTAAAGAGCAGAACTCGAGATGATACTTGATGTTAAACAAGGGCTTTTGACCATAAACCAGGTGTGGAAGACTCTTAGGATTAACACGCAAGTATCTGCATTTGTGTCCATCCCTGAAGCAAATTCCAAATTCATAAACAGCCTTGAAATTCATTCATTGCTCTGGTTTATGCCCACGGACATAACATGCAAAAACCGTCTTCTGAAAGGTCACTATCGCTCTCAGAGCTGCTGAAAGAAATTTGAACAGAATAATATAATTTATTTCGCTGATATTTAGAGATGGGACATTTGTGGCTTCAAAAAGCCCGAGGAGGATGACATTGCCATGTGTCGGAAGAGGGTTAAAGAGGCTGATGACTGTTGATCTCCCCTTCACCCTATGTGTTTGGAGGTATACTTTTCAGATTACAGACCACTAATTTTATAGGTCTCTTTTTGGTATGGATTCAGGATTGCCTTTTAATGTTTTAAAAGTGTCTTAAACTAATCCCAAACCAGGGGTGTAGCATGCACAACCAGGTCAAAGCTGAAACGAGGTGAGAATTTCTCTTATTCACACAAATGAGAAATATCTGTGAGGATGTAGAGCCCACACCGTACTTCCACCTTTCGTATATGTGGCCTTGTCCCCAGGATGGCAGCTGGACTGCTAATTAAGCATAAGTGTGTGTACATCCTTACATGTTTGAAAGGCTGTGTCAAAAACAGAGCTAAAAAAGTTCTCAGTAAAATACTTCATAACACCATAAAAAACAATAACATTCTTAACTCTACAGAACAATGCATGAATCATTCATATTTTTTGCCCCAACTTAGAGCGCAGAAGGAAAGAACACAACCAGCTCCCACATGAAAAGAATGAACTAGTAGTAATTATTGCTTGCATAGAAGCTCTTAAAAAGCAAGGACATCATTGTCCTCACAAACGTCACATTGCAAGAGCCTCCTCAAGTGGCCGCAGGGTCCTTTTTGTTTATCAGTGTTCCCGATGACAACTTTAACAATTTATCTCATTCTTCACACATCTAATCACGCAGCTAACAGAAGATATACCCCACAATACCCCACCATATGCTGGAGGGAAAAAAAAAACAGTGACCTGTCTTAAGGGCTATAGGTCTATTGTACGGTCTCCGATTGTGATGTTTTGTCATAGTGGAACATCATAGCACTAACATAAGACTCTAGGCCCTCCCTAGTTCACCTATCGAACACACAGGTCTACAGAGGATCCCGTCAGTACTGCCATACACACAGTACTCTCATACCTAGAGAATAAGGACAGCTATGTACAGATTTAAATTCACTAATTACAGTTTTGCGTTTAATACAGTTACCCTCCTAAAACTGCCTGACAAGTTCCTCAGCCTCAGCCTATTATCCACTCTCTGTGGCGGGGCCAGGGTCTGCACCCATCTGATGCCCATTTGTGTTTCTTCCCTGCTCTCATTAGCAGGTAGCTGGTCATTCTGGCCTCGCTCCCGTCACATAGTCCCTTAACCCTAGTGCAGGGGTGGGCAATCTTATCTGCAAAGGGCCGGTGTGTATACAGGTTTTTGAGGTGACCTTTAGGTCAGCTGTTGAAACCCAGGTGTGAGGACTCTTTAGACAATCAGTCCTCTAATTAGTGACCTAATTAGGGAGTTGCAGGGAAAACCCGCATACACACCGGCCCTTTGCGGATAAGATCGCCCACCCCTGCCCTAGTGTGTTCTACTTGCTCCCTGGACCACTGCATATCTCACTGGGTTGAGCTCCAAGTCTCCAGTTGTGGCTGAGTCAGAAAGCAGCCCCACCAGATTTGTTTATTAGTTTTCTGATTTCCCAGGTGTTTTTATTGTTCCTTTGCTTCTTTGTTTTGCTTTGCCCTGTTTGTGTCCAGTTTGATTTTGATTTTTTTTCTCCTTTTAGTCTTAGTGTAGTTGGCTCTCTGTTACGTTCCCTTGTCTCTAGTGCTTCCCTGTCTTGATGATCGTTATAGTTCACTACTACTTGTGCTCATTTAGTGTTTCCACTCCTTTTGTTTCTCATTGTTCTTATGCCTCTCTTGATTTGGTTAATTGATTATTAGTTGCGCCTGTTCCTTCTTTGCCCTGGTGTTCCTGTTTATTTAAGTGCTTGCCTCTGTTTTATTCCTTAAGCAGTCATTGTGTTGATTATTCTGCCTGTTTGCCGAGTCCTTTTCCCCATGGTTGTCCAGTTCCTTTAGCTGGTGTATATATGATTCTGCTAATTATTCTGCCCTGTTTAGTTCTGACCCCTCGTGGTCCTGTTGTTTTCCTGTTTTTATCCCAGTGTGTTCTGTTTTCTTGAATAAGCCCCCTTTTGTCTTGGAGCCGCTCGTGGCTCTTCACCTTTTTGCCCGCTTACACCATGCTGCCCTGTGACAGAATGACTTTCTCGAAAAGATAATCCCCAGCTTCCACCACAACCTTTAACCCCCTCTCTTATTCCCAAGGCAGTGGGTACCAGGAAGAATGAACTTTGATCTTCAAGCCATCTGGAAGACACTGTCAGAGAACCCAACTGTCCTCAGCTCCTCCTGGTTAAGTCTAACCGATGAGGTGAGACTGCTAGTGAAGGGGGGGGAGTCGTACGGACTCGAGGGCCGTCTGGCACCTAGTGAATTAAGGCAGTTCGCTGAGGTTTGTTGATCCTGGGGTTCCAGCTTCTGTTACATCCGAGCCTTTAGCGCCCAGGCGCCGGCATTCCAGAGCTTCCCGAGTCATTCCGCTCATTCTGGCTTCGCCCCTGTAGTGCTCCCTGATGCCATTGTGTCCCCCTTGCCCTCCAGCTGTCACTGCAAGGTGTGCAACCAACTTCCAGGCTACTGCAAACCCCGAAAATATGGATGCAGAGGGCACCATGCTTGAGAACTTCAAATGGGACCCTCTGGGTCTCAGCCCCAATCCATGGACCCCTACTTCCAGTCGAAGTTTGGGCCACCCCAGGCCCAGGGGCCGTCACCGTTATCACTGGGGGCTAAGTACGGGGCCGGTAGGTTCTCTATCCCCCGAAGGGAGAGATGGGGGCACACCAGTCAGACCAACTGTCCAGTCTCTTTGGAAAGCCAACCTTTCACTTCCATTTCTGAGCATGCCACCCAGTCCAATTCTTTCTGTGTCCTTCCATTCCTCTTCCCCTACTACTACCTCTTCCATAGCTAAAGCCCTGACATCACTTGAGGACATCAGGAGGGCCCACAGCATCATGAAGGACAGTAGCCCCCCCCAGCACAGACTGTTCACACTTGTACCATCATGTAGGTGCTACAGAAGTTTGAAAGCAAGGACCACTAGACTCCAAAACAGTTTTTACTTACAGGCCATCAGGCTGTAAACGACTCGAATCCACTCCCCCCTCCTCCTTATAGGCAGAACAGGGCCCCTGGTTTCGCTTAGTTGCAGAGGAAGTGAAATGATCGATTCGGGTTTCATAGGTCAGTGGCAGAGATGGCCCTGGGTTCATACGGGAGTTTTAAACCTGGTGTGGATGCAAACTCTGTCATCCTTTTAGTTAATATAACAAGTATAGGGATCTTTCCTTTGTTTCAAAACAAAAAAAGTTGAATTTAACTTTAAAGCCACATGCAATTTCAACGCTTAAAATACACTGTAATGTACCTGATATAGTTCTTAGGGACTTTATCTATAAACTTCTAAACTTGTATAGAGTCTAGTGGATGCAATGGTAAGATTAGCCATTCAAGCAGCAACTGCACATCTGATTGCCTCATTACAAGATCTGAGAGAAGGTGAAGCTGTTAATCTCACACATAAGAGCCTGTCACACTATATTATTGCTTTGCCTTTCAACAATAACTCGGGGCAGAAGTATCAGAAACTCTCTATCCCGACAAATATTGTCTATATAATTGCATGTGTTAAATTGAGGGTACTGATGATTATGCAGGATGTCTCAGTGGGTAGTGCTCCAAAGAGTGGAGGGTTTGAAGCCTGTCTCTGGTCTGTGTGTATGGAGTTTATTCTTCTTGGATAGTTGGGTGATGTAGTTCCCATCCAAAGACATACAGGTAGGTTAACTGAAGATTGTCCATATTGTGATTGTGTGTGCCTACCATTATGGGGACACAATTTACCTGTAACGTGATAAATATCCGGTTTTCTTCCCTTATGGTGACCAGTTTCCCGGTCGACGTGTGTGTGTGTGTGCCCTGTGATAGACAAGCTTCCCATCCAGAATATCTCTGTCCTACGTGTTCCAGAATGAAGTCTACCTCCTAAAGGAATTTACCACGTGATGCAATTACTCACAAGCAACAACATGGTACATAAACAATCATAATTAATTGTCATTAATTGTTTTTGTCATATTACATTATGCCAAAGGCCTCTCTAAAGCACTGACATTATATATTTGATGGTCTGGACAAAAATGTTTCTTTGCATCTTAAGTTGCATAATACATAAATATAAGCTTTTCCAAGCCCCAAGTGAATGTGATTCTCAACTGTAAATGTCAACAGGTGTATTTCTTTTAAAGAGGGAGAATTATTACACAAGACACAATTATGATGACTGATATGGAGAGGTGGTGGCAGCTGAAATGACATTTCATCAAGGAAAAGGTCAAATGTGTCATTTTTTTCTGCCCCTTGCTGCTAAGGTGTATAAACAAGCATGTTATTATAAAAGGTCAGAAATCATGAAAGTGTTTCACAATAAAAAAAATGGGATTTCAAATTAAATTACAATTTAATAGGAATATCTATTTAAATTTAAGTCTCTTGTCCAGGACCCTTACATGAACAAAAACAAAATGATGTTTAAGCAGTGAAGATTAAAATACATCAGAAGGAAAACCTGTGATTGATGTAAGAAAGGCAAGCAACTGAAATCTTTTTAAAATACATAACACATTTAGCATTATTAAATATCATGCAGAGGGACACTGAAAATAGTGTACCATATCCTTGGTTCTTTTAGCCAATACCAAAATTCTGAAGATGAAATCTCTTAGAAGGGAAGCAATTTGAGAGTTTTCAAGTAAATTTACAGGAGGGGAAGTCTTTCCACAACCCTTGCAAAATTAATCAAGACTTGCAAAACTGGTTGCATAATTAGCATTAATGACCCACAAATCTTCAAGGTCCTTTGCCAGGTGTTCAAAGTCCACCTATTCTGCAGTTTCTGGGTTTAAATTTATGAATTTGATCAACAGCCTCATCCAGATGGCCAGACTGAATCCCTCCAGTGCCCTGAGAGCCAAAGATGACACACAAGCGGTTTTACTAAGCAGTCCCTTGCAAACGCAGCATCCAACCTTTCCTGGAAGTTTTGTGCGTCTCCCTATAATTAATAGCAGCATTGTTGCCACATTGCTATTTTGAGGCAGCGCAAAGTGATTGAACTTTAATAAAGTTCCAATAAAAACCTGGCGCTCTTTTGACGATCTAACACAAAATATAAAGCGCAAGACGCAACTAATATTGATGGATGTGTCCAAAACCATTTAGCTGTTTTGACAGCAAAAAACAAACATAAAAACAAACTTTGCGCCAGCACAATGTGAAAAAGGGTTGTCCTAATTATTCAGAGGAGTGTTTCGGGCGTAACATACAATGAACTAATCGGAATGGCGTGTCACCTCACCTTTCAAAGGCAGCAGCGCATGAGTTAAAGCGGAGTGCAATTTTAGCAGCATGCTTACCTGGCGACCATACGGCTTAAGTGAACGAACGTGCGCATATCATCTATGGGAGCACCACTGTTACACCTAAGCCTTTCTCGGTGAATTAGGCGTTGGATGAGGGAACAGCGAGTGTATCTTCATTTTCTGGCATCCCTACATCATCCGCCCAGTGTCGAGTGCGGTATAATGATATGTCAGAAGATGAACGGAAATGCGCTGCTAATGAGCTCAGCGGCTCGAACGGGGACTTATCTATGTTAACTGTGCGCCTTTTATTTTAATTTTGGGTATGCAGTTTGCAAAGTAAAAGTACAAACTTTGTTCAAACAAAACACAACCTACAGTTTAAGGTGTTTTGAAATGTTCAAATTAAAGGCAGTATGGTTGTTATTTTTCTAGATCTCACAATTTAGATTCCTTACCAGGCTACAGACGATTCAGCTCTTCTGCCAGCTGATCCTTCCTTGCCCGTGCTGTCGGCGTACACTCCTTCGTTGGCGTCAGGGTATGCAGTTCAGCATCACGTCTTCTAAAGTCCTCCAATGTTTTCTCATTTATCACGCATGGCCATGTTTTGCAACATACATGTCACAATCAATGCAACGACCTTCTGAGGGCTGTACTGTAATGTTCCACGTGAGTTATCTAAACATCTGAAATGCACTTTCTGCAATCGAAATGTCGTTTGTGTTTAACTCTGATAATGAACTAAAAAAGATTTTTTAATGATACGGTTTTATTTTTTTTTTCCTTTTGGCATTTCATTAAACAGTATATGATTACCTCTAAGGACCAGGTACGCTATAATAAAACCTATATAAATTAAATTAATTAGAAAAACATTAGTACACCTCCAGTCAATAAGAAGCGATGTGCACCTGCATGTGTGTAAAACGCGCCATATAAATACCGGTTCACAAAGCGCCATTGACTTTAGACATGGATTTTGTTGGTCTGAAGCTTATTGTTACTGCGTTGCCATAAAATAATGTGGCAACAGAGCAGCGAGGGAGAGGATGAAAAACCACGCCACTCTGTTAATTTCTCCCAAAGAATTAAGTGCAAGGGATTGCAACCCACTCCAATTTAAAAGGACACAGATCCTTAATCACTGCACAGTTGACGTGAAGACCATGAACACTCCCTTTTTTAACACACTCCAGAGAAAAAAAGAACCAAACATTAAATGAATGGACTACTTTAAAAAAGAACCAAGTAGTATAAATCAATAAATTTGAAATAAAACAGCAAAAACACAAGAAACCTAAGCAAACCGGCAGCTGTTACCTTGGGGTAGCAGGCTGACAGGGATTGTACTGCAAGGGCCCCTACATCGCACCGTGTAGATACACAAGCGGGGAAGTGAGCTGAGCTGAATGACATTTTAAAAAGCAAGATTATTCTGGTATTTCCAGATAAAGTTAGCAGAGTGGGGTGTGTGTGTGTGTGTGTGTGTGTGTGTGTGTGTGCATGGGGTGGGGGGTGGGGGGGGCTAGCCAGCACCCAGCCCCAGTTGTCTGTTATCCACCTCCCTGAGGTCAATATGCCTAAGGTGGGATGTCTGCTATCGGCTGCAGAGCATTGCTTTCAATATACTTCTGCCTACATGCATGGCATTTAACACTGAAGAGCTTTAACAAAAGAAACGACTGATGTTCTCTTGTGCAGAAATTAGATAAATTCAGTATCCCTTCCTTTCAACTTCGAGCTTCCTCAGCTAAGGTTCACCGAAGATATTCAATGACTACATTACTGTGGAAAAAAGTAAACAGATATTTAGCTGAAGGACAAGACACATAAATTATCCACTATCTCTCAGTCTCACCACATTATGTTTTTGCTGTGTCACCCTAGTATTACTTCTTTGCTTCTTGGCTGGATTTAAATGGCTGGCATTTCCAAAAATTCATCACAAGAAGTCAGACAAATTGCAATTTGTTTGCCTTGGTGAGAAAGGCGCCCATCTGTCACCCATGGCTGTAATTCGTGTTTTCCTGAGAACATTTCAGACATTAATGTGACATTGGACAGACACACATCATCTACACACATTATCACTTTATATAGTTGTACATGTACAACCTGCGATGAATATGCTTGCAAAAGCTCAGTCTAATATTATTCTGTTATAATTAAGCATATTACAGTATTTGGTGTTTCCATTAAAGAACAATATACCTATTCTGTCCACGTCAATGCCATCAAAAAGTCTGCATTCCGTAAGCTTGTAAGTCATTAGCAAAAAGCATTTTAAAAGCGAGAGGCAAACGTCAAGATTCCTACTGAGAAGTTCACATTCGACTCCTGAGAAATGTTCAATGTTCAAACATGCATCTGGGGAAACAGACTGGCTCTCAGCTGTTAAGCATTGTGTTTGCTGTAGCAACCTTTTCAGGCTGTAATCACAAAGGTGTATCAAGGGTCATTTTGTAAAACAGACACCACACTCCCCTCACACATTATTGCAGGCCAAATTCTCTCATCCTTCTTCTGTCTGAGACAGGCAGCAAATGGCCCGACCCGGGCAAATATGTCCTTTGTTAATGATGTTGGCCACACCATTTGATCACACAGAAAATCAGATCTGCAGTAAATGCACTGTATGCGTTTTGAATTGGGGCCACTTGATTTTATGTCTCGCAGGAAAAAAGCAAACAGGCCTCTTTTTGAAATCTATAGCACCACAATAACCTACAGCATTTTTGCATAAAAGTCGTGTCTTTACGTTTTTCCTGAGGGTTGCATTTTATTTCTCCTTTTAGTGTATGCCGGGAGACACGGCAATCATGGATAAACGAGATCCATCATGTCCCCATCATTTGCCATCATCTCTGCTGCAATTAACATCGAACGACAGGAAAACGGCAGCTGAGGAAAGCATCTGGAGCGATTTGTGACTGCAGTCCTTCACTCACGACGGTGGAACAAAACAGCTCTCAGAGAATGATCCCTGTCATTACTCAACCGTCTTCCCGTGGCACTTAAGTTTATTCGTCTAATCAGCATCGCTTACATAACAGCACATACACTACGAGTGATTCCCAGCACATAAAACAGTTAAATAAATGTTTGACGATGCAGCCTTTAAAAGGCGAGGGGGGAAATTCACGTCGGGGACACACACACACACACACACACACACACACACACCAGGCAAAGTGCTCTGATAACACACCATGCTCTTTTTCCCCAGAGGAAAACAAGAATAAAAGTAAGGCTTCTAAAATCTTCCATAAACCAGTGATGTAATTCCTACTTGCTTGTCTCTGGCAAACTGCAAACAGCTTCTATTTTATGTAAACACATGCATGAAAAGACACTCAAGCCCTGTTTCAAATTTCTTAAGTCAACCCCATCAAATCAGATATAGAGAAGTAAGATGTGTCACCTCAGCCTAACCTAATAAACACAGAGAGCTGAGCGCTTATCAGCCCAGTAGAAAGAATCAGCTAAAAATTGGGTCATTAACAGCATTTAATTGGGGTTATAAATATACATACGTGACAAATTGTTGGCAGGCTGAGAAATATGGTTACATTTAAAGATGTTTTCATTTATTTTTCTCTCTGGTTTGTCAGTTAAGGTATTTAAAGTGCAGACTTGGCTTGCGATTGTTGGCATAGGATCATAAGGAGGCAGCAGTCTGCATTTTGAGAGTTTAGGTGCAGATCTGGTAGGTGGAAGGATACTCCATTACCAGGAAATTACATTCTGTGGGGGGGGGGGGGGGGGGTTT
>JAODKF010000001.1:47979902-47995609 GCA_026779585.1 Mormyrus proboscirostris | reverse complement strand
ACAAGAACCGAACCCGCAACCCGGGGAGCTGAAAGCCCACAGCGCAGAGAGGAGTCAGGACAAGAACCGAACCCGCAACCCGGGGAGCTGAGCCAGAGATGGCACATAATCCCGCCCTTTTTCGAGTTTGTTTTTTGACCTTTCAATGGAATGGCTAAAAATAAAGCAGGGAAGAAGAAAGAGAAGGCAAGAGACCTTTCTGGATTCTTGCCAGTCCCTTCCAGTCCAAAAAAAAGCCCTTATTTAATACCTACCATGATGCTGAGCGATTCGTGGATTGCTGTTCATTCCTTAAGATGCATCTTTAAAAGGCTGCATTTGTCATACTGTAGCTGGCAGGGTGTGTTTTTAACTGGGACGGCTGAGTGGACTGTCAGTCAGACTAATCATGTTGATGTTTTTACAGCTGGCGAAAGGTGGGTTTTTAGGTCCTTTTTTCTGTCGTTAGCTTTGCATCTTTCTGGCCTGTTCATATCCAACTAAAATGCATCGGTTTAAAATTATGGGTTTTATTAGGCAAAAGGGTAAAACACTCCTATTACCTAAAACAAAAAAGCATTCTGTTTTTATTTCTTAGGAAAACACTGGATATGTAATTTGCAGCCGCGACGTACCTCCCATGTCCAAATTATTTCTAAATTTCCATTTAGAAATAGGCAATAATGAGTAATGTGAAATTCTCACTGACATTTATGATCTGCTGGAAGTCAGAAGCAGTTGAGATCTAAGCTCATGTCGACATATCCTGCGATACAGAGAGACAGTGATGCGCGGGATCTGCGTTGAACATTGTGCGACTCATCCGAGCCTCGCATGAGATCTTCAAAAACGATTCCTCATGAGAAGAATTCAAGAAACGCCAGGCAGAGCAGTAAGTGTCAAATTCGCACTGCAGGGATACACTTGAATGATGAAAATATGTTCCTGTATATATACATATTTTTCTTTCTCCTGGAAAAATATGCAAGTACACCATGTTAACGAAGAAACCCAAACACTGCGGATATTCCTCTGAAAAGACCGGATATGTTTATGCATTTCCATATTTCACTGAACCAACAAAGTGAACCAACAAATCAACATCAAAGCTATATATCAAATTACCTGGACATGGAAACAGCTTTGCCATGCTTCTCTTTTACAAAGTTTAAATGTTTAGTTTCTAAGTTAATGTACAGTTTCTCGGTAGAGAATAATACTGTCTGATACCTTCATTAAATTATTATCTCAAATCAGGCTAACAGCTTTTCCCCATGCAATTTAATATACCAAGATAACAATTCTAAGATAGCAGTAATTAAATAATGCTAATTGGAGTTTATAATTAAATAGTTAATTAGGAAGGTCCTGCCCAGCTTAAGATAACCAAATAATACTGCATCTAATAGCAGAAAGATGATTAAAATAATTTAAATAAAAAAAAAAACATTACTTCCAAGCACCATTGGGCACTTTAAATGTTAGCTATCCACTTGGACTGTGAGAAGATAAACAAATACAGTATATTTTTTTGAGATTTTTTTCCGTGAACTTCAGAAGGTTTGCTTTGCATTTCTAATGTATCTCTGAGAGACGAAAATCCTGGTTGCCAAGCAACAAACATGCAAAGCAGTGCAAGCTTAAGAACATTTAAGATTTCACTTTGTGTTGTATCGGTAAACCTTTACAAAGATGATGAGACGAGACTGTACTGTATTAGGTCAATATATATAAAACCTTAAACATTAAATGGTAAAAATATCAAAGAATATTTTCTTTAAAATATAGCAATTTCTTGGTGCAGTTGCTGCTTTAATGATAGTGCCAATATACATAATAAATGTATGTTTGTATTTATAAAATATAAAGCAAAAGCCTTAATGATGAAGAGCAGACCTTTGGCTTTTCATAATCAGTTTTGGGAAACAGCAGCAGATCCCCTACATACCACAGCTATATTGCTTTCATCGCACTAAAATCAGGCCCTGCTCTAAGCACAGACACCAAACGAAGACCTGAAGTGGAGGTAACCAGTTATAAAGGGCTTTGAACAAGCCGGAGGAGCCCTAATTAGTGGTGAGTTTTGCCGACTCGCACAGAGCAAAGCTGTACATTTGTACAACTGAATATTCCATCCCAAGGCCCTGTCAGCTCTGACAAGCCTGCTACAGGGCGGAAAAGCATGGCGTAATGTGAACGATTTTTAACATTTCCCCTCTCACCTTAAGGACTTCTACAAGGGCATGTGTGGATCACTTCCACATTAGCTGATTACCCCACCTGGAGTGAAGTTCTACTGTTTATAAAAAGAAAAGCATGGAGTAGATCGCGCGCTGATGTATGCGCAGGTAGCAGCTGAGTGTGTCTCGGTGCAGCCTGCCTAGCGCGAAATGACAATCTGGAACGTGGCGGACCCGCCACCCTGCCCAGTGAAAGATGATGTGCTGTAGGACACTCTGAGTTGGCTGGAAGCTGTCCAGATTAATTATAAGACGTCCGCAAACAACCGGGGGTCTGACCTGCCCCTGGCACATTTCCATTCCCCTCTGACAGGGGTGTGGACACCCTTGGAGACGCCGCGTGGATTTATCTGACAATCTTAAGAGGCCGAGAGCAGCGGTCTTGCCGCCTGATTTATAAAGAATAGATAAGATTGATCAAGCTAAGCGTGGGTGTGGAAAGAGAGGCCTGGCGTGAAATAAATGACCGCTAGCAGAAGCAGGCTGTGGGTGCTGGTTTCAGCTAAGCTACAAAGATTATCCTCTATTTAAATAAGAATGGAGAAAGGTCATCGGGCCAGCAGTGGGGTTAGGGTGCAGCCTTAAGGCAGCATTTAAATGGAGGGATGAGTCGTTTTCTTGCTTTTAGTGTGGCCTGAGGAGGGGAATCAGAAGCAAACACATGCGGGTAGATGACCAGGGCTGCAGTTCCCCCATCATGAATTATCACTCAAAGCGATGAACAGCACAGCCCGCAGGGGCTTCATTCTTATCCAATGGGTTTCTTACCCCATTTCCTCCCCAATATCCTTTTATTTGACCACATAAAAAAACACACCGGAGATTAGCAAGCGCATATTCACCCCTGCATCGATCACGCGGAAGAGGGCTCCTTCTGCCGCAGAGTAATTGGACATTCCATTCATTACCCCAATAGGCCTTAATCAGATCTCGAAAAGGACACTTGCCGATTTGAATACAATATGGATGTGGGAGGGATGCAGTTAATCAAGGAGACGCTCACCTCGTACATCGCAGCAAAAACAGCTAGAGGCATGAGTCCCGGTGGACATCTTCGGATAGGCAGCCGTGAAGATGCGTCGTACGAGACGGAACCTTCATCATATGATCAAGTCATCATTAAGCATCACTGACATACCTTGTGACCAATGGATACCAGAAAAACAATCAAAGTTAAATATAATGAGGGCAGCGATTGCTTGCTGGATGTGGGAAAGACGTAAATCTGGAACGGGCTCAAATGTGTAAATCCAGAAGCCTTTCGAAAGATGTGAGACTGCAGATGCAAAGGATGCAAACCGGGACCGTAACCGACACCCGGTTCCTATCTGTGAAACGTGCATAGCGCCACAGATCGAAAACAATGATGTGATCAGAAGCACAATCTTGCTCTGTGCTGATGCTTATGAATGGATGTATGAGGCTGACCCAGAGGCACAGCCCCTTGAGGGACGAGTCAGGAAACAATATTGGAAGAACCATCCTTACTTACACTAATATAAAAAAACATATAGAAATCTCTACAAAAACAAATATCACCTGCACTAGAGAATGTCGAAGGAATTATTAAAATCATGATAAGAACATTGCGGCTATATAGGAGGAAAAAAACGTATTACAGAGACTTGAGCTGTGGCAGCTCTGGGAGGGATTGAAGAGATGTGAGTGGAGAATCAGACCCTGGGGTAGGTGCTACTGAGATGAAGACCTCAGTCAGCCTATTGATCGAGAAAGAAGGTTCTAGGGTCACAACAAAGGGAAGGCATCACTGACACCAATAAACTCGATGTTATTACAAGAAAAACAACATCCAATGGCGGAACATCACAGCCGATGACATCACCAAGCAAACCTTTTTCCTCATTGTATAAAGTGATACACTTCAGGCTGTTTATGTAAATCTTCACGCGAACAAGACACAAGAAGAACTGTGTGAGTTATACTAGTTAATTATCTTTAATTATCCTTTTGGACTTCTTGGGTTTATAGCTGGCAAATGAAAACAGACGTTAAGTGAATAAACCAGGAAGGTCATGCAATCTGTCTCCAGATGGCAATTAAGTCTTGTTTAAACAATTAAATGCAATTCTTCAATTTCACCTAGAAGTAAAAGGCATACTGGTGATGTTATTGGTAGTATATCAAAGCGTTCATTGACTGATGTCACATAGGCCAGTTCTGTTCTTTAGCATTCACTTGTCTAATATACAAATTCTATGAAGTATTATCGGTTTTTAAAAACTTGTTTTGAAAAGAATAACCTTTGAAGCCGAAAAACAAATTGCTTTTTTTCTGGATTGGGAACTAATAACTAACACTGAATACTTAAAACAAAAAATGTGATGTGCCAAAAGAAAGAAAAAGAAGTAAAAACCTTTTTCCATATAAACCCTGGCAGAAAAGAGATACATTATTAATAATCAGGGCTTTCTTCAATTTACAATTAAACAATTTTACCCTAAATATCTCCACGTGGGACGCAGTGAAAGCAGACAATGTGAAAGTCGTCTGAACTACCTACTCGTCCATTTCTCATCTTATTAACAACCCCTATCAGTGCCTGCCTCCATTACAAATAAATTTCTCATCATGCGAACTGATAAGAGAGAAGCGGAGTCTGATTTTCCCTCCAAGATGTGAGGCACGCAGTTCCTTTAATCATCCACCGGGAGTGCTGAGGCACCATTGTGTGCCGGGATCGATGCTCTCCTTTTAAGCGGCTACCTGTTTCACCTACGAAACCCGGATGCCTAAAAGCAGGGCTGTCTTCTCTTTAAATGCTGAAAATGTTTAGTGGTGAGGCCCCGAGTCCCTGTTCCAGTCAATAGTTATACAAAGGGCCGTGAACAAAGATGTGTTTTGCATGTTGGTTACCCAAAAAGCAACACCAAAGTACAGCGGAGAAGCCACAATATTATGCAGGTGGTCCTCAGTGTTATGGATTTCCAGGCATTTCCACTTTCATTCCCTCTGCAGTAAATTGGCTGCCACCAGGGTCTGCCCCGATCTGCCTGCTAAAAATGAAGACTGAGGCACCTCAGACAGGCCTGTCAATTTGCTCCCAATAGCAGAGGACAAACAGGCACAAAGTCTCCCCTCTCAGTCCAATTCTCAACCCTAATAAACTAATCTGAATTGATGCGCAAAGAGGGAAAACTGTTAAATAATGTGCTGGCGGGTCATTGGATTACAGCCTCTTTCGCTGCTATACAAAAAATAAAAACAAAAACATATTTATAAAAAACAAAAAACAAATAGATCCTCTTTTGCTTTGTGGGCCAAGGAGGGGACACTAGTTTCAATCCGTGGCATTTGGGTGCATGGAGAAAAAATATTAATTGTAAAATAGAGCATCCCATTTATTGGGGTGCTGCTACGTTCACCGTACCTGTCAGAGGAATTTTCCATTTCATTTAGATTGATGTTCTAGGGGGTGCTGGAAAGATGGCATCTTCATTTCATTCGCTGTTTAAAGGCTTTATTCCCACGTGCAAATGAAAACAAAGAGCTGGCCTGGTGCGACCAAGAAAAATGGGAACGGTCTGCGGCCATTGATATAAACGGCGGCGAGGTAATTGAGGCATTTCTGCATTCACAGATAAAGTGCTTTTCCCCAGACGAAACAGCTCAAGACACTGAGCCAGAGCTGAGGTTGCTGTGCGTTTCCAAAAACTGAGTTTACCGGCATGCAGTCTGCTCCGGCCTAGATTAAAAGGACTTAATTCAAATCTTTCCAACGTTCTCCCCAGGTGAGTAATGGTAATAAGGAATTATGGCTGTAAAGTATCATTATAACAAAGGCCTGAAATCCCTTGGATGCTGTTTTAAATTAGACAGTTGGATTTTTCAGTGCCAAGCGCTTTAGGTAGGGTAAATACAAATAATGATTCACAATATTGAAAAAGACTGGAGGGAATTAAATTATAAGAGCTTGATGAATGACGTCCAGCAACAAACTCAAAACATGGCTTCACACTGAGATGTACCTCTTGTAAAGTAATTTTTATATTATGACGAAGGGTAAAAGTTTTCACATTATACAGAGTGCGAGAATGCGAGCATCGCACAGACAACTGCATTACCACCTTCTGTCAATAAACAAGTTAGCGATACCAGTAGACAAACAAAGCGAAACAGCACACAGACAACTGCATTTCAGCAATTAAATATTCTACAATTTCATTATTATTCTGAAAGGAACGCAAATGAATCATGCATGACACATAGGTCATTCTCTACGATGGGCTATGGAGGTGTCGGTTTCATGTAGTAATTACAAAGAAAACAATGTATTAAGTACTGCTACCAGCTTTGTGCAGCAGGTGGCGCAGTTGTTAGGGTTATGGATTTAAGTTCCTGGTGGAACACCGGAGAGAGAACAAATGATTGAGTAAAGCATTCAGCTCAAACCTCTAATTATGTAAATATTTTAGAGGAAAATCTGCATTACTCTCTCTGATGGTTTTGAAGAACATACCATTTATCTTCATATATTCCATGATTATCTTCCATAAAAGGACATTATAACTAGTGTACTACCTCACAAGATCACACATGCAGTCTTTTGGTATATTTTGCTTTCAGGCTGGTATTTCAAGAAAATCAAATGCAGTTTATGGAAAACTAAATGGAGTGACTGTCCAGTAATAATGGACTGAAGGCTATCATGAGCAAATGCTCCTGATTAATGAGGTACCCAAAGGCATGTTCCCTTGGACGGATACTTGCTGAAATTTCCCTGGATGAGTACAAACTCAAATGACACTCTCCAGTCCTCATAATCTGCCAGCCAAAGACAGCATGCCTTAAAGGCACCTGGGAAATATGATTCTTTCAATAACAGAAATGATTTCTTACCCCAACTGTGAATACAAAATATCCAGTGGGGCATTTTAAGTTCTTTTGGACCATCTGTGATTAAGAGACCATTCAGACACGTGTATGACGTAGTCAAACGATCAATAAAATTGCAGTTAAATACCAACACATAAGGTACTAAAAGCTTAGGAGGCTGCTTACCATCCCTGTTTTTTGCATACCATGTTTTACTCTCCTCAAAAAGCAGCTGGAACTAGAGTACTATAGTTTACTGCCATTGTCACATCCGACAGGACCCCTCATTTGTTGCCAGGACCAGAGATGCAATCAGATCTGTGAGCCTCTGCGCATGCACTAAGTGTCTGGTTCTGTCAGCTTTTCAGCCCATGGAAAGTGGAAAACCAGTTAGTCATCTCCTCCGCAGCTGCTGCGAAAAGGTCCGGTGATCACGAGTTCAAACCCCCCTTTTATGCTTTATTTAAGCATTTTTTAGCACTCCTTTCATTTACTAATTAACTCTGCTGTTTTTGGTTAAAGCTTAGACTTCCCTTCATCCGAACCAGGCAAAAGTGTAATTACTATCAATTAATTAATTAAATGATTACTCCCTTAATGAGCTGCAAATAGCTAAACTGGAAAGGAAAGCTTGGTTATATGCGGACATCATATATCGGTTACAAGAAAGTATTTCAGGAGTCAAGACAGGGGGTTGTTTATTACATCTGTGAGACATAAAAGTTTCTCCTGAAGCTGCATGAGCGTTAACTAATTAAAGTGTGGGCGAGGAACGGGCTCCTTTGGAAAATGAATTTGGTGTTTTTCTAAGGAACGGCCATTCTGTAATGCAATTACTGCACTTGCAGCAATTACCCAGACACAGCACCTGTGGATAAATTAAAATTAATTCAGTAATTAAATGTTAGCCATATATCCTAATCATATCCTTACCACTAGGTGGTGCTGACACCAAATACTGTACCTTAAATCCATGCTAGCTTTGGCTTTAGAACACAAAAACCATATGGTACGAATATGCGAAATGCCACGCTGGAGCATTTCTATCATGTCAAAAAATTTGCCAAGTCACTTGAATATCCAAGCTACTCAACTGCTAATTGTCACTGATTTTGCAGCTGTGATGTTTTCTGCTATGTACATTGCAGAATGTAATCATTGTGCGAGGTTTTTATTACCCATCCATCCCTTCAGTCTTCCATCCATCCATCCATCCATCCATCCATCTTTTGTACCTGCTTGTCCTATGTGGGGTTGCATGGGTTCCAGAGCCAATCCCAGAAGCTACGGGCATAAGGCATGGAATGGCCCAGGACAGGGTGCCAACCCATCACAGGGCACACACACTATTGACACACATATTGACATAAACAGTAAGAAAATAAGGTGTCAAGTTTTTTCACCCTCAATCCAGGAAAATGGTTTATTCAAACAATCATATATTGTAATGAAAATACTACAACCAATCATAAAATATTTATGTCTACATTTTGTATATATTTCACAAACCTATTACTAGATGATACCAAAACATAAATATCCATAATTTCTCAAAAAATACATTCACTTGTAATATGTGCAGTTATGTAATTTTTTTGAGTAATAATTTGACTTTGACTTTTTTTTTTATTTGATTATTTAGAAGCTTTTATTTAAGCTTAAAATAAATGTATCGCTTGCAGCCGCTTCTGGAATCAAACGGGGAGGTTTATTCATATTTAACAGACAAAAAAAAGTGTAAATCTGCTCATGCTGTGACATAGAGTCTATAATCCACACTTCCTGTTGTCAGGGGACTTAAGCACTGACTAGGAGGATGATACTTGGCTCCATGCTACTGCATAACTAACGGCACTGGCAATGTCCAACCATCCTCGTCTGAAGCAGCAGAGCACAGAAACACAGGGGATACTCATGGGAGCAACATGGCCGCAGAATGGCAGCTTGAGTGATGTCTTCTTACCTTTTAAAGTCGGGGATAACAGCTAAAGGACAGTAGTGCTACCATTACGGCAGCTTGTCACCAAAGACAACTTAATGCATCTGTCTATCATCAGCCGAGACGAAAGCAGACACTGTATTTTCAGTACAGAAAAACGGCCCACGTGTATTTTCTGTGGCTGTTAGCCCTCTTGTGGTAGAACTCTGCATTGCACTTTTCTTTCCAACAGGATTAAAATCCATCCTTCCATCCATCCAGTTCATGTAACTGCTTCTGAGTGAAGCTGGATAATGGACATGAATTCAAAGATGAGCAGTTTAGAGGAAACAATGATAAGGAGGAGGAGGAGGAGATGGATGGATGGATGGATGGATGGATGGATGGATAGATAGATAGATAGATAGATAGATAGATAGATAGATAGATAGATATAAATAAACAATACAAATTAATATACAAACAAACCAATGAATTGCCCGATAGGACATATACATTGGCTGCAGGTTTTTTTTTTTAACCTACAATGAAGGTCTTTCGCTGTTTCACACATTGTCTGTTTTTTCCACAAGTCAGGAGTTTTCGCTTTATATCCTCTATATAACTTAACATTCCCTAGCACTATATTTCACAGCTTAAATTTACTTACACTAGCAGTAAATATACAAGATTGTAAAACCCATGCACACTTATCCACAGTGGCTTCTTATATGCTGTTTACAACAGAACAATGAGCCAAACTGTTGACTCACGCTGTCTTTTTTGCGCCTTCTAAACAGACATCAAGCATAACAATGCTAAACCAGGCTGGATTCATATTTTTCCAGAATAATAAGACAGAAAGTGGTGTTGACAGTAAGGCAGGTTACACTGATTCAGATAGTCAAATGAGGAAGTGTTAAGCGATCTCAGGCTATACGTGAGACCGTATTACATAATTTTATTATAGATAACATGAGCTAAATTTGTAAGCACTGCAAATATAGTTATGAGTTGCAGAGTAGTATGGACTGTAGGATACAGAGTGAAAAACAACAACATACCACTCAAATGCTGCATTGTCATGACTTATAGAGAAAGAGGCAGAAGAAGGAAAACTATTTTTCCTCCTGGCTTATTAAAAATAAACTATCTGGCCTGTTCACTTCCATTGAAAAGCAGTGGATGTGTTCATGATTGATATAGTTCGCCACAAAGGCACAGTGGCCAACAATAACAAGGCAAAACACTGAGAATTCATGGTCCCACTGGATTATGAGTTTCTGGCCACAAAACGCACCATCAAACCCAGGATAGGTTCGCATCGTGGGACACCACCAAAACCTTCCCACTTAATCAAATACGGTCATGTTTCACCACTCAAAAGACTGGAGAGAAAACAATTGGTCCATCCTGCTTGACAAAAGAGAAAGTAGGATTTTAGAAGGAACCTATTAGGTGAGGTTATGTCTACTCACATCTCAGACTGATAAATGGGCAGGGCTGCTACTTTAATTCCCTCATTGTTGTGGCTGGCGTAGAGGATGAGACTGTGTCTGGCTGCCCAGGGGTATATCCACCCCCCCCACACACACACACACACACACACACACACACACACACACTCAGACTTTGGTGATGGCCTAGATGCCGTTCTTGGTAAGGCTCCCTCCAAAAGTGACTATTTATATTAAAGCAGCCTAAGCCGAGATGGGGGGGGGGGGCTTTTGTGTTCCATTCAGGGCACACTTCACCAGCCATGGTGGAGGGGAGAGGGCACCACCTGGGGATAGCTGCACATAAAGCATCCTGGCTTAGAGGAGGAAGAGGAGAAGCAGAGACACCCGCACAGAATAATTCGATCCTTCAAGTGACTGGCAAGATGAAGACTCGAAACTGGTGGATCCCCTTCTTCTGTCTTGGGTTTCCTCATTGTGTAAAAGCCAGAGGTTCCCAACTCGTATTGCACCAAGCTACAGAACATTGGGGCTTTAGTGGAGGGCTTGGTTCATTTCCAAAAACAAACTCATGTTCTGATTGCATCTGAAAAAAATGGAAACAATTAAACCTATTAAATTGCTGATTGATGTGCTGGTATCCCCCAAATGTTTCACTGCTCCGTGACACATTTGTATGACATAAACAAGCCACTGATTTTGCAGCTGTGATGTCTTCTGCTATGTACATTGCAGAATGTAATCATCGTGTGAGGTTTTCTTTATCCCTTCATCCCTCCATTCATCCATCCATCCATCCATCCATCCATCCATCAAATGGTTAGTGACCCCTAAAGTAAGCAACCAGCCTCCAGAGACACTGTGCACGGATTCTGCATGTGGTCTTATGCATCCATCCAATGAGACTCACCATCCGTGTTATGATGACTTCATCTTTAATTCCACCCTTTGCCACCCTCAGAAAGCAGCTGAGGTCGCATTGCCATATAACCGTACAGCGTAATGGGTTAATAACAAGCTGGCCCATTCTTGATTACCCTCTTTACCAAAGTTTATCGGCCATGGTCTCCCTTCCCAAGGCTTGATCCACTAAGGGCAGCCAGACTCCCCTGAGACTTGTAGACCTAACTGAAATTGGTGTATAATAAGAATGTGCAGTATACTGGAGGAGTGTGCAATATTTCAGCAATACTATTATAAGTATTTGCCCCTCCATTAACCTAGGGACCTAGATTGATAGCATATTGATAGCAAAGTGCTATGAAGTTGACTCAATACCATGTGTAAAGAGCTGTAGAGTTCCCCCAGGTCCACAGTGCAACACACAGAAAAATTAGGGGCTATACTGTATGTGCATGCACTTATCCACAAGTCATAACACATATTCAACCTATGGTCAAGCACTAGGACTACACATTATGTGTAGTGTAAGCAAAGACAAGCAAGTGCAGCAACATGTGATATTCTATATATAAACACCAACCTGAAGGAAATACAGAACAGTACATTGCCTTTGTGATTAAATACATGGTCCGTTGTAAATATAGCAGCAGAAGGAGCACTAGAGTAGTGCAATTAAACAATAAATAAGTTGCCAGGGGGGAAGGATGCAGGCCCTTTTAGGTTCAGGCAGGCAGGGTGGGGGCAGTAAGATGTTAGGGTCCTGAAAGCCTCAGGGAAGAAGGTTTTCTTGGCAGAACTGGCGCCAGTAATGCGATATACAGCTTTCTTAGGCTGCTTTCACTGACACGGCAGAGTCCCCCATAATTCAGCCAATATTTGTACATCTTCTACAACAGCCAAGAAGGTCAATTCTTTACAGCTTCCTCAATAACTAACTGCTCCTCTTGAGACCTTGCTAGAACTGCTCAATAACCCACTAGCCTCCTCAATAAATCTACCTGTATCCAAACTTTTGTTCTTAATATCAGTTAACAGTATGGAAAGTCCTCGCTGAATGACACACAAGCTATTCACATTGTCTTAATGGTGGTGACTTTGGTTGCCATCACAATGACAATACAAGATCTAATGCATGTCAGAACATGGATCTGGGCATAATTCCACCTCCACCTCCATCCTCACACATCTCTCTGCTCTCTTTCCATTGGACATGGGCAAGACATCTCTTCACCTGACTCCAGTGTTTCCATTTCCCAATATCCCATTGATGTTCATGCAAACAATAGTATCAGTAGTCAACATAATCTCATAAAGGCCCTTTTGCAGCTATCCTCCAATCCCCCTTCAGGCCAAACCCTTCTCTAGAACACTAAGCCCCTGCCTCTGGGATTTCAGACTCAATGCTTGGGCTTCTTGCCACTCCCTTGTAATTTGTTCATTATCTCAGTCTCCGACCTCATGCTAACCTCTCCACTAATTCTCCACTATTCCCACTCTACGGAGCGACAGGTAACCCCAGCTGGCGAAAAAACTTTATCTGCATGCTAGATGTATACATATCTCAATATTCCATAAAAATGAATGATTACTAATATAAGCTATATCTCTGTCAACAACTGAAGGACTGTTATCAGATACCTCATGGTAGGATACTCGTCATTCTATATACGGATGCAAAAATCATCAGAAGTTAATTTATACCCTGTACTGACATTCTGCTTCCACACTAAGGGTGACGCCATAGCAATTCAAAACAAAGGAGGATGTCACCTCATTCATCCCACATTATCAGGGCATAAATTGTCCATTTTATTGCAAGGGTGCGTCACTCTTAGCATTGAATCAATATTGAATCAAGTCATAAGCTCCAATAAGAAAGCTGAATTCCTGCCAAAACTGTGCGTGTTTAATTCGGGTGATGCAGTGATAATTGGGGTCAATGTGGTGCCAGAAGTTTGAGTCTTTAGCTGTGAATCACTGGTCGCTGGCACCTTACCGCTTTATCAGCTACCTCTAGTATGGTGGGATAAGCTGCTCGATTTGGCTAAGTGTCTGATGTACAGTTCCTTCCTGCTTTGATACCTCATCATATTTGGGCTGATGAGCTGCCCTTCCTTTAGTAGATAACGTCGCTCCACCTCAGACATAATATCCCATTTATCTCCACCTTTTGTCAATCCCACCTTGCAGCTAAGCTGCCATAACCTTTAAATAGCCCACCAGGACCCCTTGGCTGCTATCTCTTCCACCTTGACCACCTTTCCCTCAGGGTCACTGGTGGTCCTAATTCTCCATGCCTTGGACTCCTGGCGGCCCTGAAATGCTGAACCGTCCCTATTCAAGGTGACTCCAAAGTGATATCCAAAGTGATATCCAAAGTGTCATGTTTCAAAGTAAGTTTTATAGTGGGAAAAAATACTCACATCTAGGAGTATATCAGAATCATAAACTTTCTTGAAAACACAAAATACGCCCACATATGACACCGCCCCACCAAGACTTAGTGTCTGGAAAGATTTGCTATGCCATTCCTCAGTGTCTCTGGTAGGACTTGGCAGCTGAGTTGCTCTTTGCTAGTGCAATTTTACAATTTCTTTTGGCTCAGATTTTGGTCCAGTATAATTCCCCAGATTTCCCCCCCTTTGATCTGGCCAGAATATTATTTTCATTTCCAATTTTTCAGATTAGACAATTATGCCATGGAAAGGACACAGAAATGTGGTCAGAACACACATTACTAATAATCACACACATAAGTGAGTGCATGTACAACATATGTGTGTGTGTGTGTGTGTGTGTGTGTGTGTGTATGATTACTGTATGTAACTCTTAAATTCATCTCAGTTTCAGAGTTGTTGGTCTTCTGATTTGAAAAAAAAAGTTTGTCCAGCTCTGTTGGTGCAGGTCAAAGGAGACTTCAAACTAAGCGCGATTTGGTGGAGTCCTCATACGTGATGCTATAAGATACTGCTTCCTACAAGCGGCACCGTCAACCAAGACAGGTGTGACTCACAAACATTTTTTTCCCCTTTCCTCTGTGGAAAAAATTGTCCTTTCTTTTATAATTTATGATTTCAATCATTTTGGCGGGCAAAAAGAAATTTCACGGAAATCTGACATTCATCACCACACCTCACCTGATTGGTCGCGCACAAAAATGTAGGAATAAACACCTCCGGCTTTTAATTCAGGCGATCCAAAAGCAGGTCTCTCTTAAGGCCTGTCGGTATGACTCACTGATCGTCAAAATGATTTCCAGTCTGTCTCCACACCTCTAAGCATCGCTCTCTCCAGACAGATAGCGCCTAGAGTCTCACTTATGTACAGCGGACCAGACGGACCGACGAGTTCACGCCCTGAAACATGGCAGGTGAGGCGGTAGGTGCTGACTGGTGGGAGTTATGCAAGGCAAAAGGACAGCCATAAAAACCGAAAAGGACGTGTCTGTACACACCGCACGCATCGTAACTCTGTGCTTCTAGATGCGTTTGCGCCATGATTTACCAGCAACAGCTCAATGACGTGAGGTAGGGATGACAGCTATGAGTTGTTGAAGATATTCATTTACCAGACGCTACCATCATGTGCTTGTTTGTTGTGTTCGACGGATAAAGGCACTGATATTTTATATTGAGAACTAGGCATCCACACAGAAAATAAATGAATATTTACATTGTTAGAATAAATAATCACATCCATCGAATGCTAATGATCCCCTGCATACTTCGATTTGGTTAAAACAAAAACAGAGGGCACAGGTCCCAGGTCAGTCTGTCTGTTGAATGTGGGTGTCTGTGTGAGAGTGGCTCATTGGCGAGGCCTGCCCAGACGAGGCTCTGGATACCCCCCTTGGTTTGGGCGGTGGTGCTGCGGCGGAGCGCGGTGGCGTCCCCGTGGGCGTTGGTGCTGCGCATCCGGGCGTGTCGGGCTGGACGACAGCTGCCCTGCTGCGTTCCCCCACGGCCCCCTCCAGCCCACACCCACCTACACTACGCTACATATAGGTACTGGGGGGTGATCGGCTAATCAGCACCCATCTCTTTTAATTCCACTTTAGACACCACACCCACAACATCACACTACATCGCACAGAGGGAAGGGGGAGGGTGATCAGCCACTCATACATTCATGTCACATCACTCCTTCACTAGGGCATTGGAGGGCGGGGGGAGCTGTGCAGGTCCTGGATCGGCTGCTTCGGCAGCCCCCAGCTGGACGGCGCGGCCCCTTCCCCTCCATTTTAACTCCTTAGACTCTTAGGGCTTGGGGGGGCCGGTGGGTGTCTTTTCCCCATATGCTCCTCCACATTTTAACGACACATTAGTTCACAGATATGTACACCATCAATGATCATGGTGGGTGGGGGGCGGACAGGGG
>JAODKF010000001.1:47958825-47979802 GCA_026779585.1 Mormyrus proboscirostris | reverse complement strand
GGGTGTGCTTGGTGGCTCTCAGGGCATCTTCCTGGTCCACCGGGTGGGGGTTCTTGGGGGGGGGCATGTCTCCCCGGGGCTGATGGGGCTCTGTGAGACACGCGGGTGGCCTGGGCTCTGGGCTCTATCCATGCCTGCGTGGCCTGCCCCCGGGGGTGGGGGGGTGGCGGGCTGCCGCCTGTGGTCGTGGGGCTCCTGGCTCGTGCTCGCCAGTGGGGGGCCCCGGTGTCTCCCTCCTCTGCCTCCTTGGCCGGACTCGCAGCCCTCCAGTGTCGAGGGGCCTGGGTGCCTGGCCACTGTGGGGCCCTGGGTCCATGATCGCTCGGGGCTCTCCTGGCCGTCTGGGGGGCCTGACACACTCATTGGGAATCATTCCATGTTAACCTGCACACTCATAAATACACTCACAAAACACAAGCATACACACATGCGCACACACACACACACATATATATATATAACACACATACATGTATATATGCACATGAACACACATACACACACTTTCACATCAACACACATACACATAAAACGTGCACATGCATAGACACGCACACACATACGCACACACAACAGAGATTAGGGCTTCCTTGCCCTATTGTATTCCTCTCTCTCCTTGTCCGGGTGCGTGTGTGAGTATGTGTGTGGCTTCCAGTCCCTCTTCCCAGATGCAGGTACTGGTGAGGCGATATCCAGACAGTGTTCCCGTTGGCCTGCTGTAGTTGTTCTCTCTGGTATTAATTCCAGAAGCAGATACTGACACTTGCGTATTCCCAGTCATAATGGTACCAATGGTCTCTTTGTATGTATACTTTTTGTGTGTGTACCTGGATCTTACTTTACAGATACAGTAGCTGGTGTGATGATACGATGTCCAGCAGCAGGATGCAGAAGCTGTCCCTTTGTTACTCTTTCCTGTTTGCTCTACCTTTTCTTAAGTTGTTATGCATTATTTATCTTTCCCTGTCTTTCTCTCTCTCTGATCCCCCCCCTTTTTTAACCTTTTTCTTATTATTTATTATTTATTGATTTTTCTACCTCCTCTTTCCCTCTCCTCTTTCTCTCCCTCCTCTCTTCCTCTCTCTATCTCTTTCACTTCAGTTAACTTTCCCTGTCAGCTCCGGCTTTATGGCACAATAATCTAAAATGTTGAATAAAGAATATACCTCAAGTAAAAAGAGCTCAATCCGAAGCTCCACTGGGGCAAAATAAAAGTGTTGGCACAATGAAGCACCCAGACTAACATCCTGCTTGCTAAACGGCCGGACACGACAAGGGGAAGAAAAAGAAAAAAAATATATATGCTAATCAGCCCCATTACTGCCCTTTTCGTTTCCCAAATTCAGGGTTGCATGCAGAGTTTGCAGGTTTCATCCATATGTTTCCAAAGCCTTTCCTGGAAAGATCAGTCAAGGCTCACTGGAAGTCATGCTGCTGTTATGTCGTTTTATTATACAATGAAGATGTCCATGCATGTGGAATGCAAACAAGTGCATATAACCTCAGAAATATATGAGAAAATGTCAGAAAACTGCTTTTTGACAGCAATATTTCAAGTACATACAGTTCAGTATTATAGATGTTTATACAGTAGTAAGTGGCTTTTTATAATATCTGCCAAGCTGACTGATACCATGTGGTTAAGGTCAAGGGCATAAAATTCAGGGACTCAGATTTGTCACCAGAAGGCTTGCTGTTCAGCCCCTTGGGAACCTGTCATCCTTTCACTAGTCATAAAAACAGATTCAACTGTAGGATAAAAGCACGGTGATGATTAACAAACAGCAAAATCAAAATACAGGCTTTGAACATGCGATTCTGTCAGCTTATCAGAAGATTATCCATAGAGCAAGCAAAGATTTGGGCCGAGACTAAACACGACCTGGCACAGCTACTGGTAAAGCCCACTTAAAACAGGACTCCCATAATCAGTCAATTGCCTGGGGAGACCCTTGTAGTGGAAATCTGCTAAAGTTTAAATAACTGGTGTAAAAATAGATTGAAAAAGGGAAGTGAAAGATCGCAGGAACACCAGCTCTTTCAGGTCTATTACCAGAGCTGCTTCACCAGGGAGCTCGGTAAACAGGCATAAACAATTTTGGGCTGTGTACTACCCATAGCCCTACAGCGTGAATGGGCTTCATTTGCACCTAAAACTAATTTACGTCACATTAAGCATTTTCAATAAAACCAAAACCACTGGATTTTATTTGTATCATAAAGACTGCAGTCTTTTAGATAATTCCTCATTCATCTCCAAGTTTGAGGGGATACTTAGTAAGAACATCAGTGTATTGTTTTGGCACCTATCGATCTGTCCAATGGGATGAAGTGTTGAAGAACTGGCTCCTGCTCAGGCTGCCTGCGTGCAGATGGTCCAACAGACGTCCCTGATCTGCACTGAAAGCTTCCATAGATAGTCCTGTGGTCCTGCACCAGCACCAGTTTCAAGGAAAGTGTGGCATTGTTCTCAACGTTATCGCGGTTGCATTCGAGTGATTTTCACGCAAATAGACTACTTTAATCGGAGCATGCATTCCAAACAGGCCAGTACAGACAGTACTCAGTCTCATTTGACTACAGTGCTCAGCCTGCCCCCCGGTACTGGGCCCGTCTGCTGCCGTATTCCCGCCGTTCCTCGCATACAGTCACACAGAGGCCACCCAGGGGAAACAGCTTTGCTGAGTTCGTTAGCCGATGCCTGGACAGGGACCCCAGCCTCAGATGTAGGCGCTGCTGTGACGCCTCACCCACACCCTGCAGGCTGGGGAGCCCAAGACAAATCACACACTAACAATTCAAACGAATGAACGCGGCATGATGTTTCCTGGCGGAGGGTTGAAAGATAACCACAGCGGCTTCTCTGAGGACATGGGGAAGGGGAATGTAGACAATGAGTACAGACAGCCCGCCATATTCCTTTATTTTGCTCATAAAACAGTAATCCTCATTTCTTGCCCTTCACAAAAGCGGCACGAACACTAAAAGCGCTTAATCCGCAGCCTTCGGCGCCGCATTAAAGAGAGAATCCATTACAGATTATGCTGCAGGGGCTCTCATGCGGTGGGTTTTTACAAAGGAAAGAGGAGGCTGCCCATTTGTAGAGGCCTCTCTTGCTGCAACCTGATATCACAGCAAGCTTGGTTTTCAAGAGGCTCCTTCAGTGAGACTGGTGGAGGTGTGGGGATGTGGGTCCAGGGTTTCCACGCTACAAAACACGACCATATCGGCATTTTCTGCATGACCTCGATTGTATACGGCAACTTTATACTCAAACTGCGCCGCTAACGTTCCACTACAGTCGGGTATCATTATGGATGTTTGGGATTCTGGTGCTTAAGAGACACTGTAAAAAACGTACTGAAAAGGTGCCTGAAATGGAACTTTAAAAAGTACAAAATGAGGATCGATGACACTGAAGAACAACTTTTCTATTTCTTAGGCAAAATAGAGCAATGCATTAACACCTTAATTATATAAATGTAAATTGTCATAAAAAGCTTAACAAATTTACATAACAAATTAAAATAATAAATAAAAACTCAGCAACAACAGTTTTACACTAAATAACTTAACCCTAAATATGTGAAAAATAATTCAACACAAACACTTAGCAAATTTACATAAATTAATTAAATAATAAATAAAAACTAACCCAACTACAATAATTTCCCCTTTACACACAGTTGTTCTTAAACATTTGTTGCACGTCCTGGTGTTGGAATTCTTTTGGGTGAAATACAGCCACACTTTAGATCGTTTAGCTTCAGGCATTTTAACCGTGTTACCTGCTAGCTAATGGTAGGCATCTGCTGACATCAGAGCAAGTGTAATGTTAGCTAACGATGGCACGTGAGGTGCAGTGATGCTTGTGTTGATCACAGGGGAAATACTTCAACCTACAGCTCAGGTGTTCAAGTGGCACTGAAAAGAGGCACTGGAATCTGTGGTGCCGTACGGTCTGGTACATGTAACATATGATACCATCAACATCAGAGCGTAAGTCAAAGATAAGTATTAGTCACTGTCCACAGAGTGCAGCACCTGGATGACTTTCAAACCTCTTCAGAAACACTCCAGCCTGATAACAACTGCAGCCACTCAGACCAAACAACTTCGCTGTGCATGTGCTGAACTTTCAGATATTAACGGAAAGCCCCGGGCAGGATCTTCTGCTCTCCAAACCATATGCTTACAGGATGAGCTCTGTTCTCACTTCTGCTGGTGACCTCTTCAGTCCTGTGAATTTTCCGATTCTCTGTACAGCAGCCCTTCTCTGACGTTATACCCCAGAGGTCTGGCTGGGTAGTGGTTAGGGACTTGTAAACAGATGGTTTGAAGTTCAAGTCCCAGGAAGAGCCCTGGAGAAGAGGACATTGAGAAATACGCTGAAGCTGAACTTATATAAATTATCATCAAACTATATTAGCTAAGGGAAAATGGAAGTCGTTTTGAATAAATGTATCAAGTACGCAACTACACCATAAATGTGAAACGATTCGTGAGAATTTTCTATATTGTTGACACTCCTGATGATGTTATAGCCACAGCTACAGCTTCAGACCGTGTTGGCTGGTGCTGTGTTTGCTGTTACCAGGGTAGGTAAACAGATAGGTCAGGGTGCCTACAATCAGATAATCAGGACAAATTTCTGCACTCACATATGCTGCCATTGAGGGATTTCGCTTTGCAGAACAATGGGTGTTTAGAATGTCTTTCTGCACTATTGTTTCTATGTTAATGGAGCTGGGTGGTGCTAGATTTCTGATCTTTTTCAAAAAACAAGCACTTCTCCCTTTGTACTCACACAGTTCTTATCGGCTATTAAAGCCTTGAACTATATATAACTATATATAAGTTATCATATAACTGAATGAAAAAATATTTTGGGCAAAACAAAGCACTTTTTTTTAGTCAATAGCACCAATTTGTTAGATAATTACAGCACTTCCATAACGGACAGTCTGTAATTGCACCAACGCAATGTTCTACATCTAATTTTTCCCCTTCATTAAATCCACAAAAATCACGCCTGATTCTAGACAGCAAGCAATTAACAGCAGAAAAACTGTTTCTAGTGAAAGATCAGTCATAAAGAACATAAATTCAAAATAAATTCAATTATAAAAAAAAATTCAATTCAATTATTTTATACTAAGGTTCAGGGCTGCTTTGTTTACCCTACTCAGAATTTCTTGCAGAGGACACAATCAAGTTCTCTTGTTTGAATCTCTGTTTGAACGTGAACTTATTTACTCTTAAAAGACCCATTTAGTCAACAAATACCAGTAGACCACATGCATTTTTAAGAAAATGGACCAGTGTACTGTAAATATCTTTCTAAACACAGCTAAGAAAGGATGAAAAATACTGTCCAGTTAACCGCTAACAGAAGGGAAATGCAGTTCATCTTCTGTTAATCACTCCCATGTGCTTGTACAGAACTATAAAAGATTTTCAGAAGAGAAAAAAAATCCTTGTTTATGCATTTCCATGACATTTAGTGTAATCAGGCCTGGACTGTGAGATGCTGACTTGCCTTCTGTATAAACTCTTTCTCTTCTTTAGCACCGGAGATGTCCTCCAGTATGAAGTAAATATTTTATTGTTATGTGTCATAATTTATATTGTAATTCACTTGGGCTGTGTGACACCATTATCACTCACTTTAATTCATAAATGTATCCACATTGTAGCCAAAAGTACCTAATATCAGGCTGATATTATTAATGTGAGTTAATAAAATATGCAGGATAAGAATTGTTTCTCTCTTCTCTCCAATGTAATGTAGGCCAGTGTTTCTGAAGACGGTCCTCGGGAACCGCCAGAGAATCTGTGTGTTTGCTCCCTCTCAGCCCCCTATCAGGTAGCAAAAACGTGGACTGACTAGCAGGGAGCTGGAAGGGAGCAAAAAAGTGGACCGTCTGAGGGTCCTCGAGGACCGGATTCAGAAACACTGCTGTGAACACCCATCGATCAGCGTGGGGCAAAGGTCTGCCACTGTTACTCATGAAAGAGTCAACAATGCAACCATTTCAGCTCCAATTCTCATGCAGAGAGTGTGCAGCTGAACACAGCGTAATTGCAGTTGCGACTTCAGACCAGAGCCTATAATTATAACTTACGGTGACAAGAACTTTTCTTAACAGGTGTCTGTTTTTATCCAGCCTTCTTCTTTTCACCCTGAGAGAGGAGCTAAGTAATAATTTGTTTTCTGCTCGCCTCAGGCGTGCGCCTTACCAGCGACTTTTAGACTTCCAGGGAGCAGATCCATGACAGCCCCCCCCCCCCCCCGGGAAGGCAGCTACATCTGTACTTTGTTCTTTAACAACGTTTCGGCCTTCCCAGGGATTTCTGGGTGTCAGTGTCCTCCTGTTTGCTCTTTGAAAGCATCACCTCGGCGTGTACGAAACAGACAAAGCGAGGGTGACAATGAAATCACAAAAACAGACGGCTGACATTTATCTCGAGGCAGCAGAGTGAAGGCAAGATTATTTTCACATACCTCAGTGTCAAATCTGCAGATTTTGTTTTAAATTACCAAAAAATACATTTCCCATATACATCTATTGGAGTTTTAGATCGCCCTCTCAAATCTAAAAACCTTTCTGACTGCTGATTTACAGTCCACTGCATATTGCTTTAAATCTACTATTTAATTCAATTATGAATACATAATAGAGCTCTCTGTTTTTACTGAATACAGAGGACCTAACAAAAGGCTCATTATATTATATTCTCAGACTCCCACATACTTCCCACCTGAATCACTTGCTTTTTGCTTTCTTATCTGGAAACAGCAGTAAGCCAGCCTGCCCAATTATTTTACAGGAGGCCATGTCTTCTGTGTTGGGAACCTCCTGCTCTTCCCATAGCAGAACCTTGGACAATGGGACATAGTGTAAACAAAGCTGAATTATCCCCCCTTACCCTTTAGACACATAACCCCCTTTTAAGAAAAAGAAGGAAATGTATTCCAGAAGTAGGATATTCCTCTCCTGGGAACTAAAGAACAAGTCAATGCAAAACAAGACCGCTTTGAACAGCACTATATAGTCAAACCTCAACTGGGACAATAAGTCAAATGGCAGAAAAAACCACATTGCATTTATGTCATGAATAAAGGAGACCCAGCACCCTTAAACATTTAATCTTGAGCCAGAAGCTTCCAAGCTGTCCTACTGGAATTATTACACGGAACTCTTAGTAAATGTGTTTCTTTCTGTACCTAAGACCTCTGTAGTCATGCGGACCTGTGCCAGGATATTGTGATGTCAGCACGGAGGAGAAAAATAAGCTATTCATAATTCTTGCTTTCACCAAGATGTCATATGCCACAAAGTAACACAAACAGCAGTAAAGAGAATTTTTGCCATTTCTGGTCACACACCTCTTTGCATATTTATAAACACTAACCATTCAACCATTTGCAATTGAAATTAAAATTCTTGAATTATCCTATTTTGCCTCATCTAAATGATTAGGAAACGTTATCTTTCATTAAACAGGTCATAATACTCTGAATTTTCTTGGGCTATAGAAATAACTTTATATGTATATAGAGTCCAACTGGAAAGTTTTCAGACCATTCCAAATTATCCACATTTTTTGTTACAGACTCGCTTTAAAATGGATTCAATTCATTTTAAATAATCAATCCAGTCAAAATACGCCATAATGACAAAGCAAAAACATGTTTTTGGAGTGTTTTGTTAATTTGTTCAAAATAAAAAAAAAACTGAAATATCCAATTTACATAAGTATTCGGGCCCTTTGCTATGACACTTGCAATTGAGCTTTGGTTTATCGTACTTCTATCAATGGTCTTTGAGATGCTCCTACAACTTGACTGGAGTCCACCTGTGCTGAATCGAATTCATTACACATAATTAAGAAAGGAACAGACTTGCCTATATAAGGCTTCACAGTGGATGGAGTATGTTAGAGTTACAGTAAATCCAAGCCACGAGTTTAGAGAGAAATCTTTGTGGTCTTGCAGGATAGGATAATAGCAAGACACAGATCTGGGGAAGGATACCAGGAAATTTCTGCAGCATCAAAAGTGCCTGAGAGCACAGTAGCCTTCATGATCCTCAAATGTAAGAGATTTGAAACCACCAGCAGTCTTCCAAGATCTGTCTGCCCACGGAAACTGAGTAATTGTGGAAGGAGAGCCTTGGTCATGTAGGTAACCAAGAACCTATTGGTCACTATGAATGAGATCCAGGGATCCTTTGTGATTCAAGATTCACGAGGTTTATTCATCATGCACACGGTTGTACACATACAACATGCAGTGGAATGTAACCGTGGTCACTCCGAGCAGCTGTGCATGATAACAAAATATGGAGAAAAAATAAAGAAAAATAATGATAAACAAAATGTATGAAATGTTCATCCATACATAAGTGATAGGTAAGAGGTATTTTGCTGTGCAATATAAGTGCAATGTGCAAGAGGCCTGAGGTATGTGCCAAGAATTTGTACAGTGTGAAGGCATTGAGTATTGTCCTGGTTTAGGAGCCTTATGATCTGGGCGGATGCGGAAGCATTTGCCTGAATTCAGCAGGTGAAACAGAGAGTTATTGTGGTGAGTTGGATCCTTGGAGATTTTTGTTGCTCTGGTCCTATAGCGGCTGTTGTAGATGTAGTGGATATGGGGGAACCTTACTGAAGGCCACCACTCCACCCATGGGATCTTTATGATAGAGTGGTCAGACGGAAGCCGCTCCTCACTAAAAGGCATTTGACAGCCCCTGTGGGAGTTCACCAAAAAGCACCTTAAGGGCTCTCAGACCAAGAGAAGCAAAATTCTCAGGTCTGATGAAACAAAGATTTAACTATTTTGTCACAGTTCACAGCGGCATATGCTGAGGAAACCAGGCACTGAGTATCACCTCATCAACACCATGCGTACAGTCAGTCACAGCAGCGGCAGCCTCATGCTGCGGGTCTGGAAGAGTAGTTAGGATAGAGGGAAGGATGGATGCAGAAAAATGTAGTGCAAACCTCAGAAAACATCTTTTACAGAATGCTCAGGATATTAGGCTGGGACAATGGTTTACATTTCAACAAGACAACAGCCCGATAATACCCCCCAAGACAACAGCCCGATAATACCCCCCAAGACAAGAAGAGTAGCTTCAGAAAATCTTTTTGAATGTCCTGGAGTGGCCCAGCCAGAGTACAGACCTGAAACCATTAGAGCATCTCCAGAGAGCGACCCCAAAAACGGCTGTGGTGATGGTTGATGCCAAATATGCTTTAACCAAGTACTAAGTGAAAAAAAATGTATGTGTGTGTGTGTGTGTGTGTGTATATATATTACATAAACACACAGAAGTTAGTTCTATTGCGTGAAATGGCCTAAATTACAATATTTCTTTGTGATACTGCTTGGCTAGATCTGACCAGCCACATCTGTCAATGCTCTCTGAACTCTGAATGAAGTCAAACTTCTGGCAGAAAAACTTCCTGCAAAACGGAGGTCAGCGACTCCGCAGATGGCTTCTGCAGGTGTGCAGTGTTTACAGCCTTCTTATGCAAAATGCCCATCAATAGCAGCCAATCTTATCTCATCGTTCAGCCGGCAGGAACACTGAGCATTTACACTTAATTGTTTTTTCCTGTTCATAAGGTGCATTGATGGAGTTCACAAATGAGCAAACCTGGCCTTTGTGTAGCATTAGAATAGAGAAGTTATTAAATTTATTAATTTATTAATAAAGAGAACCTCAGGTGACAGCTTGCGTGTTGAAAAAGCAAGAGAAAGACCAGAGATGGCTGCAGTTTTTGCAAAGCCTTTCCGTCTGTTTTTCTTTTAGGTTTGTTTCGATATTTATTTGATCTCGATATTTTTGTTGAAGATCAACTTTAAAAGTATATTTGAAAACACTGCAGAATAAAAGGCCAAAATTCCTTTTGACAGCCATATCAGCAGCCTATCCCCCTTCCTCTGTTGTGTTCAGCATCTCTCGCTCTCACACATGGGCCAGATTTCCCATGGTGTCTCTCAGAGTTCCCCAAAGCACACCACATACCACTTACACAATAAAACATCTCCTACAGGAGACAAGAATTTTGCCCAACAACTGCAGGGAGGCGGACAGGCTGAAACAGGCAGACAGGACCCCACAGGCCTGACCAGCCTTCCATAAGGCGTAAAGCTGCCGTCACACGCCCCAGACGGCATAGATCATTAGCACACAGAAAGGAGCACTGAGATACGATCAGGGCAGATTGCTGATAAGGTGCTACAAGCGAGGAGCAAAGACAAGACCTGACACCTTAAGGTTTGAGAGCCACTGTATTTAGATAAAGGCTTCCACACCTTTACTAGGATGTCAAATCACATACCAGCAGTAATATGAGGGAGACTGGATGCTTTCTGTGAGTATACCTGACACATATTCATTTTACAAAAGGAAAATTACCATTTTATCTTCAATCTTTTATTTTATTATTGTACATCTGTTTAGCTATCGTTCTTCTAAACATTCAGTGATATTACGCCCCTTAAAATTTATATAAATATAAAATCTATTTGAAGTAATGTCAAACAATTTCATTTACTCTTGGGAGTAGATAATTTGCAGATAGTAACAATGCACCAGTATTTACACAGAGTGAGCATTTATCCTTGTGTCCACTTGCATTATACAACAAATGCAGTAGTACTTTTGTATTAATGAAAGGATCTATATATATTTTTAACACAGGAACATTTTCTCTGCAATAATAATAAAAAAAGATTCCACACGCCCCCATCATAAACTACCCCTCAAACATAGGGCTGTAGGCCATATGGGCGGGGGGGGCATTCTTTTCTTTATCTCTCCAGCATTCCTTAACTTCATTTTAATATTCATTATTTTCTGTGACTTGGGACAGGAGCTGCAACTGCTCACGTTTGATTTGTATGGCAAGCAGAAAATGACCCTTTTGTGTCCTGACCACCGTCAGTTGATCGAAAGACCTTGCATCTATCGATCAATATTCCTTAATAATAATTAAAAAATGACTTCCCAAGTTTCAGTTTTAAATACCAAACTGGGTTAAAGAGACATGACCTGCAACTATCTGAGAACCTCTTCTCTCATGCATTTGCATCTCAATGACTAAGCAGCCAGACAGATAAATGAAGTTGTGTTGACAGTACAAACCACAATAGGGGCAAGTGAGTTCCATTCTACGGATATTTGTAATCTAATGCTGGGCATTATGAGATTAAGTTAATTAGTGATTGTGAATGGAAAGAGTGCGAAGAAGGGAGAGAAGGTGAAGTCATGTGGTTTGTTTACGATGTAATGTGCCCGGTCTCTATAGGCTCCGATAGTGCATCTTTATCATACATCTATTTGTAAGCATGGATGGGCTTTGGGGGATTTTTCATTCGGTTCAGCAGTCATGACCTTAAATTCACCAAATGGCATGATTTCTGGGGGAAAGAAAAAAGATTTTCTCTTTAGTTTAATTCAATTCCTATTCATATAGGCCAAGCCCTGTTCCCAGAGCACTTACCATTTAGCAATAAGAACAGCATAACAGACATAAGAGACATAAGTACTGCCTCTTTAAAATATTTATAACTGACATATCATTAAAAAATAATTGCTCATATAAACACACTAGAAAATCTTTTTACACATAAAAGAGCATTTGTCTCCAAGGGCAAACGGATGAGTACTCGGTACAGTAGATTTTAATTATTTTCTAAAGTAAGACCTATTTGTGCAGTTCTCATAAGCAAAGCCCTGTTCCTCCCTCCATTTTTCGTTTGGTCTTAACTCCTCCGACTCGCTGCGTGTTGTTGTCTCCCCACAACAACAATTCAACGGGCATAATGGGGAACCATCTGTTTTGTGTAGATACTTTGGTTTTCAAACACGCTGTTTTTTCCCCCCACCCCCCTTTTTCTGCCACCCCCGCACTACAAAAGGTCTGTTGTTTAACTCCTTTGGGATGAGGGAAGTCCATAAGCACACAATGCCGGGCCGGTACACCGACACAAACATATCTGCGTGTCAGGGGACTGAATCAATCGATAAATCAATGGGCTCATGCTTCATTTACGACGCTACACCACGAATACTCCAAGAAATGTTAATAAAAAAATATAACAGGAGATGATGTGTTTGCTATGACCTGCTACGTCCTCATTTAACCTACAGGCTCACACTGCCCGCCTCGCCGATCGCACTCACGCTAACAGGTGTAACTATCTCCGTCCAAGGAAATTCTTTTTCTTATCCTATGGGTTGGTTACACTCAAAAATGTTTTTCATATGTGCAAAAACGGTGTTAGAAGTATTTAACAAACAGTGCTGACTCTGTTTTGCTATAAAACCATGCATATACCCAACATCTCCGATAATACATGTCCACACTACAGGAACAGGGACATGCAAACGGTATAGTTTTAATTTATATTTGATAATTACATATAGTCCTGTTTGTAGTCATATCTTGGAAGCAGGAAGGACTATCGCCATGCTGAGCTGTGCTTTTCCATCACAATCAACATGTAATTAGTCAAACTTTTAACGTGCTTTACAAGCTAATTTCTGGAGAAACACCATAAGAAAACTCTACTTATATAGTTAAGCTGTTTATACGTGCAAAATTATGCAAACGAAAATAAGCAGAAAATCTGGGGGTATAACCTTACTCATATTTAATTATAGTTTTAACTTGGTATTAAATTACTAAAAGACATCATCACGTGAATTTTTAATTCTGTGCTCTAGAAACTACATTTGGGGAAATCCGTATGCCGTTATTGATAGTGAAAATGATAGTTGTCAGTACTTTACCCCACTGTTAAGTGAGCGTGACGATGCGTCAGGAGTGAAATTTACAAATCACGCATGGATGTGTTTCTACTTTTGCTTGGCCAAACAAACGTTTGTGGGGGGTTTTTCTAGGGATTTTACCAAAATCAAATTAAAAACTACAACTGTTTCGTAGTACATCGGGTCGAAATATCCTGTAGAGAAAAGGGGGGTAATTTTACGATATCAGCACCTGCATACACAACAGGAAAAGCGCACTTGAGTGACTGCGCGAAACGGCGTGGCTTAACTCCTCCTATAGGGGAGGAGCCGCTGGTGCTTGGGTATTTATAAGCCATAATAACTTAAATCCCGTACCAAACTCTTGCTTGTCGCCCACGTGCATTCTTAAATTGCGGAGATTGCTTCGGAACTGATATCATGTCTTACTACGAAGTAAGTGGATTGTCGAAAAAATTGTGCATGTCAAAGAAAAATATTTCATTTTGTTTTTTAAATTATGTATATCTAAATAAGTGTTTTTATCTGTTCAACGGAAACGCAATAATGGGATTTTTGTTTCAGACTACACGAAGTTATAGTAATGACGTTTATGACGTGTGTTCAGACATCACATAACGGGGTCAATTAATTGTCTTGAAGATAAGCTGTACAAACTGAGATTCGCTTGTTTATTTTAAATAACTCTGCAACCCCGAATGAGATAAGCGGTTAGAAGACGGAAGGATATTATTATACCTGTATATCACAAATACATTTTTGTAATAAATTGTAAAGGACTGATTGTTGATATACGATAATCATATATTACCACTGCATCAAATAATTAAATTATCGGTTCTCTTTTGTAGCACATAGTCCTTGATAACAACACCTCGGAGTCCGGATCTGGATCTGACTTTGACATACTCGACGATTTAGATACTCCCTGCGACAGAAACCTCAGCAATGATTTCCAAAGGATATTCCTACCGACAGTGTATGGGATCATATTTCTTCTGGGAATCATTGGCAACGGACTGGTGGTGGTCGTGATGGGTTACCAGAAAAAGTCAAGAACCATGACAGACAAATACAGGCTGCACCTCTCTGTTGCTGACCTCTTATTTGTGCTCACGCTGCCCTTCTGGGCTGTGGATGCTGCCAGCAGCTGGTACTTTGGGAGTTTCCTCTGCGTCACCGTACACATGATCTACACCGTCAACCTCTACAGCAGCGTGCTGATTCTGGCGTTCATCAGCTTGGACCGGTACTTAGCGGTGGTGCATGCCACCAACAGCCAGACCCCGAGGAAGATCCTGGCGGAGAAGGTGATCTACGTGGGTGTGTGGCTGCCTGCTGCCCTGCTCACGATACCCGACCTAGTGTTTGCCAAGTCCCAGGACATGGACAACAGGGTGATGTGTGACCGCATCTATCCACTGGAATCTCTTACTACCTGGATGGCCGCTTTCCATTTCCAGCACATTCTGGTGGGCTTCGTCCTGCCCGGCCTAATCATCCTCACCTGCTACTGCATCATCATTTGCAAGCTCTCCCGGGGCTCTAAGGTGCAGCAGAAGAGGAAGGCATTGAAGACCACCGTCATCCTCATCGCGTGCTTCTTCAGCTGCTGGCTGCCCTACTGCGCGGGCATCTTCGTGGACGCCCTGGTGCTGCTCAAAGTGATCCCCCACAGCTGTGACCTGGATGAGAGTCTAGCCAAGTGGATCCCAATCACCGAGGCCCTGGCCTACTTTCACTGTTGCCTCAACCCGATCCTCTACGCTTTCCTCGGCGCTAAGTTTAAGAAATCGGCCCAGAACGCGTTGACTGTGAGTCGCGGATCCAGTCTGAAAATGCTGTCCAAGAAAAGAGCTGGTCTCTCATCAATTTCTACAGAATCAGAATCTTCCAGCTTCCATTCTAGTTAACGCACAATCAGTAGCTAGTAGTAAATTGAATTCAGAGAACATGAGATTTGTTTCGAGGCAAGAGTCACAACTTGAACTGGTTACATGTTATTGGGTATGATTCAAGATTCTTCTGTATGTATGTGTATATATATATATATATATATAGTTTTATATGCCTTCTTATGAATTGTTGATTGCCTATTCTCATGTATATTTAAGCTTGCAATCATTATATATGCCAAAGAAGATATGGAAATGTTCAGGCAGAGCCTACTGGCCATTGATTGGCCGTTTCTGTTCAAGGATAAAAATAAATTTTGTGCTAGCCTCAGGGCTTAATCCAGGTTAAGACACCAATCAATACAAAGGGACAGACACACAAAAAGTATTATTTGTAGTTTTTTGCTGACAATATACCCATAAAGTCATCTGAATTTACCATCTTCACATATCTACATACTGTTATACAATTTGTAAATAATCATTAGCTTTTTTTTTTGTTAGCACTTATGTTTACTGAGAAACTGTTATTTATTAATGCTGTGGTTCACATAAGCTGACAGAAGCATGGTTCTGTGTGTGTCCAAACAATCCCAGTTGCCACTTTGACTATTAAGACGCTCAGAAATAAAAAATTGAAAGTTATCTGCTTCGGGTGATTTGTCGAATTGCTCACATCGTGGTATTTGCTCAGCTCTGCACACAAACGCTGTTAAAAGCAGCACAATCCATGCAAAAGAAGGGGACGGGGGGGGGGTCGATGTGAGTGTGAAAATGTAACCACCTGGGCTGACTGAAGGGAGGATGAGCGAGGAGGGGTCCCTGCGATGGCTGTGACATCTGTCCTCTTTTTAATCATTATTATTCCTTTCCATTCATTTGGGGCAGGGAGACAAAGAAGGGGCTCCCCAGAGACCTGATTAGTTGGTGCAGGTCACAGAAAATCCAATGCACCCCCCCCAACCCCCACCCCCCCCCAAAAACAGCGCACGGCCGCAACGCGTCAGTGTCTAATTAACGTCACCGCGTGTCACCAGAAGGATGGATACCTTGCTAGTTTTTGCCATTGTCTGTGTGAATGCCTGTCAGGATCTGGGCTCTTACCATCGCCTGGCACGTCATCTCAGCCATGGATTTCCATTTTAGCTAAAGCGCATTGTGGAAAGTATTTAAAAAAAAAATAAAAAACACAACAACAAAGCAATTAAGGGACATGGAACAATGTGGCCTTCATGCCAGCATCACTAGTACGAATACCAGATAATTTTCTAATCTTGTCTATATTCCTCATGAAAAGTAATCACAAGTTGCATTTCTAAGTACAGTACATGGTACGCGCATTATAGACACGTTTGCCTTTGGTGAGTCATAATGCCAAGGAAGAGCAATCATGAATAGATCGTACATATGCATTTGAATATAAGATGCATATTACTATGCAAAGGAGGGGGCAAGACTAACATCTGGCATATTCGCAATAAAGAATGATGAATAAAAAAGCATGTTCTAGGGGTCAGCAGAGCTGGCTTTCCGAAACACTGTTAATCTTAAATATATTCTCATATGCCAGAGACTGCAATTACAGGAGCATAAGTATTGGTTTGCTAGTACTGGATCCAGGGTGAGTATGTTGATTTTGATTAGCATGCAGCTAATGTGCTCTTGAGGCTCATTTTAAATATATATAGGACTGTGCTGAAATTATAATGGGGTCGAAGCAGCAGCATAACGTTTAATGGTAAACTAAGTCGGAATGCGGGGGACTGAGTACGCATTGCGGCGGCCACATTAACGTTAAAGCCGGCTACTCCACAATTAGCATAACTTTGGAGTAGAAAGAAGGGTGTCAAGTATCTCATTGGGTGCAGACTTTTCAAACTCTGCTTGTCCACTTGTCAATATGAAAGGAGGATGAAGAGGCGGTAATGTTCTCCCATGGAAATAAGGGTGGGGGGGGGGACAGCATCCCATTAATGTGAAGGCCCAGCTGCTCTTCTGTCTAAATATGGAGCTGCGTCGTTCACGCTTCTTTACGCCCAGCTGAGGCCCCCTTTGGCTCCTTAACAGTTACTTGAAAGCTCCTCTTTGGAAAATTGGAGGATGCCAAATTATTACAGAAGGTATAACGCCGTCATCTGAAGTACATCCAAGCAGAGGCAAAAGACACACGTCTGCTCTGCCATATCTACATCTAAATATGCTAGCTAATGATGTGTGTTTTGTAATTTTGTAATAATTGAAATTAAGCAAACGTTCAAACAGCTGCACCGTTCTTGTGATTTTTGCCTGTGTAGCAAGAGGAACAGTGCACCCCATGGGTAATAGAGGGTCAGAGGGAAAAAGCTATTGACGTACACAACACAGGAAATAACTTGCGTCTAGGACCATTAGCTATCGCATTCAACTCCTTCAAGGGTCTATTGGCTTGACCCCAGAACAACAGTGTGAGACTGTAATCTAGCTTGTGTTTCAATTCATTATTGACAGGATGTTTATCTAAGCGGGCTTTGGGCATACAAAGATTACAAAATAAGTTTGTCAGTATCTAGAGATGGAGTATTCGATAACATCAACATATCTGGTTGAGGTCTCCCTGTTGGAGGTTATATTGTTTGGCTGAGGATGTGACCACCAGAAAGGGCAGCTTCCTGAACCAGGGGATGCGGAGATATAGCCCTCATTAACGGCGCTCTCCGGGGGCTGTGTCTTCAACTGCTCCTCACCAGCCTCTGCCATTTTGCAAGGGATAGATTGTGTGAAATGTGTAACATTTATTTCCATGTATTTATTAATGTGATTAATGATTCTTCAGAAGAGAAGCACGGAATCTACCTATACTGTCAGAGGGAAAACGGACAATGCAAGACAATAAGCAAAGAATAAACCTAGCAGAGGCAACACCCTTTTGAAATATCACCTTATTGTTTTCTGTTTATGTATTTTTTTCAATTTCTTTTTATGTGTTAGACATTGTGACTATGTGTGGTTTGCATGGTCAAGAGAAGGCTGGGTAACCACAGTTCATTATATAAATATATTAAATATTTCATACATTCAATGTAATCTAAAATATACGTGCCAGATGCTGGTATTGACATCATTGTTATTTCCATAAACAAAACAAATAAAGCATTTTTTGCCCCAAGATTATTTAGACTAAAATTGCAAATAGTATTACAGTAAGCAGACTACAAAATACAAACGTGCTCTCCCACCCCCCCATGTGAAATGACGCATGTCGGATGCTGGCAAAATGAAACTGAGGGATGCAGTCAGGTGGCCTTTGAATTTCCAGTGGAAAATAGCTTAAAGGCTGATTTAACGATTTCTCCATGTGGAAAGTATAATTGATTTCTAATGACCCACAAGTAAGGGATGTTCAACTTAAGAAAACTTAACAGAAAGTTCAACTTAAGTAATTCAACTTTTAAGTTAGGGAAAGTTAAATGAGTTTTCGTGTTGTCCGGTATTTCGGTATCCATTCACAAACAAAAATGTAAAAGCAACATGGTGACCAGTAAAGCATCCCTGTGGAACCTAATAAAAATTGTCAAGCCTTTTGGCAGCAGAGAGACAGACGTCTTCCCGATCTGGAACTAGTTCTGCACGTTTCCACTGTAAAAAAACGGCTCCAGCACAAAAGAACAGAAGAGAACCATAATGTTAGTGAAAGCGAAATGGGCAATCATCTACAAACCTTCTGTATACTCAGAAAATTCAATCCACAAGTGATATAGTTTTGTCTAATATTACTAGTGCTGGCAGAGAAAAAAAAATTGCCAGCTTATTAGCGGAATAACATTGCGCAGTCTTTTTTATATTATTCTTTGGAAAACAAAAGATCAATGTGCTGGCCAACTTTAATAATAAAATATAAACATGTCACCGGTCAAATAAAATATTGTGGCGCTTGAGAGGCAGACAGCACAGTTCAATTATTAGCAGACTCTTATTGCGCCATCTTTAAAAGGACAGTTGTAAAACAGCGAGCAATAATAAAGTCACACACATAGATGGGGGAGGCTTTAAGGAGGCAAAAGCGGATATAGGCAGCAGAGACACAGCGCAGCGAGATTTTTGTTTTCGGCATTTCAGCTTATAAAAAAACGAAATGAATATTTACTTTACTCTCACTCCCGTCTACGCAACATTTCCATTCCGCTCTTTTTTTGAAACTGGTGGAAACGTGGGCGTGTTCTCAAAAGGCAGCAAGCGAGAATCAGCCCGGCACCAGGGCGAGCATCGGTTCTGTGTTGGTGGAAACGAAGCAAATAGCAGATTAAATCTAGAGGCCAAAATGGCGGTAAAAATCCAGGAACCAAAGTGTGGCGATGCTGGAGTCCGTGTGGACTTTTATTCCTCAAGAAAATGAAACACGCGGGACTTCTGTAGAACTGCAAAACCATGTCGAGCGGCCGTCATTGTGCTGATGTCCATTTTAGACTTTGCCGCAGCCTCATGCATCATCTGCAGCCTCGAGCCTTTCCACGCGTATTGTGTGCTAATGCAGCCTGTGTGTGGAAAACACATGAGCCTGGCAAGACTCGCCTGTGTTTTCATGTTTACCCCAAGATTAGAAGACACCTCAGTCACGGTCTTGCACAGCGGGACAGTAGGCATCCTAGCAGCTGAAGGTTTTGATGCTCCCTGCGACCAGAAGGTTGCTGGTTCATATTCATATCTAGTGGCCAGCAGAGTGATTTCACCATTGGTTTCCTGAGCCAGGCCCTTATCCTCAATTGTTTTAGGGTCTGGCTGACCCTACTGTCTCATTTGTACATCGCTTGGGATAAAAGTCTCCTCCAAATAAATAAATGTAATATAACAGTAATGAGCCTGACCACCAGGACCAAACCCCACCATTCCTCCTGCACATTTGATTTTAATTTGAACTTTTTGTTCTTACAAGCAGCTATTGTAATGCACTAGCTTGGATCAAAGTCATTTTACAAAACAAATGAGCAAGAAACAACTTAGCATACTGTAAGTGTAAGATAAGCCATTGTGTGTGATTTTCGGGGACGAAATATTGCTATCATAAATTCTTTTGGAACTTTATTTATCAAGAGCTGTGCTTATCTCATCCAGGCTGCAGAACATCAAAGATGAAAGCATTTATTTATAAAATACTAATGCACTAATTTTTATGCTGGCATGAGCCTCTGAAAAAAAAAAAGCAACAGTCGAGTGCATGACAGGTGCCTCTCCATGTTCAGCCGCAGACGTATTTGCAAGGGAGGCACCTGCCTCTTTCATTGTTCATATTTGTATCACCGTATTTCAAACACCTGGGAGCTCCCAGCCTCTGCGTTTCTCATGCACTTGTTATTTCCTGTGGTGCTGTTCTGGCAGGACGAGCTAAACTTAGCAGCTCACAGAGCTGGAGCTTCCTTTATAGGCCCTGTCAGTGGACTTCATTAGCCAATGCTCCGCTGTTTTGATCTTCGGCGCACAAGTGCAGGTCAGTCACAACACTAGTGTGCGTCTAGTCCTGGACTCAAAACAAAATTAATTCCTGGTCACAATCCAGAGAAATAGAATCCATTGTCCACCAGGAACTGTCATCTCTGGTTTTGAGTTTTAGGGATGCCTTTGAGGAGATTTGATGGCACGTCACAAAATACATAAATTTTTTCTGTACATTTCACACGTAATTATTTAAAATGCTCTTTTCTCCAAAGCAGTTTACAGACCAGGGGAATTAAATGGCAGTAAACCCGTTAGAAGGTCCCTGTTTCTGGAGCCAGAAGGATTTTTGAAACTGCCACCTCACAAAATCAGATGAGAAAAAAAAGTAATTCTGCTCTTTTGTGGCTTTGCCGTTTGACAGAATAACATTGTGTGTTACATTTCCTTTAAACTGAAGATGTAAGGCAAGATATGCTTCACAGTCACTGTTTTAAAGCTTTGCCTTGTTCCTACTAGAGAAAATACAGAAGTATGGGTATAAATCTACATTGTACTTCTGATTCAGAAAGTTGGTAGGATCTCAAAAACATACGTCATACTTTCAAGCACAGGGAAAAACAATGTTACAGACACAAATTAAGGTCCTGCATCCCTTCCTATTAAAAATAAATATACTTAGATTAATAAATGAGACCTACCAGAACATGGAGAATATAAGAACTATTCTTGCACTTGTGGGGCAGAGCTACAAATTCAAGAAAAAATAATATCTTAGGTACTCCCACCTAATTGTCCATATAATATTATGTATTCAAGGGCCCCTGTAAAGTCCGGGTGGGGGGGGGGGGGGGGGGGGGGGGGGGGGGGGGGGGGGGGGGGGGG
>JAODKF010000001.1:47937017-47948997 GCA_026779585.1 Mormyrus proboscirostris | reverse complement strand
AGTTATTTCTGTGACCATTGTGAGTTTTTCTTTCATTGACTGAAGGGTACCAACAATTTTGTCCACGTGTGTATATGTAACAAATCCTCTTTAAGTGAATTACCTCCATACGCACAAGTGTATATTTATTATATCAATATATAATGTGTAATGTTCACAGAACAGAAGCTCTACTTCTTCCTGTTTCTAATATAATCATTATTAGAAGTCCTTTATTGGAACATTTGCTGATTTTAATTACCACTTTTATTCCAATTTCATCATTCTTCCACCATTTCCTTCATCATCTTCTCTATCGGAGCTTTACATCTAGACATCTTTTATTTCAGTTTCATTATTGGAATATTAATTCATAAGGCAGGATAATGACTTTTACAGTGAATGAATGCGCAGATCCCACACTAACTGCAGCCTCTTCATAATGCCTTGCTTGCTATCCGGTTATAATCACGCCTGCTTTCTCTCCCAGGAAATTCAGCATCAGGGAGGGTGCCTAGACATTGCCATTCAGATGATCTGTCAATATGAAGCAATACGGCTCTGCATCTTCAAAGAAAGTGTGGGAGATAACAGGACCAAAAATGAGAGACTCACAGGCATTCTGGTTAACTAGCATGAGAAAAAGCGTTCTTGACAAAAATGGTGCAGTATTACGTGAGCTAGACCATCTCCAAAATGGTCCAGAAATGGTTTGGGCAGAACACGTTCTAGATTAAAGTTATAGACATGCATCTGAACTTAATAATTTAAGTTAGCATGAAGAACATGGTAACACTTTACTTGAGGGGACACGAAATGTGTAGTATTACTTATGAATCACTTAACCACAAATTTTGAGTTTTTTATTTATAGTTTGTTCATTAGTATAACGGTTTATGTAAACGTTTATGAACTACTGAAGGAACCATTGAAGGAGCTACTGAAGGAAAGAATACTGAACAATACAAGTAAAATACTGTTTTCATGTTCATTCGCCATTAATGAATCATGACACATCTTAGACTATATCTGTTCATGATTTGTTCATGATTTATACTTCAGTAGCAACTGAGTTACAGTATTAGTATGTATTTGTGTCCCCTCAGGTAAAGTGTTACTCAGAAAAGAAATGAAAACAGCATCATAAATCCAGCACTTAGAGTTAATTTAAATGTGTGTGTGTGGGGGGGGGGGGCCGTTAACAGGGGCACTGTGAGCTCCTGGTCAGCTGGTGATGAACAGCAGGGCTGTCTGGGGAGGCTCTGCACGTGCTGTGGGGGGTCTAGGATGGTTGCAGCATATGGACCACAGGATTAGGAAGCTCTAGCTGTTTTCAGCTGTCATACAGTCAGGGACTTTTTCAATTTTGTTTAGTAAATTCTGAGAGATAATTGGCATAAGGCATAGAGGGATTTTTCAAATGTTTGGAGGACAGATTAGTATGATGATTCCTTCTTAAGTGGAACTACAACTTGAAACTACAACCAGAAAAAGGCAAGTCAGAACTAGGTTTCTCTAAACATTGCAAAATTCACTTTTCTATGTCAAAGGCAAAAGGCAAGTCCCAGCACTGAGATCCATTACCATGACTGCTGCTATTGTTGTATATAATCCTGCATCGGATTAGGTAATATGAAATGTGTAATATCATGGCTTATTACAGACACAGCAATTATGGGTTTTACACTCTGCTTGCTCGTTCAGACGTCTACTAACCAGGTCGCGTCACATCCATGGCTCTTTGGGTGTCAGAATCCCAGATACATCTTCAATAGCAAGGGCTTTGTGAAAATCCACACCTCAAAAATCACATCCAACTCTATGATACATAAAACTTATATCCATCTCCCCTACTATGAATTTGATCTTATATACCAGCCATTGAAGCTTAGGAAATACAGTACCTTAAACCTTAAGATGTTTTTATAGGTGCACAGCCTCTAAAAGTGACATCGTGCTTATTATTTTTTGAATTTCACTCTTCAGTATCTGCCTTTCCTAGATTGTGTCTGATACCATCGCAAAGCCCCAGTCAAGTCCAAAAATTCAGTGCTGGAGCTCAACACATCACTGTTCCTCCGAAATACCGCTCTTCCTTCTCCCAAAAAAGTACTTCACACTTCATTTTTATGGGTTAAGTTACTTTAGGACTGATATTTACAGAAAATAAATAATGGAAGAGAATCCTTTGAAAAATTACTAAAATAGCTTTTCAAAAATATCATGATGGGCATCATAAGATACACAATGATCCTTTTGCTGGTGCTTAGTTTTATGTTATTTGATCTTGGAGATCTAACAACATTTTACCCAAAACGCTTCACATTCCATGCACCAAATATTAACTTGACTATCACATATTTCTTTTCATTGGAATATTTTTTATTATTTAAATCTTTTTGTCTTTTATAAACAGTATTTACTACCAGTGCTACGCAAATCCTGGATTCATAAAAACATAAAGGAAAGTTCCATTAAAGCCTTTCATATGTACAGCTCCAGTTTTGGAGAATGATGGAAGTTTGAGGTCAAACAGCAGTTTTAAAGAGGCATGAATTATAAAAAGAGGTGATTCTGCCCCCGTTTTTAACTATGCAGCTACCAAACAAGATGCCTCTGATTGCTGATGGTGGCTCTTGTTATTACCTACACATCTAACTCTCATAATCAAGAGTAATGGTAATTAAAGGGTTATAATAACAACTCTTCTAGAATTGTAGGTCTTTGCAGGTAAGCCTAAAAACAGTTAATGCTACTCTATTTAATTCTTGTGTTCTAATTCTGCGTTGCTTTCAGCTTAGTCATTCTAAATGAATATGGACATTCCATTTCAGTAAAGAAATAATGCTGTTTGTTGTATTTCACCTTACTGTTAGTTACTCCCCATCAACCGCATTTCTTACGGTACACAGTAGCACCTTGATTTAACGACGTAAACTTCGAGACACGACAGTAACAAAAATATTTGATATACAATCTTGGAACAGTAAAACATATTAGAAGTCATAAGGTCTCTTGCTATTAAACGAGTCAACAGCGCCACTTGGCGGTAAACTCTATGTTTAATATGGATTATAATGAATGAAACTGCAGGCAGTTTAAAGATTAAGTGAGAGCTGTCCTGAAACGTAAGTTTCTGCTGTTTTGCAAAATTTCTTGTTGCAGTTAAATTCGTTCACATTTTCATTAGCACTGCTTAAAAATAAAATCGGTGTTAAACATATGGGTAAATATATTAACATGCATCTTGTCTATTGTTTGATCTTGTTAAATCACAAATTGCCCTTAGTCGTATTATTGTAGACAACATTCAAATAAGTAATTCATTCATTCATTTGCCAACCCGCTTTATCCTATTGGGTCGCGAGGGGTCCGGAGCCTATCCCGGAAGCAATGGGCACGAGGCAGGGAACAACCCCGGACAGGGGGCAGCCCATCGCAGGACATACTCACACACTGTTACCATTCACTCACACGTGCATACCTACGGGTACTTTATTAACTCCAATTAGCCTTAGCATGTCTTTGGACTGTGGGGGGAAACTGGAGTACCCGGAGGAAACCCCACGACGACACAGGAAGAACATGCTCCAAACCAACAAACTCCACACACATGGAACCCAGACAGAGACTCGAACCCGGGTCCTAGAGGTGCATGTCGCCGCTTCAAATAAGTTAAAGAGAACTATATTTGCATGTGTGCTGCCATCTTGTGGTTAAAAGGTGAAAAAGCATAACGGATTTTATTAATACACTGGCTTGTTGTTAATATAGTTTTGTTTCGGCAGATTTATACTCGCATTCATAAATCGATAAATTACCCGTACAGTGTAAAGCTCAAACCATGTCGATTGTAAGCCGGCAAGATATTTTCAGCACTAAAGACTCCAAGCCATCGGTCGGCAAGTTCCAGCCGAAGTAATTTCCGGTATTTTTTTACGGTTGATTATTTAAGCTTGAGTAACCGCCAGTTGGAAACAGAGCTAGATTATCGTAATAGCAGGAATACGGGATATGGTGACCATATGAACTGTTTTAACATGTCGTATACTCTTTGCTTGCAAACTAAGTTCTTAAAACACTGTGTCGGTTTTATACTGTGTTTTACCTTAATGTAAAAAAAATCATGGAAACAGGGTTACCAACTTACGAATCTGACGTGACACACGCTTTCAGACTCGCACGCTCACGCAAGAAATCTTACGGTAAATCTATATTATTCCATTATAAACCTAAAATTAGCTACATCAAATTGTAAACTGTAATTGAAAACCTCACGCCAATCAGTTGACCGAAGTTGACAACCCTATTTAAAAAGTAGCCAAATCGTAGTGTTGTTTTTACCACCACCTGCTGGCCATTTATTTAATGCAGCATGCGTCGCCTTGAATTAAATTACCACTGTACTTTAAGGGGGCGCGAAATCCAAAATCCAGCCAGGTTGAGGGCAGAAGCAGAGAAGACCGTCAACTTATCCTGCGGTGCCTCATAAACCGGAGGACGACCTCAAGTGACCTTCAAAAACAATGGGAAACATTAAGTGGTGTGAAGTGCACTGCTTGGACTCACAATAGGCTCCTAGAAGCAGGATTGAAGACCCATAAAGCAAGATAGAAGCCCTTCATTAATGAGAACGACGGAACATCCTGGCTGGAGTTTGCTAAAAAAAAAAAAAAAAATGTGTATTTGATACAATCCCATAGCCGTAAACTGAGAAAGGAGTTGTGAAACTGAAAATTATGCGTGGTTTCTTAATTTTTTCCACAGCTGGAGAAAATCACAGTATAAGGCCATATGTAGGCTTCTTCCAGTGTTCACACAGCAGATTCCAACAGATCACAGGTGTAAAAATACTGGTGAAGATTCCAGTTGCTTAACTGTCAAAAGGGTGTGAAGGTTCAAGACCTCGATCTGAGAGCTTATGTTTTAGCTCATTAATAACTTTGATGATTTGTAAATAATGGCTATTAACCATTTTCACTCCTCTTGGAAGGAGGAGATATTCAAATATTTCTGACCAAAGTAGCTTTGAGGATTAGATGGTAGGTGACTGGGAGTGGGGGGATAAGCAAGAGGAAATTCAGCATTTAGGATTAATTTTAAAGTTTGTTTTGGATTTTTTTTTCTACCCATATTATAAACCAGAAAAGTCTAATCACAAAGAGACTGAGGAATATGGTCTAAATGCATACGAGGTTGACCATAAGCGATGTCGCTAATAGACACATAAGTTCATCATCTGGCAATTTATCTCATCTTCATTACAGCAAGCATGTCAGACCCCTGCAAGTGATTCCTCAAAACGGCAACACTGAAATAGCAAAGTTCTGAATTAGTGGGAGGCCATTAAGTACTGGAAGCGTGCATATACAGTACTACATTATCGGGGCAGTGTGTGCTCTGGAAGCGCGCATATACAGTACTACATTATCGGGGCAGTGTGTGCTCTGGAAGCGCGCATATACAGTACTACATTATCGGGGCAGTGTGTGCTCTCGCAGGTTACGGTGCTTTGCCTATTATTAGAAAGTCACTGGTTCAACTACCAGAGTCAGCAGAGTGATTTCCTTATTGGGCCCCTGAGCGAGGCCCTTAACCGCCAATTCCTCTAAGAACTGTCTCAAACCTGTCCTCTCAATTGTATGTCACTTTGGATAAATGCTTCTGTTAAAGAGATGTATTGTACATTATTAATACAGTCAAAAGAACCGAAGGTAAAATTGACCTAATAAAGTTTAGGGCGTGATGGAGGATCAGTTTGATGCACGTGTACTTTAGATGGTGTTTCTGCAAATATGACTGTATTTGCTCCAGTCATGCTTACATGTTAGGTCTTCAGGGCTGCAAGATGGAGCGTGCCTAGGATCTGAGGGCCCCCTGCTGTCTGTCCTAATCTATCACAATAGACTGTTGCCGGACCACAGAAACACACCGGAGAAGGCAAATCGCTGACACAAACTTAAGATGTAATTTGCCTGTTTGATCATGTGCAACACCTGAGCTTTTTTGTATAATGGATAAGATCAAATTTGATTGTTTCAATTTCAAACTTACTTTTGCTTGATCTGATTCTGTCATTAATTTACTCCTAGCTGGTCAACTGTGAGATGAACCAAATTCTGGGAATATCTAATAGAAAAACACTGCAGATCTTTTTTTTTTGTTGTTGTTTTTTTTAAAGTAGATGCTGGGTGGATTTTACAGACCTTAACTGGAGCTTCGGTTCACTGCAATCATTCCGTTTATGTGGCACAGCTACACTGTTTTTGTCCTCCGTAGCGATTGGGAGTCTGCAGTTTGTTATGTGTACAGTGTAGCTTGTTTGCTAACAATCTCAGGTGTTACTCTGAAGTTCCTCTTGTCATGTATGGTTTTTATTGTTGCAGATGCATTTTGAAGAAATACAGAAGAGTGGAGTCTGAAGCTGAATGGTAGGACGGGCTCATTAACGAGAGCCGTAATTGAAAAAAAAGGTTATTCAGCCGCTGGCTCATTACAAGAGTTAAGATAACTTTTTCCATTATAACTCGCTGCTGCATCATTCTTCCTCAATGGGCTTTTCAACTGGGTGCCCATTACGCCCTCATGGAACAATTGCCTTCTCCTCTAGGACCATAATGTCGAATTGACACATTACTGGTCCGGGTCTTGAATCGAAACCATAAGTACACTAAGAACAAATATGTCTTTTATTCTCTAATAAATTTCAAGGTTATAACATGCAATCTACTATTTGAAAAAGACTTAATGTTATCAGTAATGATGACAGATTAAGTTTACTACGGAATGTAGTTATGCAATCCTTCCAGCCCAGTCTGCCATTCAATCAGCACTGGCCAGGCGCCTGTCCCTTCCTTCCTCTCTTCCTGTTCTCTCCCACTTCCTGTTTATACGTTTGCCTAAGATACCCTCTCCTACACGCCAGCCATCATTACCCAGGGCTTGCTTTGGACTTTCCCTGTTCTCTCCTGTTGTTAATCTGCATTTGGTGTCTTGCACCCTGTAGCACATGTTGTGACTCCAGCTTCAGTCTAAGTTTTTATTAGTTTTTTTTTTCCTTTTCTGCCTTGTTTGACATCGCCTGGGGTCCCAGACTCCATTAACAAATGGCTAACAGCTGTGGTTTGCTTATTTTTAGAGTTTTCTTTCCTCCATTGCATCATATTGGAAGGCATTTATACGGAATGATTTACATATGACAAAAAGCAGTCTGACAGTCTAGGTCCTCAGCAAATCAGGTTCACTCATTCACTCATCGCTTCCAAGTTCATGATCACCGTGTTACGTCTGCCGTTCTTCATTGTCCTTACCTGTGAACTGCTCCTGGACACACACACAAACCCCCCCTTGTTTAAATATATCAACTCAGCAGCAGCAAACACAATAAACATCGTTCACAAAACTTCATGTGTACACAAAGTCACATGCTACACATCGTGTTTCATTTTCATTTTTTTTTTTTTTTTACAAAAAAAAAATAAAAAATCTTCAGTGAATGCACCCTCTTCGCCACATAATGAAACATCCACTTCAACTTGTTTTCAATTACAACCATTCAGTACAATTTTCCAGTTGTTCTGCCTCATTGCCTTCAGCAAAGGGTAGGAAATAATGTCCCGTTTGCCATTATTAAGTAATGGATTTTTTTTCCCCCTCTGGAAATTCTATGTTAAGTGTCTTGCCATTAAAGAGTAAGTCTGAAAGAACCCCAGCTGAATCAGAATGTTATTACGAAAATACAAAAAGCTCTGCAACAACACATCGCGTTGAATTCATACACTTACTGGCCATACTGCTTAACTTTTAAACTTCCCATTAGGAGTAACCGATGACCACAAACTGGGCCATTTTTCAGCCAGTGTCAATCTCATCTATAATGACAACAAATGTAGGCATTCTAGACTTTCCCTGTAGCCAAACAGATAAATCAAAAGCCACAGAATATATTTCTTTGTTCAACAATGACAAATATGTACCCCTGGATTCCTTTAAAAAATGAGATACAGGTCATCTGGGCAGAAATATGAACAAGATTTAATAAAGCAGCAGTAATCTAAAATGTATAGAGCGTGCCTGAAATGACCATCTGGCAAGGCGAGCATTTTGCCAGTGGGCTGAGGAGGTAGTGTCCCCCCCAATGATCGGCAAAACTTATCTTCGGTATGTGTTCTGGGCCTGTCTGGGTAATTGTCCAGAGACAAATTTTTATTTAATTTCAGTTCAGCCATGATATACAGCAGAAGTTAGTTATAGCTGTGCTTCAATTAATTACTCAGACTAGACCTGTAATATATCTCATTGCCTAGATGTTGGGAAATTGGCCAACAGGTGTCATTTCCCTCGCACAGATAGGCAGGGAATCAAGTACAACTCTCTTGATTACAAAACACATAATCAGCTGTTATTTAAAAGCAGTTGGGCTAGAATGTGCACTCATCGATTTTTTAATTTTATTTTATTGATACATGGGACTTCTGAGGTAAGATCTCTCTATGGCAAAGTTTCCCAATCCAGTTTTCAGGGAGCCACAGCCAGTCCACATTTTTGCTCCCTCCCAGCTCTCAAGCATGGACTGCGTGTGGGTCCCGGAGGACCGGATTGAGGAACTCATTCTAAGGTACAGCTGGAATTGTACAAGCCACCTCAAGCAAAACATAGCGCTTTTGTACCAAGCCTCTCCCCAACGTCCCATCCCCTACAAACGCATTAGCGCTGCCTCGTATGTCTTCTGAATAATGCAAGAGCTTAAAAACTCAGATGTGCCTAGATTGCTCAGGTTTCATTGTCATGGAAAACGGCTGCACAATGAGCACACGACTGATGCCGACAAAGAAAAACAGCCTTAGCGGAGCGAGCGTCGGAGCCGACATCAACAAAAACAAACTACTTGCAAATAAGGCTCATGTACACAAACCTAACTTTCGAACTTCCTTCGTGAAGTGTCAATCATTTATCAGAAACCAGTCTAATACATTTAGAATATATGAAAGGCACTGAGCTTGTGATGGAGATACGGCCGTTACATAGACCTTTTTAAAGAGGACTATGAATATCCTGGACAAACACACCGATTTTGTCATTTCCTATTTTTATCCTTCACTTAAGCCCTGGGAGGAGGAGGCTACTTCAGTGATGCTGACAGGGCCCTAATCAGGCTGGGGCGCTGAAACTGGGACTGGGGACGAGTCCCAGTCAGCGATTAGGATCTGGGATTCCTTTTGGACGAATCTTTATACATGGCCTGGCAAGGACACGGTCCAGGCCGGTCCAGTGTCCAGCATCATGGACAGCTTGGTTGCCATGGGAATGCTGGCGAGCTCCATCTTTTGATACGCCTTTGGGGGGGCGCAAGGCCGTAACCACCCCTGGTCTGTCTCTGGCTGAGGCTCTAGGGAGGGAGGGGTATGGCAGCTGAGGGCCCATGAATGACAGAGGCCACAGAAATTTCTATCATATACCAGGAACCACTGTGGTGTCTTAAAACAAGTATTAGCGCTAGAAAACAAAGACAAATTAAAAGTTGTACAGCAAAATTGACAAAATGATTTTAATAATACAAAGATTCCTACAACAAGGCTGTCTTTCCCAATAGCCAAACAATGACAAACAATGATTCTTTTTCGGTAAATAATCATAAATCATACATATTTTATATATATACTGCATATTTTTATGTATAAAAATTGTTTTACATTGCTCATTTAAAATGTACAGTATTAAATAGTTGCATATAACCAAACTAAATTCTGTCCAAATAGCTGTTACAGTATGTTCTGTTACATGTTTACTCCTGAAATGTCACAGAATATACACAAAGCAATTTGTCAGCATTTATCAATATAACAGAAGATAAAATGCTGGAAAGATTTTGAAGGAAATGAATGATGTCAACATTTCTTTGTCAAAGGGCACAGCAAAAAACTGTGGATCTGAACCTCTTTGCATCGAGACCCAGTGTTCACTATGTCAGCTCACTCATGTGCATAATCATGTGCAGTATTTGTATAAAATGAACATGTAAATATTTCACTTAAAGTAGCAACTCTATATTGAAACACACACTAAATCAATAACTATGTTTTGAATAAAACCATAAAGAAAATGCTTTATTGGCTATCAGGTCACAAAGTAGTATAACCAAATAAGCTAAAACTGAATATTTTAACACCTGAAAATAGCCAAACTTTGGTAGAAACACATAGTGTACATATCCATCTATTACATAATCTGTATACATTGGCTTTAAATTGTTAGTTTATTTTTTAATGTTAATCATACGAGTCATAGATTATGCCGAATGAGTTTCATGGCAACCAAGTATGAACACGAACTTTAACGTCTAGATGCTCCAATGATCTGCAGGATGAACAGGAAGATCTGTACAATGTCTACGTAGAGGGTGAGTGCTCCATACACGTATTCCTCTGGGCTGATGGAATGCTGGCGGTTGCCTAGGAGTAGCTGGGTATGGTACGCTAAGAACTAAAAAACATCAAAAAGTATCAGTGTTCCAGTTCAAGAGAAGGCACCACTATTTTAAGGGGATAGAAAGGAAGGACTCACCAAGGTGAAAGCGATGGCTCCTATTGCTGCGTACAGCATATGAAGCCAGGGAATCTAGCAGGTGGACGATGAGACACACGCATTACATACAGTACTGCTGCTTTTACAGAAGGCTATACACAACCTTACCAAAAACCTCACCTTCTCAATTCACGTTCAGAGAAAATTTTCTCAAGGTAAAAAAAACTTTACGAGAATGCGTAGGCTAAATCGTTTCTTAATTGAAATGGCCGTTATTACCGCTCGACCTTGAATTTGTATTTTACGAACAGTGGGCTATTTGCAGAACTTACATATTTGAATGATAGCACGATGGCTGTGATGATGCCGGTGACAAAGACGACAATACCCAGGACGCTGAAGAGACCGCCGCACGATGTGAAGTCCACCTAAGCAGAGACACCTTGAAGTCAGGAACCATCTCATCACATTTATAAACTGTTCACTTATCAGTAGCACAACGTCGCTAGGAACCTTTTGCCGAATATTGTGGGGGGGATGTAAAAATACGCTTTTGTCCAGCTTTCTCGTTCGCACCGCCAGCTTTTTTGCTCACACTGCCTGAATTTCGTGCTGCCTGATTTTTTGCCTGCCTCGAGTGGGTGGGTTTTCAGTGGTGCGTTCTCATTGGATATCAATAACTTTGAGTGACAGCTCAGTTCCTTGGACAATAAGTGCAGTAAGTAAATCAGCAGAGGCTGAATGAGGCATTTATGGCAAGCTGTTTTAATGCTTAAAACACAATTGCAAATAGGAAAGGGGTGTGTTTCAGATATCCAGAATTCTATTTCTCGCAGTAAGAATGTAAATTAACCGCAGTGAAAAATCAGAGATATCCAAAACTCTAGTCTTCATAGCAAACACTATTTGAAGATATACATAATTTAAACTCTCCTAGCCAAATATCAATTTATGATATCTTAAAATCCTTAAATTTAAGTGGCCGTTTCAACATTAAATAAGCAGGCAGGAAAATAATTTTAAATATCTGCATTGTAATTCTTATTCTCTCAAACTGGCGATCAGATCCAATTAAATTCTTAAGTAAAAATTTGCATTTAATACATCTGTAATTCAGTTCTTTCTTGTAGGAACAACATTTTTCCCATTCATTTGTATTGGAGTTCTCATTTGAGAGGGCGACAATTCCATTTTAAATATCTCAGATGCAGGTTCTAGATATTTGAAATTACATTTTTACTAGTAACAGGTCTCTTTTTAGATGTCTACAATTCAATTATGAGTAGTCACAATGTCTATTTTAGATATTCAAAATGCAAAACTGTTTAAGATATCGGTTTACAATTTATTTGTAGATATGTGCAACTGTATTTTTACTACTAATAATTTGAATTGTAGATATCTGTCGTGACCAAGGACGCAGGCAAGCGGGGAAGAAGGCGAGCACGCCGTAAATACGGGAAAAGGGGTTTATTCA
>JAODKF010000001.1:47910927-47931555 GCA_026779585.1 Mormyrus proboscirostris | reverse complement strand
ATAACAACATTAATCATGTCATTGTCCGTCTGCCCCCCCCCCCCCTCACCACTGTAAACACTGAGCTGCCAATACTGACATTTCACTGTGGCCTAATAATGTAACCTACCAGTGGTATGATGTAATTAATAATCCTGTCGACTCATTTACAAATGCAGGGCAGCTCTTTATTGAGCTTTGTGTTGTTTTTCTATAATCGAGTCATCTGAGAAAGTGCCACACAAGTTTGTTTTTCTGTGACGATCTTTCTGGAGATGATCTCAGACTGAAATTAGGTTCTCGTCCATTTTGGATGACCGGGTTAAGAGATTGCCGTCAAGTTTGTTGCTCTTCCTGACTCATTAAATTCCGTGATGTCACGCAGCTGACTAGACTCTTACATAACCTACACATTTTCCTCATGGATATAAAACAGTTGGATATGAAAATAGGATTATCTCCAATTCACTGGAGTCTTTTGCAGTATGACCCATGTGACCATGAACTGACTCCCCCCCCCCACTCAATCAGGACCAATTAAATGGGCTAGAATCCCCAAAAAGGCATATTAATAGACTCATCTGTCACCCCTAGCCATTCCCACGGAGAACGCTGTGCTAACAATGCAAAGGTCCCAGGGCCACACAAATTGTAACCTGTCCCTCTACTGTAAATTTATTTAGATAATAGCATCAGATAAATTAATAAACAGATTAAGAGAAAAGTGCAAGACAGACCGAGGAGGTATGGAGTGAGCACTGATTGCAGCGTGTTGCTGCACTCACCAGGCGACAAACCACCACAGGGATGGGAACCCGAGTGCGGCCATGTGGAGGGTGATACCTCAGTACCAAACAGGTCTGAATGGAACCGTGGGAGTTTTCCATTATGGTGCAGCATTTAAAAATATACCTGTGCTGTACTTGTATTCACGTTAACAACTCGCAGCTTCACATTAGGACAAACGTGCGCATACATAGTATGCAACTGCATCTGCTGCATTCGTTCAGTACATATGCGTACTGAACCGAAAGGCCCGCACCGAATGTGTGTACCGCTACACCCCCGCTGCCAACCCCCGCATGTTCCCCGTAAGTTTGAGGACCAGGAGACTGACAAAAGAGACTAATTCTGATAAGCATCATCCTAAAATGAGGAAAAGGTCCCACAGCTAATTCAAACCGGAGGTAAGGACCTGGTCTAGAGACTGTCAGGCTGTGCCTAGTGGCAAGAAATGAGTTCAGCCCAAAGCACCACCCCCATGACTGCTTGACACTGTATTTTCACAGGCTTTGTAATTTAAGAACAGCCACTCTGAAGGCCCGAGGTCATCTGTCAGACGTGTCCGTAGTTAACGTCCTGCGCCACGCCTATTACGGTCTGTCCTAAAATCAAAAATGATTCACGTCTGCAGGTTACAATCCTTAATAATTTACACGTCTACCTCTGGCTGCTACTATAATATGTATGAAATGAAAATCCAGGTACAAGTCGATGCTGCACTTTGTTTCTTTGACAGAAAAACAAATGAATGCAGTCTCTGCTTCAGCCCAATTTGTCTTTCTTGCTTGGCATGAAAGTGCATAAAGGGCATTCATTCGACAACAAAGACGGCAGCACTACAGCAATAAAAACAGACGTGAACCGAGTGCAGGGAGGAAACGTTTCCCAGGTCAAGCAACTCTGAAGTACAGAATTTAAAAGAACGAACGCATGATATGATGCAAGAGGGCAACAGTCAACAATGCTAGTGGTATAATTATCACCTGAGTCCGGCTGGTTGATCGGAAGCACAGGAGGCATGACGGGAGGCATCACAGGCATTGCTGGAAAGCCTTGACCGGGATAGCCTGGGGCTGGCTGTCCTCCAGGGGGATACATGCCAGGATATCCTGGTTGGGGGCCAAATTGAGGCCCAGGGGGATAGCCTCCTGGTGCAGTCGGACCCCCGTATGGCGGTAGTCCATAACCTGGTGGCGGGTAGTCATTCCCTCCCTGGGGTGAATTAAGAGGATTTTTTGAGTCATCGTAGGAGGGCGGGAAGTCGGAGCGTGACATTTTGATTTTGGCACACCTGCAAGGAAAAAAAAAAAAAAGTAATCACTCATACTGCTGCATATACTCAGTTGACCCAGCTAATTGGGTGTTTAACTGTCTAGATTTTACTGCTTTATGCAGAGGCGGATAGTCCAGACCAAGATTTTGCATCAAAGTTAAGTCAAAAAAAAGTCAGTGTACTGAACTGATTGGTTGAAACAAAAACAATCTGGATTTTAACTTTCTGGACCTGAACTATCCACCTCTGTTCTTATGCATTACCATCTTTATGTTAACATATTACATATTTTATATTGCAATTTATTATTTCATTTCATCTCAATGTATGACCCGTTCATTCAGTTTTTGACAGTAAATTGATTGTTTTTTGTTTGTGTTTGAAGTCACACATCTGTTGCAAAATGTCATACACTGCAACGTCATCGTTATTAACGCCAACACACCCCGGTGTGGTGTAGGTAAAATTCAAATGATACACGTGTATTCGTATCAAAGACCTCATTCATTATGAAAATTGGAATCGCAACATTCCATCTGTCCTGTAGATGAGCATAAACCAAACTGGAAATTCAAATACGCCAGTTGCTTTTTTGCTAGCAAGGTCTAAAGGAGTTCCTTTTTTAAAGGAGCAGCAGTTTAATCACCAGTGATGTCAGCCGTAGGTTTAAACCTGTATTTCCAGTTCAGAGGCAAAAGCAAAGGATTCTGCTCCTTTGCCTCCATATTTCTAGCTAAATGTAATGTTCCATCTCTTTGTGTTAACTGATGAACTTTAGAAATATCTTGCATCCATGGAACCACGTTCCCAATAAACATTCTGCAGAAAGTGCATTTAAATCACCAGCTAGTTCAAAGCACAAGATAAATGTAAATATTACACTGCTGAAATAAAACAGCACTGTTCTCATTTGATATGAACCCTCAATTCAACTTTGAACAGCTTGTCTGGGTTAAGGTTGCCTGGGAACTACCCCAGGCAGCACAGGGCGCAAAGCAGGGGAACACCCATCCGGGTGGGATGCCAATCAACCATGGCGCAAACATGCGCACCCACCCACCCAATCATGCACTAGGTGCAATTTACTCACAGATCTGACGTGTGAGCGCTATCCACCGAGCCACAATCAGTCTTAATATGAAAACACAAGCTGTTAATAGCACAATGTCAAAGCCCTGTGACCTCCTGCTCCTCACTAGTTTGTCACACAGCTTAATTCATAATTCATACCAAAAGTTAACGTTTCTAACTTTCGAACTGCTGGACGTTATGGTTTGCTTTGGCTGGCTAGGCAACACCGAAAAATGTAAGACTGACAATTTGGGGCTAATCATTCAACAGCATGGCCTTTAATGTTGCCATCTACAAAACACCGATCGGTAGCGCCTTCGGATTTTTCCTCACTTTTTACCGTTTGCCTAAAAGTGAATCAGACGGCGTGATGCGCGAGCTACAAGTGTTTTTTTTAATCACGCCACACCAGTTTCTTTTAGGCCTATTGCACAAAGTAATGGTAGCTTATCCAGCTATTTCTAAACTCATTCTCTCAATCAAAAAGAGTTTTTGATGGCACAAGCCATTACTTATGATGCGAATCCAATTTTCATAAAAAATAAAGGTCTTTGATACGATTTTAATACAAGTGTATCACTTTAATTTTACCTACATATAAACCGGTCTTTTCAAGTTAAGACATACAAAATAATTATAATAAAACGTATATAGGCCTACACACAAGTGATATGAAAGTATAATCAAATTAATTAACACAAACGTAACCGTTAAAATAGTACAGTAACATAGCGAATATTCTCCGCCTTACTGAATCCCTATGGTGCACGAAGATAACAGTATCAAATGCTCTAAATCTACCAATACAACTTTACAGAGACGAATTTATTTTTTCCGGAATCTACTTCGTAGCAATAATGTTAACAACAAACAAACAAACACATAACAAAACAAAGACGAACAGCGACTTTAACAACAGCGTCAAACGCAAACGAAAACTATTTACCAACAAGCCTCAGCACATACACAAGAAATACAGTCGTAACAGTATGTACTTACTTGATAAACAACTTCCAAATTCCAACAAATACCCGCCAGCAATAAGAAATAAGTTTTTAGACTCCAAAATCGGACGATAAGCACGTCCCAACCCTCACGCCGCTCCAGCAGTTCCTGGAATTTAAACAAGATGTTACAGGCGAGGTGGAGCGTGCGCGCACCCGCGCGCGCCACCCTAGACACCGGAACAGCGCGCACCCCCGCGCCGCGCCCGCGGACGCATCCTTTATTCTCCGGCTCTCTTCACACCTGGTTGGATTGGGCTTGTGGCGTTTTGAGTGCGTTCATACCCGTATTAGCTCTGTCTGCTTGTGATCGGCTCACCCAGGACTCATGTTAATACCAGGTGTGGTGAAGGCCAGTGGGTCCCGGTCGCTCACGTTAGTTTTTCTTACTGATGTAAGTACGTTTAAAACTGAATTTGTAGAATTCTCTAGAAATACTTAGCTGGCTGTCCGTGTGTGCCATTGTTTTCGGCTCATTCTATTGCGTTGAAACAATACTGCGGATGTTTCGGTGAGCAGAAAGTTATTTATTGTTATCATTCAAGGCGTTGGCAGGATTTGTACAATTTCCGCAAGTGCTTTCTCCTTTTTACCACAAGATGACGACAAAACCTCTTAGTATATTGTATTTAAGCGTCGCCATACAATGTATATCATTAGAGTTGTTCGGATTACTGCTTTTCTAATTATGTTGCAATAAAAAAGACAACAATATGGAGTGTTAAACATGTATTATCAATTGTATTAAGCCACGTGCCCTAAGCATTTAAATTGTAACGTTTTTGTTCCAGTTGTTATGTTTCATAGCAATGGTTTTATCTTTAACAAAATATTTTAATGCTTAGCCATTGTAAATATTAATTCGGATTGAGTCACTAAGTTGGATGACTTGTGAAAATGTTTTGAGTCTTTCCATACAAGCAATTAAAGGCTTGACCCTAGTGGACCGGAAAGAAAAGGCTTCTGCGCTACAGCCACAGTGCCGGATCATAAACAGACCAAGCTTTGAGGGCCTTGATAAGCAACAAGTATGGAGTTATAGTCACTGCATTTCACCCAGTGCAGCCCAGAGGGAGGGACCTATGTTTGGAAAGAGCTCCTCCCTCGGCTTGTTTCTGCAGCACTGGGATAACCACACCCAAGCCAGGCGTATTTACTCATCAGAGTGACTCAGCTTCCATTTAGAGAAGCCAGAGCAGTACTTTGCATTCCTCAGAGCTCCTCAGCCAGCACTGTAGAAATGGCAAAGGAGGCCACTGGGAAAATCCTCCCTTTGAATGAAGCAAGCAGCTTACTTTTTGTGTAGAATAAACCATTTTTGAGGAGGCTGAAAAACTGATTTGGTCATCTTTCTTGTATGAACGTTTTAGAAGGTACAACTGCATAAACTCATGCTCTGTGGAGAATGACCCCTGAAAAACTGTTTGCCTTTCTTTTCTCACACAAAGCCCAGTGTTTACTAAGTTGACAGTGGATTTGATGTTTAGGTAGTTGCAGTTACAAAGTATAATCAAGCATGGTGACATTAATTTGAAAACACACATACAAATAAACATTTCGATACATCAAAAGTTGAAGTGGAGTCTTACAGTGAATTCTTAGGACTTTCAATGCGTGGTGTATTTTTCTTCTGAAATACAGATGTCAATATGTAAGGTACCATGGAAACAAAAACTAGACAGATTTGGGCTCTAGCTTCTCGAATCCCCTTGCTGTGTCTTTACTTAGATAACAGCTCTGAAAGCTTATACTGCTTACCAAATTTTCTACTGCACCAACAAATGAAATTCCTAATCAAGAGTACATCAGCAGCCACCCACTTCAGGTGAACCAAGCTAGTAATGTTTATACCAAGAGACCACATCCTTTGCAACTATGGTTCCTCCTTCATTGTGATTTATTTGCACAGTGACTCTAAGAAGGCAAAAATGAGAACTCAAGGTCCGATGTTGCTGGTCGAATAGCACAGCCAAGCATTGTGGCCAGCAAGGGACTGCAGTCATATATAATTGGTGTTTATTTTGTTGCTCTATGCAGTTTATGGTGCAAAATTGATTTCCCTACTTTGCATTCCAGACAGGCAGACATTTTGGTTTGAAATATTGCTGCCTGAAACACTGTTCTGTGATGCCAGCCTCATGTCAAAATGACATCACTTTTTACATGCCACGCGGGACATGAATTTAAAACTTTAAATGGCTTCCAATATTATTTTTAATCCAGCACAGTTAATTTTCATTTTTAAATTGTGCAGAGTAGGAACTAGAACTCTTAAATACATAAACGTCTCTGCATAGAGTTCCTTTTTATTCCTTTGTTTTTTGCACATATGAAACATCTCCATCTGCATATCCAATGGAGGATACAGGCGGACCTAAAGTTTTTCATGTTTCTTAAAGCAAATGATTGTGAGTGGGTGGTAGAGGTGAGGGAGGGAGGGAGGGGCCTCTTTCCTGTCCATTTTGGCCGGCCGTCTTGCCTTTGATATCAGGGCTGCTTTCACCCTCTCACCTCACGCCGCCCTACTGCTTTGTTGTACAGAATCACCAAGCATTACTGCCATAGGACACTCATTAGGCAGCAGTCTGCCTTACTGGCCAACATCAGCAGCACTGTCTGCTTTGTTAGAATTAACACAGCAGCCAACACCTTGCTATGTTACCCCAAACAAAGCAACATTCATCTAGCATATTCTGAAAATACTCCATTAATAAAATAAATCAGTCTTTTTGTTATAAACATTCATTTTAGACAGTAGGTTGTGCAAACGTCCTGACTGATACTCAGCATTCCTTAATGCTGTATTAATTCTCCCACACACACTGTTAGTGTGAATTCTGACAGCGTCACCACCAAACAATCATTGTGAGGTTAATCGAAAGCTGCCATGTGCAAGACAAACATATTCATGCATTTTATTCATTTATTTTCATCTTGAAGTGCTTTAAATCAGTTCAGTGTTTTCCTACAGTCAAATATGACTGTTTAGAGGAGTTCATGTGGAAATCTAGTTAAAAATGCAACTCTGTTGTTTAATCTTCATGTGGGCTACATTTAACTGCTGTTATTCAACCTCAGTTACATAATGGTCCCAAATAATATTCAGAAACTGACATTACCTCCATTTCCCAAATAATTCTACACACTTAAAACATTTTCATCCACTTTTTTTCCTGTGATAATTACTATGATTATATTGTACTAAGTCTGATCAAACTAGATTAAAAGAAATTAGTTTGGCGATGTAAAGAATTTTCTCTTGCTTATGTCCATCTTGCTCTTGTTTCTGTGAATAAAAAGACAGTTAAGTTTAAATTTGTGCTGAAAACTTGGTGTTTTTCTGTTGGCTTGTTTAACGGAGGTCAGGCTTTGCCACAAAACAGTGGTGAACATCAGATCACTTTCATACTCTTAATAACAAATAATGCTTCAAATAATGGGTGGGACCATTATGTCCCATATATAATTTAAACCCAACGTCCTATTGGTTACAGCAATGATTGACAGCAACAGTAGCCACACATTGTGTTTCCATAATCTCATCACCATGAACATGAATTATGAGCTTTACCCACATTGTCAGTACTTATTCAAAAGAAGATATTTTGTTAAGAGTCTTACGTGTTATTGAAGGCAGTGCCTAGGTTCTTGAATTTGCCCCTGAGAGCCCCACTGCCAGGAGTCTTGTGGCATTTGCTCAGCTCCGGAGAGGTCAGGGGTCTGAACAGGCGGTCTAAAAGTGAGAAGCCGTGTTAATTACAGCACGTGCATTTAATCCTGCACGAGGAACACCAACCTCTGTCTGTGTTGTTCATATCGATATTGAGGTTTGCATCAATCACTGACGAGATGACCTGGTCCCTCTCGACCACCACGAGCCGCTTCCAATAATCCGTGGGAAGAGACAGTAATCGGGCCACCACCTATAGCATCAGAAGCAAAACGTTCAAGATGGACACAAGTTATCATGACCAGCCAATAATACACCCCCCCCCCCCCCCCGGGGTCAACCCAAAGTTATGTCCTTGCTCAAGCCAGCCAAGCAAAGGTTCAGTTCTGAACCAAGGACTTATATTGCACAGCAAGAGTTTGGGGGTCGCTGAGCCAATCCTGAACAGAAAAGCAATTAGCAGCAACAAAACAGATGGAGAACATCAACCTTGTTCCCCTGTGCATCCTTCGATTTAAAAAAAAAAAAAATTAAGTGCAGTTAGAACCTACTTTAGACTGTGCATTTGTGTCTTTCATGATAGTCCGCGGGGAAGGTTCCGTCGTGCCGTGACCGACAATGGTGGGTCCAAATACCCGGGACAAGTTATTCAGATCCATCTGACACTGCGGGCTCCGCATAACTCTGTGGAAAGTCATGCAGAAAAATTAGTAGCGATAAGTCGTCATACTCACCACTCCCTGGCCTGCATGTGCAAGAACTCGTAGCGCGTAGAAAGCTCACGCACACGCGCACACCAATAATGCATATTATAAATTTAGCTAGTACCCGATTTGAATGTGGAGACAGAGGAACAGTAACGCAAAAGCATGCACTCACTCAATTTGTAAGATTTACGTGTATAATTCAGACATGATCAAGGAGAAAAACACATGGACATCTAGGAAGTTAGCCAAGCGGTAACAGAAGCAGGGATGAAATCGGATGCCAGCTCTGTCGCCTGCTATGCTCACGGAGATCCTCACTGAGTTCTGGTGCTTTCCCGCAGTCAGGCCTTACTTCTGCAGGTGGAGCATGAGAAAGGCTAGCGTGTCCCTGTTAGCCTGCGGCAGCTCCCCAACGGCCTGGAATATTGCCGCGGTGCCGTTGTCCTCGTCGTCAATGTCTGTACGACAAACAAAAAACCTGACTTTGGACACAGGTGTGGGAAACCCCCATTTTTATTTTATTTTTTTTTACCCCCCCACCCCAAGTTGTGTGTGCCAGTTGCCAGAGACAAACAGATGGGTCCTGGAGATTCTCTCAAGTATTTACACACTTCCTCTACAAACCAGCCAGGGGAATGACACACTTAAGCAATTTAAAAAAAAAAAAAACATTTTGATTTATAATTTAAAACTGCAGCACTTATGCCCTGGGGTCTCCCCGCATCCACATTCTCAGTTGCAGTTAGGGGTTGCGACAGATTTAGTTAAAATAATGCAAGCTGCAGAAGCGTCCACCCGTCCGTCGCATATTTTCTACTCTTTATCTTGTGCTTGCATAGACTCGCAGGTCAGATTATTGTGTGTGTGGAGTTTGCATGTTCTCCCCGTGATGTTGTGGGATTTCCTCTGGGTACACTAGGTGCGTGAGTGAATGGTGTGTGAGTGTGCCCAGCAATGGGTTGGCCCCCCATCCTGGGCTGTTCCCTGCTTTAAGCCCATGGCCTCCAGGATGGGCTCTGGCCCCCCCTCGACCCTGAATAGGATAAGCAGTTTCAGAAAATAGATGAATGGATATTATGCATACAGATGAAAATAAGCCCTAATTGTTTTTACAATAAATGGAACCAGCAAAAAAAAAAAAAACCACACACACAAGTAATGGTGAAAAGACCATTACTGGTTTGCATAGGGCATATGCACTGTCCATTTTCTGCACACAAAAGGTTATTAGTACACCACATAACATACAGCTACTGATCAATACTATTAATTAGCTTCAAATAAATATTAGCTGCACTATAACCTTTTCAAGGTAACGTAATCAGATAGTACATTAATGGAAGTCAGTTATGATGAAAAATAATTTACAAAGGAGAGGGGATTTGTATGTCTGATGCGTTTGACAGGGAAAAAGTTTGGATTGAATCATTAGGCCAATCAGGATAGAAGGTGGTGTGGTTAAACTCCCTGCAGGCTGCTGAATAGGTTTTAGCATCCTGTCAGGTGACGAGCAAACGGCGAAAATGAACCTGGGGGCTTTTCCCACACGACACCCAGGCAACCTGCATCCCAGGGGTCAGGACAGTCACAGAGGCGTAAAACTAGAGAATGAGTCGCCCGCTGTTTGGTCGTCACAATAGCATACCACAGGCGTCTATGAACGTCTGGTGCAGCTTGAAGGTAACCAGAGGCTCTTTAAGTTTCCTCAGGAAGTCCTTGAGGAGGCCGCAGACTGCATGGATCTCGTCCACCTTACTGAGCGTGAGCGGCCCTTTCCCAAGGAGATACTTCTCTCTCAGCTCCTTCACCAGGCGCTCACCTCCAGGAACGCGGTAGATTCCTCTCTGTATCAAACCGGAAGACAGGGGTACATTCTGGGAGTAGGAGGCTGCAGTGGTTGATGCAGTCCTCCTTCAAGAAGGTCAAATTTAGGTTTCATCTAGGTCATCTTAGGTTTCACGTCAAAATATAAGCCATTACCTCTTCCAGTCCTCGTTTTTCTATTTCGTCGACACACTGCACTATTAGTCGAGGAATCCGAGGATGGGTAGGAGGAGCAAAACTCTCCAAGACATCCTGCAGGTGACATGAGATGAACCAGAGAGGTGCTTTGGGGGAAGATCAAGGGAAAAGAAGGCTCGTCCTACACACCTCAGGGGATTTGTGGACGGGTCCCGGGGCAGTGAGGGCGCAGTCCTCGGGACACAGGTGCTTACACTCCGAATGGGCCACCACTCTGCAATCCCGGCATTTCAAAGCCACCTTCCCGAAGCGGATCCGCTTCCCACACGCCACACACACTTCAGGTCGGATAACCTGCCAGCGGCAGGTGTGTGTATAAAGGCAAAAGGACACCTGTTAGTCTCAAGAGGCCCCACTGATGACCCTTTAGAAACAAGCCAACTGCTTACCGATTATGTTTTTGAAAAGTTACGGAGACAAAACAAAAATAAGTGACAGTCCATTCTTGAGTTACTCAAGAAATCTGTTCCACAAACCCATATGCAAGTCAGATTTACCAACTTCACACCAGTTAACACTCTTTTCAGCACAAGCCACATTAGCCAAAAAGACTAGCAATATATACCAAAGAACACATTTCAAATTTTGTACCTGCGCATTGCCTGTCTTGCCTTTTTGCATTATCGCTTTTATAAACTCTATGCATCTCGTACATTTTTGCATTAAATCCAGATTTCTATAAGGCAGTTTTACGTAAGTCAAGAGCGGCCTGTGTTATAAAAATGGGCCTCACCGTTTTTGACAGAAAGACATGCTGTACGACTTTGCCAGCGGTGGGAGTAAAGCCCTGATGCATATTGACGTCTTTCACATCGCAACCCACTTCGGCAGTCTCGTTTTCAGCACCCGCCTCGTCGGCGGCAGCCCAAACCGACGTTTGCTCTGAGAGGCAGGAATGAAGTCCCTCTTTCAGCAGGTTAGAGGTCGGCTCGTTCAGGTGGAGGCGAAGGGACATTACCGGTCGCTTGGGGGAAGTGCTGCAGAGTCTTGGAGGCCTCGGCCTTGTCCTGGGTGATGTCTATCACCATGTGGATCTGAGCTCTATTCTCAGGTGTGGTGACTGATGCTGTCACAGTGGTCTCGATTTCCTAAACACACACATACAGACAGCAATCAAACAACACTTCTGCTAATCTGCATGCTATTCAGATGAATCCCCGATGAAGAACTGGACCACAGCTGAACCAAGCGGGGGCTTGGAAGGACAGAGAATGTCAGAGGCAGAGACTGGGTGGGAGAGGGAGATTGAGGCAAACGCGGGGGGCTATGACATTTCTGGCGAGCGGAATGAGCTGTGGAACGGTGATGGTAAGTCATGGGCGTGGGGCCGACAGATGAGTTCTCCAATGGGAGGTGACATCATGCTATTCCAGCCAATGTAGCTGAAGGTTTCAGCAGGAATGTGGTCAGTTTGGGTGAGTGATTCCAAGGCTCCAGGTAGGTCTACCTTTATGACGTTATTCCAAATATTTAGTGCTCTGACAACATTTATCAAGATATGTTGATGTCACTTCCAAATTCCGCCGTCCTGGATACTGTAACCATGCATGTTACATCACATGAATTTATTTCACATACAGAAAGCTCAGTTACGCGAGGGTAAGATGAAGACCTGCTCACCCTCTCCGTCATCCGTCCACCGAGCAGGTCTCCGGATCGTCCACTGCCTCGCCCACGTCTCTGGACAGGAGGGGCAACGCTTGGCCCCATGGATGACCGCTGTGGAAACCACAAGGTTACATAGCAAGTAAAGTCTTGTGAGCAAGGAAGGAGATGGAGGGCTGAGAGAGATGACCTGCCCCCCACAATCCCCAAACCCTATAGATCTGCTTTGGGATGAGTCGCATTGAAGAGTAAAAGCAAGGTAGGCAACTTGGGCCCAGAACTTATGGAAACTCCTTCAGGACTGTTGGAGAAGCATTCCAGGTGGCTGCATCTGGAAGCTGGTTGAAAGAACACCAAGGGTCTGTAGTGTGTTCAAAGTAAAAAGCTATTTTGATGAGTCTACCACTTTAGAAAATTTTGAGATATTGAACATTTGGTCATTGCAATATTATGTGCTACTTCATTGCCTGAAGGGCTTTCACTACAAGGTGAATAACATAGCTAAAATAAAGACAAATGCATTAAAAGCAAGTGTGTCCAGACATTTGACTAGTACTGTGGTTAATGAAAAACATTTTCCTACCCTTTTCTCCCGTACTCTGGACTTGTGGGGTTTAATCACGGTTGTGTCCAGATCCTGTTTTAATGTAAGTTAGTGGAAACTTGTGAAGGAAAAGAAAAAAATCAGACCACATTTAATCTAACTTTTGAAAGATTAGTAAATGACAATTTCCTCCATCACAATCACCCGCTCATTAAATCTTTACACTGTCCAAAGAGTGGCAAGTGTAGTTATCATACGGTCATACCAGGTCATCGTCACTTCGGTCATAACTGACATCCGAGTGGAACAGGAAGGAAGATTCATCGATAACTGATAACCTGTGGCCAAACAACAGATGTACACACCCCGAAAATTATTCTCTGACAACAGACGGTATAATTAAAAGAGAAAGCGGAGAAGCCGTTACCGCTTAGTCTTCTGAAGAGATGGCTGTGCTCCCCGGTGATTGATGTTAGCTAGCACGGATCTCTGTTCATCATTCAAACAAGCACTCGACTTGCTGTCGTTGACCAGTATCTCACAAATCAACCGCATCTGACGCTCCTGTCAAAAAAAACACGGAGGTCAAAAGTCAGCCACCCATCCTGTTCATATAACAACTCCAAAAGAAAAGACTTTCATGATTTTCAGCTACAATAAAATGTTCCATTAGGTAATGTTTAATTATGCCAAACAATGTTACAAATATGATCCATCTCTGATTGCTCATGTGATTTACTAAAGTACTGTCATAGCAGCTCAATCCTGGCTTTTGGAGTTTAGTTAATTCTACCAATCCATTATGTCATTACGGCTTATGATAAACAAAATGTAGAAGATCTTCCTTTCTCAAGAACTGAGAAAACATTTATTTTCATTGTGCAAACAGCGCATCTGATTTGACATTTCAGCTTATATTGCACCTAAGTTTTCAAGTATGTCTCACCAAATACTGATAGTCTGCCTCAGCTTTATAGCGCTTTTTGATTTCCACGTCCACCTGGTTCCTGGCGTGCTTCAGCTTCACCTCCAGTGAAGCACGGGCCACATCCGCCTTGACCAGCAGTTCCTTATGCCTCTTGAGCTCCAGCTCGGCCTGTAGCCACTTCTTCCTGATGTCTTCATAGGTCACCACAATCTGAATAATCTCTGACACAGACGGTTGACAATTTTGCTTGTGGAAGAGCTTTCTGTGGTCAATTTTTGTGACCACTCGACTGAACACATCAGAGGTCCGGCAAGTCCATGATCTCCCCCCCCCACCCCACCCCACCCCACCCCACATTGCCAAGGTACAGAAGAGCAGAGGCCAGAAGGTGTCACTGCAGGTGCCAACAGGGGTCATACTGTAGTTGGGAAATGACTGTGGAGACACCGAATGACTCAAACTAATCGGGACGTTTCTGTTTTTTTTAATTACTACAGTCATAGCTGTTAAAGGCAAAGCCCGTCAGGCTGCAGTCATGGGAGTGACAGGGTGCACAATAAGAAAAAAAAATCAGACCACAAGTACTCTTATGACAGACAGATCATACGTCCTCTTACAGTTCTTCTAAGGCACACTGACATTTTACTACTTCTGAAGACCCCAGTGCAATAATAATAATGCAAGCCTGCTTTACACAACAACCCATGGATGGGACTCATAACCACAGAGGAAGGAGTCAAAGTATTTAGAGCTGATATTTCTTGGCCATCAGTTCTACATTGTCCTCCATAAGTCTTTCAAAGGTTCATTACGGGCTCCTGTCTTCCACTTGCTAATTTGCCTCTGGACAACAGGCCTACCACATTGAAATTAACACAATTACTACGTATTGTAAATAAATGAGCTGCCGAATTAATGTTGCGTGGCTGGGGAGGGGCCATTTGCTGAGAAATAGCAGTTTTATCTGTAGGGCTTCTGCTACATTAGACAATGTTGTTAAACTGTATCCCCCGCACTTAAACAAAACAAGACAAGCAGACAAAAATGATTCCACACTTCCCCAAAAAAAACATTACAAGCGTTCATAAATACAAAGAAAGGGGACTCAAAACATTTCCATGTCTAAATAAATTTTGTTACAACATCCAAAAGCCATTTTGCATAAACTGAATAAGCCACCACAAGCTAATTGTAATTATGTTATTTTATTTGCGACTGACTAGTTATTATCCATGTTTTCCTATACGGAGAGCATCTCAGGCCAGGCGCACGTGGACCTTGAGGCGCTGGCGACTTCTTTTCAGGAGCGTTAAAATGACACCGGATGATTAATCCCCCTAATCGCACTTACCGAGTTCATCGCTGGTTTTTTGAAGACACAGGCTCAACAGCTCTCTGTCGAGTTCCCCCATCGCACTGCAGTAAGGGAGGCGTAAAAATCACACGTTGCCAGGACCTCACACTGAATAAATTCCATCTTAATCGATTAAGATTTTTTTTGTTTCATTTTTTTAATGACCGATTGCACAACAACAACGCAAGTTAAGCGGCGATGTTATTAAAACTTGATTCAATGAAACGAAAACATGTTCCACCGGTGATATTGGATGGCATAATAATTCGATTTTAATACCTAGTATTATTATTATTGGCTTGTAAATAAAAATCGCACAAAAACAGAGCTATAAACGGGGCCAGGTTTCTGTAACCACTCATGCAAACTACTTAAAATCCTTCAGTTCACCCACCTCCAGTACTTAATGCGTACAAGTCCCACCAGAAGTTACTGAACGTCTCAAAGCATAAAGATGCGCATGTGTAGGTGAGTTAATCAATGGGGGTGTTTTCCGGTGCGCATGTAGGCGATTAGAAGCGCGCTCACCCCGCATATAGCTCGTTATTTATAGGCCTATTTAGGCCCATTGTGTGCTGTTTGACAACACAAACTGTATCGATCACTCTTTTATACCAAAAAAAATCTTTATGGTAAACTATGTAGGGTTTATACAACCCTATTTATTTCTCTGTGGTAATGTTGCTTTGTATTAGTAGCATTCTGCGCCTGGCTAAATATTCTTACAAGTTCAGATTTTGCTGAAAAATTATTAATCAGTGATTCCGTTTGTAGTTTTTCCAGCAACAGCTTCTGCCAAGAAATCGCCTTTAAGCAGTTGAAGACAAATAAATACGGAAAAAGAACGCGCAAATATACAAAAAAAGACATTAACGTATTTTATGCCTCTCCAGACAACACATTCGTAGTGTCCATTATCTATACTAAGCCATTACATGGATTGTCTAGACAAATTTATACTCCCAGACAAAATAGGAGTTGTATGCGTGTATCCTATTTTTATATAATTTTAGGACTTAATCTGAAATTCTCCATGCAGCTGCCTCAACGTAACTGCTGTCCACCTAAAGAACTTGTCAGTTTAAGGTCAGGTGCATGCCATAATTAAAAGCTTTCGCAACGTGTGTATTACCTTCTCATGCTCAGTTAGATCCACTTAAAAGCCGTTTATGCTTGACAGAGAAGTGCAGTTTCAAGTACCTGTCTCTTCAAAGAAACACTGTATTGATAATTACGAGGTGTCTTTTCGAGAAGTGACTGCGACCCAGTATGCATAATGACTTTGATTAAAAGTAATTACCTAAGTACATATTTTTCCGCCGTGATGCGACCAAAACATGCAAATAATGATTTTAATGACCGCTGAGAGTGCCCTTGAAAATTATGCATGATTGAAAGCGAAGCAGCATTTGTACTCAGAGTACTGTGCACGTGCATATATCCCCTGCTGACAGGGGAAGACCGATTGATCCTTTACCTTACACATCATCATTTTGTTTACTTGGTACACATAACGTTGGGGTGAATAAGACGCGTGGCTTTGATTTGAAGCAGCTGCCTCGTGCTGCTTGAATATGTGTTTATATTTATATACGACTCACCTACTCCTGTTTTGCGGTGTTTTTAAGCTGTCCCCGGAAGTTGTAGTCAGTTAAGCAGCACAGGGGGGCATGGATACGCGCAATCTTGCAAACTAAAGGGAATTTTAAAACTGATCCATTTAACTGGATCTAACCCGAGTGACTTGGGAAGAACATATAAACTGTATACGCACAGATGCAGGGGTGGGCTTCACATCCCCGACTCCAGAAGTATGAAATAGCGGTGTGACCCACGGTATCTACATTCGCATTTCAGCCCTCATATATTCATCATATCTAATCACACTAAGCACCTTGACATGTAATATGCGCTTTTAATATATAAAGAACCACAGAGTACAAAATATTTTTTTATATAATCATTATTAAAACTTTAAAATGTTCTCGAATTTAATTTGTTTTCCTTAAATGTCGGCAAGTTCGGTTATTCTTTGTAGCAAATACTTCATGCCCACTAGAGGACACCCTAAGTATTCGCACTTTGGCAATATAGCAGTCAGAAGAAGGGGGGCGTGCAATCCTGATTACGACCATTTGAGCAAAGCCTTGTCTTGTTCGGTTGATTAACTATGGCTCAGAGAACTTTATACCGGTATTTGTAGTGTCAGCTGGTGATCCACAATGTCGTAAATGCTACATTAAACAAACAAACAGTTAGTGTTGGTGATCCTACTGGTGCACAAGTTAATTCAGCTTAGCTCTTACGACCGTAATATCGATAAACGCCCCTCAAGACGTAGTTAACCTTTTTCTTAAGCTAAATTCCCAAATTAAATACATATATGCAATAAAAATTGTCTTTTAATTTGATCAACCATCATTAAGGATGTAATTATTGAGTAGGCATCCATCAATAATCCTGCTACGCAATTACTTAGTTATTTAAGAAATCTAGATAAAATATTCCACCCTATTTTTTTCTTACCCCAAAGCAACAGGCGTATCATATATAAGAATGAGCATTTTAATGGACCCTGTACAGCCGGATCCCACGGCAAAACTCGAACTGGAACACAGTGCAATCAGAAGCAAGAGAGAGAGACACAGTTAATGTTCCCCAGTGTGTGTGTGTGTGTGTGTGTGTGTATATATATATATATATATATATATATATATATATACACATGTTTGTGCGGAGCCCGCCACGTCTCCTTTTGCCCACTCTGCAGGTACCCCCATTGCCGTCATTCCTAAAATCCCCAGAGATTGGCTGAAAAGATGGGGTGACTGGCCTATAATAAACCTGAACAGCCCTAGTCCTGCAGCCGCTACAGTACATATCAGGGAAATGTGAACTTGTAGTTAATGTTAAGACACTGACACAACATACTGTATTCGTTTTATAACAGGAAGAATCTGCAATAGAGTTTTACACGATAGAATCAGCAATCATTGGAGAACAGTATACTTGGTGTAGGAGAAATAAAGCAGATTAAACAAGAATGTTTACAGTTGATAATTTCTTTTATAATTAATGTCATAAACAATGACAAATTATTTTTCTACATTAAGACATAAAATTCGAAAAGATTTGGCTTTTTCAATCATTCATCAAAGTAATACGTTTTCCATAAAGTATGTGGATTCTATCCTAAAAGTTCTCGTTTTGGAGATTATTATGAATGTCATGCTGATGTATAGAAGCATCCTAAACTCAACATTACACTCATTTCACTTTAACAGGGGCATCAAATATCACAACTTCTCTTAACTTGCCAGAGGTGTGGTGTAAGAGTGCAATTTTACTCAAAATTACCATAGCTGCAGGTCACATGTTTACGTAGGATTTAGTTTGATTGGTGTTAAAACCAATTAAATGTGAGATTTTGTACGAGGGCAGTTTTGCTCGGAAAAACAACGCTTTCATGTTGCTTGGACAAAATACGCAAGACAAGCAGTGTGGGTCGGTGTTTTCAAACAAAAAAGGTTTCCAATACCATGACCTTGATGCCATTTAAAATAGAATACAGCACAGCATTTTAGCACATTTACCCTTGAATAAATGCAGATGTTAAGGTTAGGGGCATTTATAAAGAAAAATATAAAAAATAGCACCCTCCTTAATACATTGCTATTTCATAGCTTATGCATTTTCATCCAAAGCTGCAATTTCAATTACCTCAGTTGCATATTTTATCAGAGCATAAATCATTTCAGTGCAGCACAGGACAGCAGAGTAATTCCAACAGCAGCAATTTCAGCAAGCAACTTCCAGCATTTCAGTCTGTGCCCTTAATCATTTTGCAGCCTGTTTCTTCATTTTCAGACGATTGTTCAGCTTAAAACTAAACAGGCTATACTTTTTAAAAACTGCATTTTAAATTAATTTCTGCTAATATGAAGAAAAAAAACACACGGCTAACTGCTAAACATACCATAGGTTGGACACATTTGTCTGTTTTAGCTATGTTACTCCTAACCCCTTAACCTCTGCCCAGAACAGATTGCTAACTCGAATAGTAAGTTAAAAAGTTGATTTGTTACCAATTTCTAAACAAACAATACTGTACTGTACACAATGCATGTCAGATTGCTTTGCCGTTTCTTTTTTTATGTAATATACAAAGCATCTAAATTATGCCTTGTATGTTCAAAGTTACTACTCAAAGCATTGGGAACAGGTTTAAGTGTTACTGCGAGGGACATGACACTCCACGGTCACAAGGACAACCAACATGTGAGTGAGGCTGGTCACCGATACAAAGATTCGATTGTAGGCCTTTGGAAGGCAAGACTTGTAATATTAAAGATATAGTATGCACTTATACTAACAAATATAATATATCACTAATATTTATATATTTTGTGAATTTATGTGGTGCTAGTTATTTTCAGTATTGTTTTGGTTTACGTATCATCTGCGAGTTTCTGTGATGTTTCAACAAGTTCCAAAAATATCCCTATTTAATTGTTCACGACCAACTCGCAAATAGCCGAAACTGTGAATATCAAGTTTGCGAATGTGAATGGGGTTGCTGTAAAGCAGTATGTGCCGTTCTGATTACATCATCATCCATCTCATGATTAGGTGAGTGAGCATGTTTGTTAAAAAACAAAGCAGTACTTTTCCCCATGCAATTGAAAATATGCAAAGAAAGTTCATATTTGTATTTTTATTTGATATGCTTGTTAATTGGCATTCGTGTATGTTGCATATAACATGTAATGAAACTCCAGAGTAAGTGTTTGTGTGGCTACATTTATTGTGGGTCTTGAATACTTTTTCAGTTATGAAAACACACCTTCAAGTAGTGCCTTTCCACCCATACAGGGTAGCATGCCTTAAACTTTTCAAGTAAAAATAAATATCACCGATACTATGTATATGGAATTTGTGCCAGTTTTCCTGATATTATTGCAAATCTAAGAACACAGTTTGAACTCTGTAGGACGTCATGGTATGTTCATAGGAAAGAGTCCAACTCGGGTTCGAGGAATGAGGGTATTGCATTCTAAGTGCTTTTCTTAAACCGTGCTGAGATGCAAATAGAAAATAATGCTCCTTTGGTAAGAAGATAATGTGCTTTGAAGGTTGAAAATTAAATGTTTTGCAGGTTTAAAATCCCCCTTTTCTAAAGCAGTGAGTCTATTCGATGGAGAACGGACTAAAAGTATTTTAATGAATCCTTTGTATAAAGCCATTTCTGGTTTATCTTTCTCTTACACTCTTTCTTTCTCCCTCTCTCTCTCTCCCTCTCTCTCTGTCTCTCGTTTATAATTCTAATGTGGTTTGGAATGGAGTTTTGCTCTCTAATTTAAAACCTCTCTTCGGTGCAATGTTGATAAAAATGTAATTCTGATGGAGAGTGCTGTGTGGAATACATAATCACCTGTTCCTATGGGTGCATTCCTATTTACATTGTCTGGAAACCCCTCAACAAGAAAATAGGTGAAAACAATAAGATAAGCCACACAATTGATTCATTAAATGCAGTCATTTTTATAAGAAAGGTGCCCGTTCAAAGTAAACATATCTTATTGCACCTGAAAGGTTGATGTCTGATGGAAATAAGCAAAGTAACTTTGGTGGGGGGGGGGGGGGGGGGGGGGGGGGGGGGGGGGGGGGGGGGGGGGGGGGGGGGGGGGG
>JAODKF010000001.1:47892682-47905234 GCA_026779585.1 Mormyrus proboscirostris | reverse complement strand
GCACGATACTTCGCGTCCGTCTGTTCCGCTAACCCGGCTTATATTGGCAGCGTGTCCCCTGCTGACTGGCTGTCCGCTCGGTCCCGCCCCTGTGGGCGTGACAGATACATGTTTTACAATTATTTATAGATGCAGGTGGAGAGTTCTGGCACCTTTTGTAAATGAAATAACCAATTATGGGTCTGAGAAATGTATCATAATTGAATTCATACATTTAAGCAAATTATCCGATTGATTTTTCCTGACGGTTTCGTCCTCCTAAGCTCTGTAGGACAGGAGGATTCGCCTGTTATTGGAAGGTCGCGGGTTCAATTGCAGGAGTCAGCAGAGTTATTTTGCAGTTGGGCCCTTGAGCAAGGCCCTTAACCCCAATTCCTTCTTCACCTATCTGAAAAATGTACGTGGGCTTGGTTGAAAGCATCTGCTAAATAAATAAGATGTAAATGACAAGCTGCTGGACTGAAGAGAAACTCTAACTCCAACAGCTGTAGTCAATTCTACATACAGTAACATTTCATTCATTTTCTTAAGAACTAATTGTTGAATATCACATTACCTTTTTTGTAAAACCAAGGGATTCTATGCAAAATTGGAATAGAAAACACAGGTTGCTTTTAACATATACAGTAGGACAGCATCTGAATTTTGTTTATACACTCAATGACAAAAATACTTAAGCACCAAGAAGTAATGGTGCAATTTGGATGTAATTTGGGACACGTGCAGACCATCGATGGGAATGTAAATGGTTCGATCTGCAAGGAGCTGACACGTCTAGTCACCAGACACAGAGGATGCCTCGTAGATGCATTAGACAGCATTACCAGCACTTGATCGGGTTTGATAGGGGTCGCACTGTGGGTTGGTTTGCATGAGGCCGGGTGATCGTATCATGCAATTTGGAACGTGAGGGCCCCCACAGATGTTGTGAAGGTTCCAGGAGCCACAGGACAGACCACACCAAAGGAGGATCGTCATATTGTGCACCAAGCATTACAGAACCCCATGACATCAGCGCCTGCCATCCCGACACAGGTATTAGATTCTATACAGCCCTTGTCATCCCACACCGCGTGTCAGCGACTGGCATCAGCCGGACTACAGGTTTACCATCACATGCATAGGCTGCCGGTAACACCAGCGCAGAGACAGCAGTGTTTGGAGTGGTGCCGTAACCGGGAGGCATGGACTGATTATGAGTGGCGTCATACCATGTTCAGTGATGAATCTCAATTCTGCATTACCAGGTGATCAACGAGGGGAGAGGACCAATCCTGCCAATGCTGTGGAGAGACACACTGCCATTACTCCTGGCATCATGGTGTGGGGAACCATACGATATAACTTCAGGTCGGAGGACCCCGATGGCACAGTGCTACATCAGTGACATCCCGCGTCGACATGTCACACCCCTCCTGAGACAGCACCCAAGGTACAATCTTTCTACAAGACGCCCATGTGTTTACGGCCCACCTGCTTCATGTTGAGGTCCTCCTGTGTCCAGCCAGGAACCTGATCTTTCCCCAATGAAACATTTATGAGATCAGCTCAGACGTCAACTCAGACCCAGTGCCAATCTGCAGGATGTCGAAGATCAGTTTCAACTGCATGTATTCAGGCTCGGGGGGGAGGCGCCACACCCTACTGACCTGGGACCAGCAGTGTGCCCATCCTACCAACTCTGTTGTCCATTTGATCTGATATTATAATCACTGTGATACAGTCACATGACCTTTCACCATGTGCAAATTCATTTCCTTTCCACCACTCTGTCTATGTGTTTAATTTTTTTTTCATTAAGTGAATTTAGAGAAAATTCATTCTTTTTAAAGAAGTAAATAACCTTGTGTAATTGATGGACTTTCAAAGTTGCGTTGTTGATATGGACTTATGAGCGTCATCTGATTTCCACAATTCTTGGGACTGGACCACCAAGTAAAATATTTTCAGAAACAGATGGATCAAAATAAATGTTTACTGAAACCCATAAAAGGGTGAAGTAAATTCATGCAGATATTGATTAGGAAGGTGGGGTTCTGTAACTTGTTAATAATTCATTAAGGATAGCTCTTATTGGCTGCAAGTTTTACAGCAGCAATATCAAAACTTTACCACGGGATTTGCCCTCATTAGGCATTCAGCACACATGAATTTCTTGTTTTTTCAACTTCTGATGAAAAGTTTTGTGAATATTTTGACAACTTACCCCAGCTAACCTTGCTTGTAAGATGCAAGGAATCTGTGTTTTTCATTTGCAGCCATGTGGTCATTTTAGGGAATTACCTAGAATTTTTGGTGCTTGGTGCCATTACGAAATGAGCAAGCTTTAAATGGGAGGGTGTGTGAATTAATACTGTCCGAAAAAATGCCTGCAAAGATCCCATGGGGAGTCATTACCAGAGTCACTCATCCAGGACCTAGATTCAATATGGATAATAATATCTCTAAATAATTAATCAGATGGGTTTTAAATGTACAAAAAGTATGCTAAGCTCCCCTCTATGGAAAACAAAGCCTAGGTAAATTTATAAGCACCAACTTAGAAACCATCATGCCTGCCCAGGAAATTCTCAGATGGCCGATAACCAGTAAGACCAAGTGACTTCAAGTCCGCAAGGTTCCAGAAAAGGGGAAAGTGACGTAAAATTCTGCTGCGTCGTCCCCGTGTCTGACACCTCAAAGATGTATGATCACAAGATGTATTTATCTTGTCTGTCTTGACTGTCATAATATATAACATAGTTTTTCTATTAAATATTAGATGGAACATCTCCAGAAAGCTTAATTAAACACGCCGTTGCTGGGAGATTGTAGTTTACCACATTAACTAAACTTTACAAAAGAAATTCAACGTCGTGGATGGATGGTACACAGCTTTATGTATGTGCTTTGGTGCTTTTTAAGCCAATGGAAGCAGAGGTAGACTGAGGGGGAAAGAACTGCCCTATTCACAGAAACTAAACATTGGTGGGAAATGTTGAAGTAGATTTCCATCTCTGTTTAAATTTTCCTCCACTGGGCGGCTTAATATAAAAAGAAACCTACAGAATGCCATCAAATGACCTTTTCAGAGGTGCATCCACGTCCTAAAAACTGTTACAAAGCAAAGGGCTCCACAAAGTCAGACAGACTGAAATACCAATTTGACTGTTTGCATTGGCTGAGAGGATCTGAACTGATCTGCTGTCTCTGTGGGGAGTCATTGTGTGGTGTTTTCTATTCTCTGGGCCAGTGTACTCCACCGTTTCAGTTTTGTAACTGTGCTCAGTAGTTACTGGTTATTTACAGAGTTAACAACTCAGTAGCTGTTTCATTCATAGTTATACTGTGAGCATTGTGCTTCCTTCAGGGCCCCATTCATAAATTCATAATGTGGCTTTTCTGTGAAAGCCGGTAGCCAGCTGAACACCTCTTGCTACGGAGTGCACTACATTAATGAAGGAAATGCAAATAAAATGAACTACAATAACTTCACTGCAACTACAGCAAGTGTCCTTTTCAGTATATTCAGTGTTATTTAAGTCCAGACAGAAAAATCGCCTTTATTTTCCTTTTCATATTTTATTCATTAGTTGGCAGTCATTTGTTGGTGAAACCTGGATCCATGCAACACTTCAGTTGAATGTTCATTCATTTAGTCGGAAAAAATCTGCTTATTGTCTTAGTGCTAAAAAAAGAATTCTAAATACTTATAACCTAAGCAAGAATGGCCGTTTTTGTTCTGTTGTCTGGCAGATTCCTTGACCAGAAACTGTTGCGGTATGCGTAAATCTGAAATGACACTTGATTACTCGAGAGGCTTTAAAACTGGTTAGCTGTGGTTGAATTATAATTCATGTGCACATTGGGAGGAATTTAAATTAAAAAAAAATGTTACAGGGAATTCAGGAGTTGTGTCTAGATCTTACCTAGAGAGGTTTAATACTGTTACAAATGCAGTGCTTTTATTTCTGCTCCCACTCAGACAGAATGTGTCATACACATAAATTGTACTCAAATATGCTTCCAGTGTGACAAGGAGGACCAAACCATAATCCTCCATAGTGCTGTGGTTCACTCAAATAAGCTGAATTACTCCTCTATGCAGTTTTACCTGACATAGACAGCAGATCAGGATGACATAGGATTGTGGAAAGTGTATCAAAACAGCATAAAAGGACTACTCATTGAGTCGTGATGCGACTGATGGATGGAGTCAATATGAATCGCAAGGCTTGGTATTCATCAGTGATTCTCCGTGGTCTCCCTAAGGTCTTGATCAATTTACCTTGATTTATCTGTTGATTGAGTACATTGGAAATATGGCATTTCAAACATGATCGCCTCAGTTATTTGTGTTACTTAATGGTCCAAAGGTCAAGATCCTGCTTTTTGGCAACAATAAACGCCATGTTATTCTTTTACATATAAATTGATTTTCTTGCCCATCCCTTGACTAACAGCAATTCAGCTTAACACAATTGTTTGTTGTGAATCGGCTGGGATGAAAAACTAGCACATATAAGGGATGGCCAGGTCCAAGGTTAAAAGATTGACCTGCTTATTAATTTGAGCAAAAGCAGTTTCCATGAGAGCCTAGAACAGTTCAGAAAAGACAGGCCGTATTGATAACACGATCTATTAAAAATGCCATGGTTTTACACATTATTTGAACGTAATATATCTTTGTAAGCTTTTGCCTAAGGTATCTTTCATCATTTTAATGATTGAGTGTCCTGCCCTGATCATCCACTCCTCCCATGTGCCATGTCCCCTCGTTAACCCTTGTGTGGAATCCCTGTGTTTACCAGCTGTTTCTTGTTGCTGTCATTAGTCTCATGTATTTAAGTCTGTATTAGGTATGTTTTCCCCAGTCCGGTCATTGAAGTCAGTCGTCCTGTGCCTTGCCTCACATGTTCTTGGTGTTTTTCTACAATAAATGCCTTGTTTACCCCAGTCCTCGGCTCTGGCTGCTGCATCCCCGCTTCATGCCCGAGTGAACGTGACATACTCTGTACTATGATTAATTTATTTGTTTCATTTATAGACACTCGTCCAGGTAGGCAAATTTACAAGCACCGGCATAGGAACCATCATGCCTGCCTAGAAAATTCAAAAATGAATAACCAGTAAAACCAAGTGACTGGAAACCAAGACTAAGTACACAAGCATGCAGAGGTTTCCAGAAAAGGGGGAAATGACTCGACCTTCTGGTGCCTCATCCCCCTGCCTGACACCTCAAAAGAGAAAGTCTGTTAGTCAACATGTTCCCCTGTTCATCACAGGATGTATTTGTCTTGTATTTTCTTTCTTTAGATAGAAATGCCTTGACTGTCACAATATATAATGCAGTTTTTGTAATACTGTAGATATGAAACATCTCCAGAAAGCTGAAACAGACGGTTGTTGGGAGATTCTAGTTTAATACATTTATGAAGCTTTATCAAAGAAATGAACATTGTGGATGGATGGTACATGGGTTTATATATGTGCTTTTCCCCCTACAGTCGTGTTGTTATTCTTTAAAAAAAAGTGTGAAATGAGAAAAAAGGACCTATAAAAATTTTGCAATAGAACGGGGAAGTAAAGAATTATGCACTTAATTCTGTAATTCCCTAAATGTAAATGTGGGAGAATTGCTGAAGATTAATTAAAGGCCTTTTCATTATTAGTCATGTGATGTTTTATGAAAGTCTTATTGTTGAATGTTGGCTTTATTTAAACTGTACTTTTGGAAACTTGAGAGAGAGCATTCAAATGACAGCCCTGTTACATAAACACCCATGTGCTTGAGAAGTAATCATGGTGCAACCAATTAATGATCTAAGTTTGTTGTTGCCAAGTTATCATTGCTATTGTTAATTACAAGTAGCACAACACCTTAATGTCTTGTCATTTGTTGTTGTGAGAAAAAATACACTATCGACAGCAGTTCTGTTATTTTTGGCAACACATTAGACATGAGCTGTAGAGAAAACGTGAATATTAGTGAATTTTGTGATGTTTCACCATTGGTTTCTACAAAAGATTAACAAAGGAAGAAATATGCTCTACAATTGTACTGAAATACTCTTGAAAATACCATCCGGTCACAAAGTCCTGTTAATCTCATCCTAATAATAGTTTACACCACAGTATTCATCAGACTTAGTTTGATTACATCTGACATACAATTGATCACCAGTTTCCAACAGTTCCAGGAACCCTGTCAGCCTCCAGGAAGGAAAAACCATTTGCCAAATTTACTAAACAATTTATGCCTTTCAAGAACGTTCTCCTTCCCAGACTGCACTGTGGAATTCCATTTGCATTATCACTCATCTCGTGAGGATATCATTTTATAAAATAATTCTCAGTGTAGCCATTTTCAAAAATCTGATCCACAAGCTATTCAGTTTTTACTAAACCTCCGTTTTGTTAGTGACTGTTATGGTACTGAAAAGGATCGTAGACCAATTGTTATATTTCACACATATACAAACACGTATGCTTTCAGAGGATATAAGCCAGGTAGTATTTCATCTTCTGAAAAGATATGCGTTTGTATATGTGCAGAAACATAACACTCTGAGTGTTCTGTAACACATTATCCGGTTTCATTCTTAAATCCCACTCTTGGGTGTAGACATTTTGACTCTCCCTTTAAGGCAAACAAATGTGTGAAAATGTTTGGCCCCTGATTTTGAAGGAGTGCTGTACACGTTTTGTTTATTTGGTGGACTTTTTATCCAAATGTTTGGGGGGGGGGGGGGGCAGCCCAATTTTAAAGCTGAGGTTATGGTGAAATTACTGCACCCATTTCAATATTTGCGCCGGCAACATTCTGATTACAGGCACAGCAGCCTAACCCACTGTGTCACGCCCTGAAGCATACTGGGTCCATGAGCAAAATGTAATTGGCTTGAAACCCTCTGCTAATAAACCAAGTCTCTATGTAAAAATCGTAAGGATGTCATCCAGTGCCTTCCAAATACATATCAATATACTTTCATCCTGTTTCAATTGTTCACTGAATGCCACAAATCACATTGTTATTTTTTAAATATTTTTTTATGGGTATTTATTCATCATCTGTTTCATTGGAGATACACTGGATATCAAATGCATTGTCATTATAAACGATCTTCACCATCTGAATGATTCTTATTGCAGTAGGCGACAAATGGCATGAAAAGACTCATATACGGTTCGAAGCAATAACAGAGATTTTAAACTGAGATACCTGATCCACAGAAGTCATGCAATTGAAGCAGTGAAGATCATCTAGAGATCTCATTTCATGGTGTCGGGGAGTGGAGATTACGCAAGTTTCTCCAAGACCAATCAGCTTTTTAGACCCAACTGAGCCTTTTGTGAAATCTTCAAAGATGATTTCTTATAAGAAAAATCTGGGAAATGTGAGTAAAAGCAACTGGTCTCATCATTCAGGGTTGCTGGTTTTATCTTTATTTTATCAGAGCACCATGGAGATCTCAGCACAATCAACCCTCCAAAGTCTCCCAGTGAACAGAAGAAATCTATTTATTGCACCACACGTGATGCACTTACTATGTTTTAAAAATTTTGTTGTCACATATTGGTGCTGTGAATGGAAAATAGCTTGGAATCTAATTATAGCTAACCTGCTTAATCACCTCATCTGACCCTTTGATACGCACCGAACATTGATATTTTCCCATGTGGTTAACCGGGCCCAAGAAAAGCAGATAATATGCAGCATAGTGAGGATTTCAGACGCTGTCGAGGAGACACTTAGTGAAGCCATCATCAATGGAAATCACATGCACAGTTAAGACCCTTTGTTTATCGGTCTGATTATTTATTTATTCATTCATTTGTACTATTTAATGTGCAACTCTGCTACTTCCATCACTGCCTAAATTCTAAACATTCCAGCATTGTTTAGATTCACATTGTGCGTTCATTATATAATACTTCGATTTGTTTATATATTTTTTTGCACGTCATGTAAATACTACGGTCACTGTGAAAGCCCAGAGCATGTCAACATTAACACAACACAAAAACATTAAGAAGCCGCAAAAACAAAAAGAAGACACAAAAACAGAGACAAAACATTTCGCTAATTTACTTTTTAAAATGTGTTCTGTTAATGTGCTGTGGTTTTCCACACCACAACAGGCAGCATTTGACCTTGCTCAGCTAGCAATATCGTACCCTTGACATCAGTACTTGTTGCGCCTTTTTTGCATTTCTGCATCAAAGTAGAATATTTACTTGAATTTTGTGTACCAGCAAGTGGGCTCCATTATCTATTTATTACATTGAGCGCGTTGCTTAGGGACTGCATTTCCCAGTCATGGGTTCAAGGCTGGCTAATATTCAGCCTTATCGCTTTCTTTGTATTTGGGTTTCTGTTCCCCAGTGTTTTATGTTTCCTGTTCTAGATTTGCCATCCTTGTGTTCTGTTCCGGTTTTATGTTTGTTTTTTTGTTTATTTTCCTAGTGTAATATTTCCTTGTGTTTCCTTAGTTTTTGTGTTCATTGGTGTTAGTTGCTTCACCTGTGCCCTTGTTGATTGGTTGTTTTTGATGATTCACACCTGCGCTTCGTTAGTCCTTGTTATCAGTATATATAAGTATCAGCCTTTGTTCCTTCCCCTATTTGGTCATTGCCCCTGGTACTGTGTGTTGTCTCTCTGCTTGGGTTTTCGAATTCCCGCTTCCTTTGTTTTCCTAGCATGTTGATTTATGGTTCCCTGTTGGTTGTTATTTTGCCCATTTTGTTCTGACCCCTTGTTGTCCCTTTATTCTGGTGGTTTTCCCTTTGTTGTTTCTGTTGATTAATAAATCCCTCGTCACGTGAGTTGCTAAGTGGATTGTCACCATGCCAAACCATGCCACACCATATCAGCGATGTATTGCCTGTTCTGTGGGATGACCCTGCTTTTGCCAAGGGTAATGCTAAGACTACCTAGCATAATCTCAGCATTGGTGACGTAAGCAACAGCAATGAGAACAAGCGACTACAAGGTATTTTGAAATTATATATTTTTTTTTTTTACAAAAATCACAAGTTGCTGTGTTTATATATTTAAAATGTTAAAGACCATTCATTCATTTAAATGAAATATATTTTTATAGTAACATGTGCTCATGATCGGTGAGTAGACGATGTCCTTTCTGTCAGCAGCTGATGTTAACCCAGAATTACAGGCCTTCTTAACTGGAAAAGATCAAAAGCAAAGAGTGAGTCCTGTTTCCAGTCAAGATCAAAACATAAACTCACTGCCCTTCTGAAGGTATTACAGAATAACTCAATTTCTGAATCACTGGCTTGAGTCTAATTACATATCTAAAATGTTTCATTAAAAGTACTTTGTCCAATGACTTCAAAATAATCCATAGTGCTAAGGTTGCTAAAGATGACATAACTGATCAGCTTAAAATGTTTGTATGTGTACTTAAAAAAAAAAAAAAATGTAACCGATCAGCTTGAAGGTTTTGCATTACAGCTGTAGCCCTGGAGAGGGAAAACCACAACCCATAATATCAGCCTAGTATCCTTAGGCGATACAGTGTTGCAAGTATAGCACCCAAAAAAATCAGGGCATGTTTTTTGAGGTACGGCTGATCTCATGTGCTTCTTTGATGTATCTTTTTCCAGGAACCAACACAGCCTTTACTGTTTTGAAATGTAAAGAAGCTCTTGGAAAGGCATATAGTCAAGTTACATTGTACATTTGCAACCAAGAGGACTTTAACAAGAAGTTTTTCAAGTTTTTTTTTTTTTTAACTTTTTGTATATTTCTTTGCCCATTTATGCAATTTTACTGGATGAATTAATTATCTGTCATGAGTAGGGTTGCAAGGGTGTGGAAAATTTCTGAAAACTTTCCTTGGGTAAGCTGGGGAATTTTGGAAATATTGAACTCTGTGGAACCCTGCATGAGCTACAGCAAAGAAAGCAAACTATGTATATATACAGTGGAGTCTCTCTTATCCCAAATAAACTGGCCAGCAGAACGTCGGATAAGTGAAAATGTCGGATAATGGGAGGTGTTAAGACAAAACCTATTAAAGTTAAACTATGTTATAATTTTACACATTACGAACCCAATAATCATGTTTAACAAGAAAGCAGAAAAAAATAAACTGAAAAAATGAACTTACGATTACAGAATTGTCTGAAGTTAAATACAGTATGTACTGAATAGTCGGGGTAACTAGCTGCCGTAGAGTCAGGAGCAACAAAGAATAGACTACACTCCAGCTCGCAACTTGCGGTTCTTGTTGCCGATTGATGCGTTTCCTGTCCCCCCAGCGCGATGTTTCCTGGTCAGGCCACGCCTTTCGGTGTCCCAAAAGGGCTTGGCACAGACGGCTCGGCTGGGGCTTGGGATGTGCCCGCGGGTTCTCCAGCTCCTGTCCGGCTGTCGCCCGCAGGTCCCCCCCCCGAGGACTTGTCGGCAGCTTTCAGTCCCGCCTCTGCTGCCTTGTCGGTCACCTGCAGGTTCCCCTGCCTCGGCTCGTCAGTCACCTGCGGCTCTCCACACTACAGCCCATCAGTTGGCTATGCCTTTTCCGGCTGTGGCTGTGCCGTTGCCTGCTGTGGCTGCTCCTCCCTCCTCACCTGTGCCATGATACTGTTCGACTTCTTCCTCTCCTGGTTCCCCCTCTGACTCCCTCCTCATCTGCTTCGCCTGTCCCTCCTGCCTCATAGCCCCCTGTGAGGTCTCCTCCAGCTTCGGCCTCACAGTCGCCTGCGGCCCCTCTGGCGGCCACCTCTCGCCCGCTGCGGTTCCCTCAGGCTCCCCATTGTCCCCCGACCTTTCCCTCTGTTTCTACTGTGTTTGCTCCTCGACCCCCGGTGCCTCCTTTTTTTGGTCCACCTGTTGGCGTTTCCCGTCTTGTCAGGTTTTGTCTTGGCTTTGGCCTTTGCGCTTGCTTTGTGTTTCGGTCCTGTTCCCTGTGCCCCGGTGATGGTCTTGTCTTGTTTTCCAGGTTCGTCTTGTTTCTGGTCCCGTCCTGTCTGGCGCTCCATCCGAACGGGGAAATTCCCGGTGTGCTCGCCTTTTGTGGGGGGGGGGGTTCTGTCGCGTCCTTCCATCTAGCCCTCTCATGTGCCATGCCCACCTCGTTACCCTCATGTGAATTCCCAACGTACTAGCTGTCCTGTGTTCATTCTGATGTCCTGTCCTGTCCTGTATTTAAGTCTGCGTTCAGTCAGTCTTCATAGATCTGTCATTGATGTTTGTACCCATGTGTCATGCAGCTCGTTGCTGTCCTGCCTTCCCTGTAATAAACCTGCCTTTTTGGATTCCTGGAATAGCTTCCCTGCTCCCCGCTCACAGAACTGCACATAACCATCACAGTTTGTCTGTTGATTTGATCGATTGATTTTTAAACATGTCCAGTGTATGGCAGAAGTGGCCTTGAGTGTTCATCAGTGATTCAAATGAAAAAGTGAACAGAATTGAATGGTTCTCCCCTTTTGAGTAATGCTTTGTGTTGTACGTATAGCTGTGGTGTGATTTGTTGGTTCTGCTAGATTTCCTCATTTCCTTAAGTAATATTTATCTCAATGTTATTTTTTATATGGTAATATCTGATTCCGAAGACGGTCCAAGTACGTCTGGGTGCAGTGATGTTAAGAGCACCTGTTACCAGTATGCAACAAATTTAACTGTGTTTATGTGGATTATTGCTGTGCACTTAATTGTATCACAACTTGTCAGTTATTTACAGTATTTTAAAAAAAGCTACACTTCTGGCACTCTTAGGAACACAGAAATAACGTAATTCATATTTTGTCAGCATTTATGCAGTTCAACATTGCTCTATTTTTTTTAATTTGTGTGTTAAAATAAGTAACACAAGCAAGTTTGGTATTGACTAATATGTATATTGTTTGCAGCATTTACACAGACCTTTATGCACCTATTATAGTTTGAGGAGGATGATAATAGTATTTATGCCTGCAGACTTTAACTTCCAAGACAAAACATTGCAAGTAGAACATTGTACGTAGTGACACTCCAGCAAATCTTTAAGCCCTGTAAATCAATTATTTTATGTGATAGTTCACAAAAACATGACATCACCTGACATCATCACCAACTTGATCCCTCCTGTTGATCACAGAACTGTCAGTAGATTTAACATAACCTGGTCTGACATCTAGGATGGAGCAGTGCAAGGTCTCAAACGCCCATCCAACTGATTAATTACTGATCCATTACTAATATCACTGGTGTTTATGACACAGATACACGGGGTCCAAGACATGAATTTCTGTCACTGCTCATGAATCGTATACAAGATCATCCAATTTTTGATGGACCAGAAAGACGGCCAAAGGTATGCTGTTCGGGACATAATTTTTGCTTTTATTCATCTTATCTTTAAGCCTAAAATTATGCTTGATGTGGATGTTCTTGACATGACAGCAATCAGGGACTATGAATACTTCATGGCAGGAAAGATGATCCCCATGTCTATTGTACATTTAGTTCTAGGGCCACATTTTTTTATCAGAAGATCTAATTAATTAACTTGCAGGACAGCCCACTTTCAGAGCTACAGTGTATGATGTAGCATATGGGAAATTAAT
>JAODKF010000001.1:47873094-47887372 GCA_026779585.1 Mormyrus proboscirostris | reverse complement strand
TCCAGGATGCCTTGGTGGTCTTGAGGCTTCATTGGGCCCTGCACAGGTTCAAGGTTCCCGTGCCAGATGCAGCAAAGTAGCCCCCCAAACAAACCCAAGCCCCTCCATGTTTCACGGTAGGTATGGTGTTCTTTTCTTTTAAAGCTTCATTTTTCCTTCTATAAACGTAGAGCTGATGTGACTGGCTAAAAAGCTCCAGTTTGTCTTATCAGTCCAAAGGACATTCTCCCAGAAACCTTGAGGTTTGTCATCATGCATTTTGGTGGATTCCACTCTGGCTTTTTCTCTCAATAGTGGAGCCCTCCTGGAGCTTCTTTCATGGAGCCCATTATTGTTCAAAATGTGATGGACGGTGCGATCAGAAGGTGACGAACCTTGACCTTGGAGCTCAGCTTGAATGGTTTTGGATGGTTTCTTCGGTTTTTTTTCTACCATCTGCACTATCCTTCTGATCAACCTGGGCTAGCATTTCCTCTTGCGTCCTCGTCCTGGGAGGTTGGCTATAGTCCAATGAACCTTATACTTTTTAACAATATTGGCAGCTGTGGTCACAGGTACAGGAAGCTGCTTGGAGATGGTGTTATAGCCTTTACCTTTAACATTGCTGTGTATAATCTTCTTTTTGAGCTCCTCAGACAGCTCTCTTCTTTGCTTTATCTGGTGCATGTTCAGTGTGGTGCCACACAATGATACCAAACACAGTAGCATGTCCTTTCCCTTTAAATAGGCTGAATGGCTGATGAAAAGCTTGAAGGCACCAGTGATACTGATTAAGGTTAAACACTTGATTTGAAACATGACTACAGTATAATACAAGGATAAATAGTCTCTTTAGAGGTACCGACAAATCTGTCCATACTGTCTTAGCATATCTGTAAAAAAAAGGAAAAAAAATCACATTTTTATTTGTTTACTCTATCACAAGCTAAATGCATGCAGGTATACATCATACATTTGTGCTATAAGTGTACCAACAAATGTGTCCACGTCTGTATAACAGCTGTTACTCTTCTGGGAAGGCTTTCCACAAATTTATGGGGTGTGTCTTTCATAATTTTTGCCCATTTATCCAGAAGAGTATTTGTGAGGTCAGGCATTGATGGTGGCTCGCAATCTCCATTCTAGTTCATCCCACAGGTGCTCGATGGAGCTGAGGTCAGAGATCTGTGTGGGCCAGTCAAGTTCTTCCACACCATACTTGCCCCATATATTTTTATGGACCTTACTTTGTAGGCTGCGGCACAGTCATGCTGGAACAGAAAGGGTTAAGGTTCCTCAAACTGTTCCCACAAAGTTGGAAGCGTAGAACTGCCCAAAATGTTATGGTATTCTAAAACATTAAAAGTTCCCTTCACTAGAAATAAGGTGACTAGCCCAACCCATGAAAAACAACCCCACACCATTATCCCTCCTCCACCAAACTATACAGTTGGCACAACGCAGTCAGACAGGTAATGTTCTCCTGGCATCCGCCAAACCCAGACCCATCAAACTGCCAGACAGAATGTGATTTGTCACTACACAAAAAATGTTTACACTGCTCCAGGGTCCAGTGGCAACATGCTTTACAGCACTCCATCTGACACGTAGCATTGCACTATACATGGTCTGCCACTTCATAGCTGAGTTTCTGTTGTTCCTAAATGCTTCCACTTTACAGTAATACCACCGTGGAATATCGAGCATGGATGAAATTTCACAGACTGACTCATTGTCTAGGTGGTATCCTATGACAGCACCAAATTGAATCACTGGGGACTACAGAATGAGTCATTCTTTAACAAATGTTTGTAAAGCTGACTGCATGGCTAACTGCTTGATCTTATACACCAGTGGCAATGCAAGTACAGATGCAGGAGCCCTGAGGATAGATAGAGGCATTTGTTAGTGGATTCTGGGAGCGACACACGATCTATGGTCTAGCGACCCACGGCCTGCTCAAGAGGAACTGAAGCATTACACACATCCAGATCTGTTCCGTGGAGAGTCACAGTCAGGATGAGTGTTTGAACAGTCCTTACGGATGACACTGCAGTTATGACCCACTGAGTCGGCTACTTTGAGCAGCTGCTTAAAGCCGATCCTCTGGCTAGGACATTGGACGTCTCTGGGTCCACAGTTCTCGAGGCTGATACTCGGATTAGCTGTGAACCACCCCATCTCACTAAGATTCCACAGGTGGTGAACCACAGAGCCGCAGGGATCAGTGGTATCTGGGGTGGAATTCTCCAGGCTGCTGGTAAGGCCGCCCTCCTGGCAGTTCAAGCGATCTTTGCTTCCATTTGGGAAATGGAAGATGGGAGTTGTTCTCCCTGACAGGAAAGGGAAGGGTGATCGCTTGGATTGCAGGAGCTACTGGGGGATCACACTGCTCTGTGTCAAGTAAGGTCCTTGCTAGGGTCATTCTCAACATTAACTGTGATCATTTGCTCACCTGCCAGCGACCGGAGCAGTCCGGTTTTATGCCTAAGAAGTCTACTATTGACTGCATCCTGGCACTGAGGATTCTCATAAAGCGCAAATGCAAATATCGGCAGAGTTGCTTCGCAGTCAATTTAGTCCATTTTCATAAAGGTTTCGACTCAGTGGATCAAGCTGCCCTGTGGGACAACCTGAGCCTTTGCAGGATCCCCCTGAAGTTGCTGGACAAGCAGCTGAACCAGCCCAAGGAATGCCTTTGTAACACGTGGCTGCGGAGGACAGGTCATTTCTGGAGGGTGGGACTGGACTGCGTTTTCACCAGGGGGTCGCCAGCCCGCATCCCAAGGTGATTTGTTGTATGGTGGGTGCAGTACCAGTGTATGCTTCCCAACCTGACCTGACCTGTGGCCTGTACTACGAAGCGGGTTTACTGGCTTATCAGGATGACTTGTCGGATTTAAGGTACCACAGTTTAAATGGACTTCATATTCGTTCACTTACATTTTGCCCAGACCACCTTAAATCTGACAAACTACCCTGAAAAGCCAGTAACCCCGCTTTGTAGTACAGGCCACTAACCTTTAGCAATGGGTCTGAACAAAACAACTGAGTTTGATTTTTAAGAGGTGTGCCAATACAGTACCTTTGTCTATATAGTACATATAGATCCATCCTGCCACTGTATGATGTGTCACTGTATATGGTTGGTCTAGGGTATATTCTAGGACAGTCTCAGCCAGTGTTTCTCAACCCATTCCTCAGGGGCTCCCAGACAGCTCACAATTTTTCTTTGTCCCAGTTTCCAACACAACTGTACTAGGTATTCTGTATTTTTGATTGGCTGGGAGCTGCGAGGGAGCAAAAATGTGGACTGGACCCTAAAGCCCTAAGCATTTATCCACCCCGCATATAACAGACAGTATCCTAGATAGTTTACCTACTTTTCATCCTCAACATCTCTACTGTTTTAGCTTGTTGTTTGTCCCATAACACATACACTACCCCACTCCCACATGCATTCCTGTGTTAAAACCAGCCCCAAGCAATGGCCTGTTACATTTTATATATATAGTAGATGCTTTTATTCAAAGTGACATTTGTTTGTTTGTTTGTTTGGAGAGAGCAGGGTCAAATAGTCCTTGGATCAGTTGGGGGTTGGGGGCCTTGCCCAATAATGACATCACTCTGCCGGCCTCGGGATTTGAATAAGACAGCACCCTAACTTGCTGAACAACGCACATTTGTGTTTGAGTTTTCTCTCACCAAAAGAAATGTGATTCAGCTGCTGGATTCTTTATGTGCCACATCCTCGCATACAGATTCTTCTTCTCCGTGATTCGGTTTGGCTATTGAAATTCAAATGGTTAGATCAACCCATTGCTCGGATTGTGAACGTGAGCATATCTGGCACCTCACCGCCACAGACAGTCATAAACAGTCTAGTCATTGTCACATTATATGCTCAATGTAATATTGAAAACCAGCCATTAATAAAGTGTACAGAATTACATTTGTAAAATGTATTTTCATGGGGTGGTTCACAGTGCTTTGGTAGCAAATATTGACTTACAATTAAAGTGGCTGTGATTTGTTTTGCATGTATAATTGGGGGCTGAATGATTAAACCTTACTACTCTATACTTTCAAAGATGTTAATGAACACATAAATGCTTGCACTGCATGAAAATGTAATCATTTTGACTAGTATGTTTTTTGAATGAACTGAAGGGCAACAATGGAAACCTATTTTCCCACAGACGTTCATTTCTGGGGGCCGTTAATGACATGAAAGGACCGTGTAGAAAACCTAAGCCTTTGATCAGGCTCAACAGTGCTGCTCTTACAGGCTGAAGGACTGAATTGTCTGATTTCTTTTTCCTGGTCTTGTTTGAAGGAATGATGCAGTGTTAGACTTGGGGAAAGATGCAGAGAAACATCATAAAAATACTGGACTGAAACTACAGTAAATATGAACTAAGAAAACAAATAAAATCCAAAGACCCAGGAGCATCATATACCATCTTTGGATTGAAATTATTTGTATCACAACAATATCTTATCCTATACTAATTATACTATGGTTTAGTAGTTTAATATGGTTTGAGAATCTTTCGTTCATTTCGTTCATTCATCTTGACTGGAGTAATGAGTACTCAAAGTACTCCTTATGTTTAAGAGGGCTTAAATTATCTGAAAAAAATTAGATTAAGTAATTAAAGTCATTACTTTTAAATAATGAATGTGTACAGCTGTTGTGGCCAGCAGTTTGCTATTGGGCTATTAGGGTAGCTGTGTTACATATTATGACATACTGTATATGTCGGATGATTCAGCTTGTGAAATGTAATGTGGGGCTCTAAGTCTTTTAGTGTAAAACAGACAGGTGAGCACCAGATGAATCCCTCTGTGGAGGCCACCTTGTTGCCCGTAAGACACATTTCAGCAAATTTTCAGACCATTTCTGAGCCACTGATTTCTGTGTGAGCTCTGGAGGAAAAGTGAACTGATTCAATTAAGACAACATTTAGTGGACCGGGATGAGGCAACATAGCCTACAGACAGTTTGCCCCTTTGGGTCCTGAAAAGTTTGCCCTGTCCTAGATTTATGTCTATCGATTTGTGTAGGCATACTTTTGAAGGGAATTAACGTTTAGGTCTCTAGCCATCGCCATCTCTAGCATGAACCGAAGTGCGTTTCCCAAGATGGATATGTACCCAAAATTGTGATCATTTTGAGTGTTGATTTGACTTGACCAGTAAAATGGACCAAGCATTACCTACCATATCTCCGTGAGGTTTACTTCAGAGCCTGAGTGGAAGCTGTGTGACGTTACTGCTGAGGATCCAGGCACTGTATGCTTTCGTCGAGAGTGCTGGAGATTTTCAATCTCTAATTTATTCCACTTCTATCACTTCAATTTCATTTTAGCATAATCCTTTGAAATGAACTTTGCCAAAGGTCTATATATTGTTGCAGCATTCGGCCTGAAAATCTGTGTATTTTTTTAAATCGGGGAAGAAATATTTCCATAAAAAATACTGCCGGCGTCGCTTCATTGGCAGCTAAAGTATTTTCAAAATAAAACTAAGTACTAATCTGTACTAGTTGCGGAACAAGATATTTCGATGTTACATTCGATTAGATACGACTATTAAAGGAAAAACAAAAGCAAATGTGGGAGTTCTACACACAATGTGTGACTAGCTATTAAAATTTCTGATAATGCAGTGTTCCCATCTTCTGCACCTTTTATCTGGGAAAACAGCCAAAAATGTTAGGAAAAGCTAAAAGTACAGCGTCTTTGCTTCACCTATTTTGTATATGTGCTGTTTTTATCAGAGCCTTTTATTACACAATAAAGTAAACTCTTCTCCAACGCCTCTTCTTCCAGTATGTATCCTGGCTACAGTACCTACTTGCCTTTTGTTGATCTTACATCAGGACATGCACTTTTGAACTTGACAAAACTTTTTTATTCTTACTGTTTGAAAACTTGGGCAGCTTTCCTGAATGCTGCAGATTCACTACAACATTAGCGGGACTTATTGTCTCAACCCTACGCCTTGAGAAAACCGCTTAACCCGAATGTCCCCTGATCACCTCATTTTATAACTACATAAAGTCATAAATCACTGAAGAACCCTGTGAGATTTGCTGCTATGTGTGTTGCATGACAACCAAAATAAAGTCATTTGGATGCTTTTCAGCAACTTGTACAATGTTGTCAAGACCAGAGGTTTTAAAGCTTTTTGTCTAGAGAGCCCCTGCAATTTAATTCGCCGAATTGGGGGGAGGGGGGGGGGAGTAGAGTACTTTTTGCAGAGTGGGGAGGGATGTCCCAGAGAATAAATTTTAGCATACTCAGGCAATTGTCATGATACCCACAATTTGAGAACTACTGGTCTAATCCACAGTTAATTAACATTGTTTTTTCCCTGCATCATTCCTGCTGTTCTGTTTTATGGTCACTTCCTTTCAGTAGAACCTAATTTGGTCAATCACTGGATATTTTGTTGGCTTTTGTTCTGAGGTTATCATTTTTTTGTATAAATATGTTGCTCATTGATAATCTACTTAAATAAAGATACTTTTGGTTTAAAGATGTTTACAGAATGACTTGAATAATTTCTATTAGGTCATTTTTTATTTTCTGCTTAAGATATGTAAACAATGCAAGCATTTCAAATTAAATGTCATTTTGTAATTAAGCATCTGTGTAAGTAATTAGGTGTCTGTGTAAGTGTGGGGTGAGCCTCTGGAAATGGCTGGAATGTTTGTGATTTTGAATAAGAGTTCTTGGTTTTTATTTTATTTTTTTTCTGACCCCTTGGCGTGCGATGATGTAATGGTCTATCACAGTTCATGAAAGACACTGACTTTAATTAAAGATCTAAGAGCATCGAAGATGATTAACTTTCCCCGATGCACATAATATCTCCTATCATTTCTCGCCTTCATTGAAGCACCTGGGATGGCCTTAGACTGCAAAGGCTTTGCCTGCTGCAGCTGCTTTTGAAGTTCAATTGCATGCAGTCATGCTTTGTCAGAGGTGATACGGAGCTGAGGTCGTGCTTTCAAAGCCGGGTTAGAATGTTAGAACAAGCTTCGCCTCGTGGTTGGTAAATATGATTCATATTTTATGGAAAACACTGGAAATGATGTACAACCTTAATGTTACCAAAGTCTGTATGAATCATATAATGACATGATTAGATACAAATTCAGTCAAAGGATAGACAATTAGAAGACTGAGGGATGGATGGATGGATAAGTGGATTAACAGTGGGCATATGAATCAAGCTCATGCCTGCAGGGTCATGGAAGGGCAATGACCTGCCTTATAATTGTCACGCTACCCTACTGTGAGGGACAGAATTCGCTGAAATGATATCAGAACCGTTTTATTTAAAAGCTGCCTTTACCTACTCCTGTTTGATTTATTTCTCTGCGTATCTGTAAATATGTCACATCTGTTTATCTTCTCCTGCAATCCAGCACTGCCTAGATGAAAAATACATATCAAGGCTATTTTATTACCAAGCTTTTCAAACTTCATCATCCTGGAAACTTTTTTTTTTGGCACTCCACTTCAGGCAATGCAGTGCTCATACTAATGACCTTCAGGGTTTGCGCAGCGAACAAAAATCTTGCTTTAATGCAGATGCAGAGCAACTTCTCCAGTGTGACCTGGAGGCTTCCTAGACGAGTAATTGGCATCCGCCTTCTTTTCTCTGATTAGCAACATGGATCCGGCCTGTTTCCATTTCCAGGGCCATTGCTTAGGTTCTAGAAACCTCCAGGCCGCCAGCCCCTCACTGGTTTTTAACGTAGATCTTGCCCCAGCTGCATGTATGCGCTGATTTTCCATGGAGAAAAAGCAGCAAACCACATTTTCTGGTAAATTAAAAGTGCTTTACCTCTTCAAATGGAGAGCACAACCTCTCTCTCTCATCTATCTCTCTTATATATCTACAGACCCCAAGTACAACTGTAATATGTGTATATATTAAAAATAGGGCAAACAAAATATATTAACTTTCAATGTAATGTTTAATGCAAATACAAATGACTGATACGAATGATAATCACCTGACTCTTTTACTTCTTAAATATACATCCATACAGCAATGTCATCATCGCCATACACCATGAGCAAACTAACCCGCTAATCTGCTCTAATTCTAATTACTGTGATTTAACTAATAAATACTGGAAAATTACCATCTCCATGGGTACAAGCAGCAGCTGTACAAGCACAAATGTAACACGGTTTATCTCTTACTTTATGTGCCCCTCAGGTCAATTAATCACTGTTTTTGTAGCTTCTTAAAATAATTACTTGCAATAATGTTATGGAGTTTCCATTTGTGAAAGATTGTGGATTGTTGATAAGATTTCTAAGATCTCAGATATTCAAATATTAAGATGTTCTAAGCAATATGTCTAATCTTGCCCTGCAGGGTAAACTTTTGAAATAGTGGCTGGTCAAAAACAAAAAGCATAGTTAAGACTTTGACTTTTTCAACTTCTTTTATTGCAATACAATAACAATACGTTGCCTTAAATATAATGTCGTTTGGCAACCTGGAAGATCACTTAAATGGGAAAAAATACACTCCAATTTGAAATGACAGGTGAAAAAGAACATGCTATCTATTATCTATGAATATTTAGCGTTAGGATTTCCAGCTATTTAGCTCATTAACCTTTTTTTTTTTTGGGTGAAAGGGAGTGATATATGAATGACATGTTATCATACTCTTGGCAAACCTGCTGTGTATCTGCTGATTGTTCTTTGTATTAGACCCTGGAAGTATTTAGCAAGAATTATCTATCTGATATGTATCTATTGATTGCTGAGGCCATTGCAGCTAAGTAATTAGTTTGATTATTGTGATGTGTATGTTGCGACTACATATTGTAAGGCGTTACTTCCTATTATTGTGTTTTCTTATCTGTTTTGGTCAACATTAAGGAAATGTTGGCATACGGTATTGGTTTTGATTGACTTAAGAGTCTTACACAAAGAAAAATAACTTGGAGACTCTGACATATACAATGTATATTGAGTCCTATTCATTGTCACCACAACTTAATTTATCACTGCCTCAAAATTGCATTTATCAATGTGTTCCATGGTATGAGCACATATACACCAGATACATCTGATACTAGTATAGTTTAATACATACAGTACAATAAACATGTATGAAGTCATGAAAAACATTAAAGTGCTTTTAGATAAAGATGTTTTTTTTCCTGAAAGAGAATCTAGTCTTGCAGCAAAGCACCCACAGAACAGATTACCATTGGTCTGTCACTGTCTGTTGTCAGTTACGTTTATAGACACAAGTATCAATGAAATCCACTGTATGAAATCCGCTACTTTTCAGAGTGTAAAACCAACTATATACACTGTGTGCACTAATCAAAGGAGAGCAGTATCCTAATAACCATAGGTATTAATGGGAAATATCCTTTGGCACATCTGTTGTCTTTTGTAGTGTACGGCAATATGCATCTCTACGTATCCAAGTAATTTGCTTTCAGAACTGATTCCAGTGTCTGCATGGCGTGTAATTTGAAATATTCATTCACGAAAGCAGGACCAAACAGAAGAAGCTGTGTCCAGGAACAGCTGAACAGAAATGCAATGTTCTCGCTGGCTTTTCAGACTTATGCTTTGGTAAATAGAAGTGTAATGAACAAATCCGAGACTTTGTCATGCAGGGCAACGTTCCCATTTCCAGTTCAGCGGGTATCCATGGAAACCATAATGCTACAGGTACTACCAGATTGTAGGTGGTAATTACTTCAAACCAGTGCATACTTTTACCAAATTAACCTTTCCTAAACCTTGCACTATATTAATACTTTGTTTTCTCCCTATGAGTTTAACTCAGCAAGGTCACTAATTACTAATGAGATCAGGAAAAAGGTCACCAAAGGTTTCAACTGTTTCCCGCTCTCACATTTGTGTCTTTATTTTGTTCTCGCCAGTGAAACAGTGTCATATGAACATATTTTTATTATCCAGAAAAGCTGTAATACTGATGGATTTGAGAAACTTTTTCGTGGTATTTAATATTGGCCAAATGACTGTCAACATAAATAGGACATATTTTTTGCAGAAATCCATTCATTTTGAGTCTACCTTGGGTTGAAGAGCATAATAGAAACTGTCACACAGCATTTATATCCACTTAGCGGTGTTGTAACGTGCTCACTAAATGCGATTTTCAGCACTTGTTATTTAGGGGACATAAGTCACAGTAATTTATTTTACTTTGGATTTTACCAGTTCATTGGGACTACTGGTTCAGATTTATTTGAGACAAATTAATTTCCTGGTATTAACTGTTTCACACATTCTTGGAATGGAGAATGGTTTTTTTTTTTGGAAGACAACTACAAAGTACCATCCACTGGAGCTGCCATAGAATGTTCCAGCAAGTCAGGATCTCTGTTTGAGGTCCTCCTGAACAATTTGACAGCATTTTCCTGATGAAAAACTAATGCAGTCCCAACCATTAGGTATATTAATGATTGCTGAAAGGACATTTTAATGACATTTCAGGAAAGAACTTTAACAAGTAAAAATGAGAAAGTTTTGTAGTCATATAGCACTAAAATTGTGATGCCTTCACAGTTTAGTGGTACTGGAGTTGAAACCAGAATGTTGTAGGTTTGAGGCCAACATTGTCAGCAGTTTCTATGTTGTATTGACAGATACAGGTCAAGACATTGTCCTGCTGAACAATATTTACTTTCTATGCATTAGTCAGTCAGATACAGCTGTTGTTTTGTGTTTGTAGTCAATACCCTGGATTCCTTCTATCTCAAAATATACTAATTAATACTTTTGGACCTGGCAAAGTCAAGCTGTACCATGATTAACTTTTCAGGTGCCCAGACGCTAAATATGATGTTTGTATCTAAACAGCAGCCGTTCTTTGAGTAGTTCCAAAGCTATGGGATCACATTGGGTTGGAGCTTGGTTTGAGGCCGTTTTGTTTCCTTATTGGTTTGGATTTACTGTCATGTTGCCAAGGCTAATTGGTGCTCTGAATTTGACTGGGCTTTACTGCATTTAACCAAGTAGCTCTTGGAAATGAGCTTTTCCCCAGCATTTCATAACCTTTCAAAATATCGTATGAAAATACTGAACTATAGAAGTAACACGCAGTTTTTTTTTTTGTATACATATTTTGATTTGATTTATTCATTTAATAAGATCCTAATAAAGACATGGTTGTCATTAACTGCTATGAGCTTATTAAACAAACACATCGTGTTTTTGCTTGTTCGGATTTAATTAGATCCGAATCGAACAGCGGCAGCACATTTGCTTTGTCCCAAATGCATCATTTTGATGGCGGCGCCAGTTTCATTTGCCTTTGCCTTTGTGCATCTCTATTTGTGACCCTAAAGCTATTTGTGAAACACCGGAGTCAAAAGGGGATTTAATTTGCTGAAATAACTCGCTAATAGAGTTTAATGAGCTGTGGTTTGGCATGATAATGTCTTCTGATGTCTGCTTGCAAAGTAAAGTGGTGACCCCTCCCCTCATACCTCCCACCTGAACTCCTATGTGAATCTCCCAGGATGCTAGGTACTGATCCGAGAGAGGAAAATGATTGGGTGCAACATCGGGGAATTAATCTGAAAGCCTGGACCTCATCATGTGCATTGGACTATGGCTGCAAATTGGGAGATAATGTTGGCAATGCAGGCCACATAAAGGTTTAGGGACAACCATATTATCTACAAGCTTGGACGCTATTATCACTGGGAGATGAACAAGGGTTAGATGATGCTTGAGTTGTTTTCATTTTTAATCTGCATGTTTGTATTTGTGCGTAATAAATGTGGGTAATGGAAATTTGCAATCACAGTGTGAATGTGTTCGCAGCTTTAGCAAATTCCTCTGGTCAGATAAGGTGTCAAAAATCAAAAGTCTGCTGAATCAGTTTTGTAGTGCTTGTGGAGAAGTTTAAATGAAGTTGATTGAAACATTGATTTGTTTCAAATACACTTTTTATTATGTGGTTTATAATATTGCTATTTGGAGCATTTTGACGATAATCATTTTAATTGTTTTTTTTTCCCTAGCAGTGGCGTTAGATTAATTATTTGATGAATGTTTCACTTCATTACATATTTAAATTCATTTCTATGTCTGTGGTTGTCCATAAATTGTTTGACACAATATAATGTGTCATACCTTATTTGTTAGGTGAACAAAAACTTTTCTCGTGTTCCCTTTTTTTGTTTTTAACATCAAAATATCACTGGTTTTAGGTCCATTACGAAGGACGAAGCATTTGTGTTGGGGTGCTCAAAAATAACACTTGATAAAGTCGCAGTTATCTAAACATAGCTTATTTCATTGTATCAGTATTTATAATCCAGAGAGATCCTACCACAGCGTGTAATTCCTTGATAAATAAATCCATCCCCCAATAATTTAACTCTTAAAATCTTAACTTTTTTTTTTCCACTATCATAATACACCTGGCATGGCTAGTCACAAATGACCTAGTCTCCGTCGGCTAGTAAAATGTCAAAACTAACATCTTGTTCTAACAAAAAGTGTAAGACAAGCTTACAGTACAAGACAAGCGTGCAATATTAGCGGTGTGCGGTATGAGTAAGGGAGCCAGGTCGATAAGCCTAATCTCTGACTTGTTTTCGCCGAAACACCCATCTAGCCAGGATGCTGATAATAACAGATATTGCAGCTAGGTTGCACCCTGTAATTCTACTTGATGGAGGCTAATGACGTTGAGAGACTCCATCAGTGACATCTCAGTGTTAGCTTTATGGATCCTGTCTGCATCAGCGCACCATTATTGCTGGGCTGTCATCATTAACGTGGTCCTGGAGATGGACAGCGGGCGTGCCCCATCCAAACACATCAGCCCGCCTGAATTATTTAGCCCTTGGTCTCTTCAGGATGTTTGGAAAATTGAACAAGGGGGGTTTATGTTATGAGGAAGGGAGCGTCTGGGTGGACCTCAGGAGCCTTTTCCGCCCGAGTAAATAGTTTAAGGACACCGTCATGCCAGCTACTCAACAGCCTGTGTCTTGTTATTAAAAGCATCAGGGGGAGAGAGAGGGGCGTGTGTGGGTCAGAGGAAGGTTAGGGGCATCTGTATGCAGAGCTTAACCTCTTTACAGGGAACGAGATCAGTCCTGAGCATCGACAGGACACAGTAGCACAAAGAGGAGACACAGAAAAGGCTACAGGATAGACATCAGGTCTCAAAACAGGCGACTCTTCAGAGGAATTCGTCTAGATCATGAGTGGGAAACACAGCTCACTGTCTTAGGAAAATAGGAATTTTATATATATATATACCGTGCATTTGCTTTCTGCCTGCTCACGTCAGACTCCAGGAACCACGTTTTATTTTTGAAAGGCAACTAGAGAAAAATCTTCCAGTGAAGGAAATACTTTGAGTATTGAAGTAAGACGTGTAATGAAGTATATTTGGCAGTTTCCAAAGGTGTAACATGGCAGGAATCTGTGCCTGATTTGGGTTAGAAGTGGCCCAGGGTATTTTCACTTCCCAAGGATCTGAGGAGCTCCCTCCTGCCTTCCAGGTTGAGGAGAAGCCCGCTGTGGCAGAGCGGGCTGTAGCAGCTGTTAACACAGACCATACAAAGCTGGTTTGCAGCCAGCAGTGCCTGGCGTGGGCGTACAGGGGCCAGGATTATGGCCGCTGCATGCTGTGGAAAAAACATGGAATATAACCAAGGTGCAGGTCCTCTTGTAAATTTCACTACTGACCTAATAGAAGAGTTGTATACCCACAATGAGCTTAAATAGCTGTGCCGTTTAACTAGGAAACTGGGGAAATATGTTGATATTGTCATGTGGAGCTGCAGAGGTACAATGTAAAATCTGAGTTGCAGAACAACACCAATTAGCGTAAAAGGCCAAAATTTTCAAAATTGCAATGTTCTCCTTATATCCCCGGAAGCTGACCAGTTATATTTCCTGCTGTGGTGCTTAATAGATTTTAGATGTTAGAAAGGCATCTGTAAGTTGCTAAACCTGAAGTTGTTAAATAAAAAATTACGAAAATACTGCTTCGAAAATTGAGTCGTATCAAAATGGCTTCCAGTGGCACCATATTTTATATACAAAAGGACGGAAAAAACCGAGAGAGAGAGAGAGAGAGAGAGATCTGAAGGCTGCAACACATACAGTTTAGTCTCCAAATGAGATTGTGTCTACACCTTTCCATACATCACCCTGATGGCCGCAGCCATGACAGCGAGCAGCTTGGCATCTGCATCAGCTTCCAATAAAAAGCTGTCCTGACCCCTGTCACCTTGATTCACATTTAC
>JAODKF010000001.1:47862218-47873082 GCA_026779585.1 Mormyrus proboscirostris | reverse complement strand
GGGGGGGGTGTGGCGGATCTGAGCAGCCGCCTGTCATCACCCCGCTGTAATCGCTGCCTTATTTATGGTTCCTCCCTACAGCCTCAATTGATGGCTGATTTCTCATCAATCCAGTTTCCCTGCTTCTCAGACATACAGTACTGTGCAAGATTCTTCTGCCAAAATGTTCAAAGCCATGTACATGGATAGTAAGTATATTTGCTGAGAAATGTAAAACACAATTTAACAATTTAGAACATATGAAAATTAAGAGTAACACAATAAACACTAACAGGAATTTCTCCAAATGTTTCTTCCAAATTCTCCAGGATGCTCTCCAAAAGGTTGCTGATATCTTGTCGGAGGTATAGAAGAAGACCACTTCAAGACACCGACCACTCCAGCCATTCCATATACTCTTTCACCGCTATCTAAGTTTCACCACCAGCTCAGTTAATTCACTTAATTAGTTAAATAATTCAGTGAGGTATTGATTAGCCAAACAAGAGATGCGAATGGTCAAGTGAAACACATTGGTGTACACATGGGGTGACTTTCTGGGAGGTTTTGAAATGGCTGACAAAGACCGACATAATATCATAATTTTACATCAACATGAAGATCATTCGAGCAACATTTTCTTTGACTGCCTAAGACTTCTGCACAGTACAGCTTACCTTCTGGGCCAAACTGTGTATCTCAATTATGTGATGGGAGCCTGAACATTCTTACGCAGAGAGAAGGAGGGAGAGATGGAGAGATACATTATTCAGCCTATGTTTACACGTGATTTATTATTGTGGCTGGACTAATAATTTAATGCTTGTGCACATATATCAGCTTTAAAGTATTTCTGCCATGTTGTCATGTGCGAATGACACGTGATTGATCATGGAAGTTGACGGCTTGGCCCCAAGGAGAGAAGTACTTTAAGGTCTTGCTTATAAAAACATTAATCACAGGACATTGCTCTGAAACAGAGATGTAAAGTGTCAGGTTTCACACCCACAAATCCTTCATTCCAGGTACGTTCTATTACTACCATGTACTGAGGTTAATTATTAGATAGCGCCGTGTGTTTGCATTTCCAAGCTGTGCTGGTAAATCACCCCTCCTGCTTTCTGTAATAACGGTAGCCTGATGCGTACTACGCGGCCGCGTTCATCTTATACCCATCAGAGGTGATTTACCGCATTCTGATCCGGCACGTCAGTGGGAGGCGATGCTGTCCTCCTAGACCAGGGGTGGCCAATCTTATCCAGAAAGGGCGGGTGTGTATGCATGCGGATAAGATTGCCCACTCCTGCCCTAGACGATGACCATGAGTTGATCATGAGATGAAGGCTGCTGAAATGGAATGAAAACGACGGCCATGTTGCCATAGATATACCTGCATATGCGACACTGCATTAGTCTATTTCAGGGGTCCCCAACTCCGGTCCTGGAGAGCTACTATCCAGTAAGTTTTCTATCCTACCAGGCTTCTGATGAGCCACACAAGTTCTCAGGTAAATACCAGGAGCAGGTGTGGATCATCAGAAGCCAAAAAGAATAGAAAACCTATTGGATAGTAGATCTCCAGGACCGGAGTTGGAGATCCCTGGTCTATTTGGTGGATTCTTTTTATCCAAAGCAGAGTACAATTGAAAAAGCCGGGTCAGACAGTGTCTGGAGGTTAAGAGCCTTGCTCAAGGGCCCAATGGGGAAACCACTCTGCTGGCCACAGGACTTGAACCAATAACCTTTTGGTTACAAGAAGTGCAGCCAAACCTGCTGAGCCACACATCACCCCCAACAAACATGTTCAAAATCGGACGGCACTGGCATTAATGCCCCCCCCCATCAGAGTCCCAGGCCCTGAGCTGAAGGAGGGGCCCTTAAGTGCTCGTCTCCACCCTGTGGCTTCATTACTTGCCACAAACACTTTTTATAAGGCACCCCTTGATGCCTCAGGTCCTTTATAATGCAATCAGACGCGGTCGGTTTTGCGGATGAGCTGTCGGTTATCAGATGCAGCTTCCCTGACTAAAACCAGATTCATTTTCCTTCTCACAGTGGATCATAAACAGGTGAAAATTGAAATGTGCATTAAATCAGGCGCTGGGAAACGAGTCCGTCGATATTGTTTTCCTTTGGCCCTCTGGTTCAGGCTGGGTCAAACACAAACAGTCTAGCATCCGCTGTGTTCTTTCTGTATACTCCTTCATTTATGTGGCCGTCTGCCGTTTTTGCATTTAACCTCGCTAACCCATCTGGAATTGCATCTCTAGGAATTCACTGGCTCTAAATTATTTTTGTGAAATGTAAGCCTAGAATAATCAAAACATAATTCTGAAAGAAAGTCTTTTTTTAGGTCTGTGCAGTGTCCCATGGAAGAATGGCGGCAAGTGAGGTGTGAAACTCGTACACTGCTGTGAAGGATTTCACGGTATGAGTCGTCCAAAGCAAATGGGATTAAGCTACATAAAGGCTAAATGAAACGATCTCGTTATCAGTCTGATAATGTATCTTGACTTGTGGGTCATGGCAGTTTTGTACAATTTACACACATCACCCATATCAGTGCAGGTAAATCTTCCCGCGTGCGTCGATTAATTGTGAATTGATGCATCCCTGTAGTCTTGCTTAATCCACAATGGACAAGAAACTGAGAATCGGTATCCCGAAAGTCAAGTCATTTTAAATAGGGTCATTAGTATGCAACGCTGTTTAAGAGAAGGTGAACACCTGATTCGGCAGAAGGTTCAGCCACAGAACTACCTATACCTTACTGCCATAGAAAAATACGAAGGATTTGCAGGACACATTCCCAGGACTGACTTGATATTGGAAACGAGAGTTCAATGTGCATATTAGAGAACATACACAATGATATTGATGATTGTGTTTAAATCACCTTATAATAAAGCATGTCTTGTAGATGGTTTATAATGGTTGTGTTGAGATGTTTAAATAAGCCACTAGGCAAACTGCCAGTTCGATTTCAGTGGTAAGTGATGTGTAATGTAGTATAACTGAACTTGGCATGAAAACAGTGCAAAGTCCTTGACAGTTTAATGAAACAGATGCTAAGTCAATAAGAGCAGTAGTATTACAGGTTTCCAGTATTAGCTTAAGTTTTTATTGATAGGTGTCATCAGTATAATAATTACAAAAAAACAAAAATCATTTACTAAAATGTCAAGTGATCTCATTATGTTTCCATGGAAAGAGTTTACGCTAAGACTTACGCTAAGCCTCCAGGACATAGTATGCCAGAGAGAGATAATATTTAGTTCATTAATTTTTCAATGCTTGTTTTCATGTTACGGTTCATTAGTAGCAGGGGCAAACACGCTAAATGGAAGGCGTCAGAGGAACTCCAGTCATCTAATTTAAAACATGGGCACATCCCATTAGCTTAATTAATCAACTAACTGCAGGCCGTCCTCAGGTACACATTCTTAGCTATTTCGTCTTCAGATGGATGTGACCATGCTCACACACCCTCCTCTGTTATCAAATAAATGATCTCATTTTTTCCTCCCTCCCAGCTTTGGGAATGTTGATGGCAAACTCTTAGCTTATTTTCCTGGCTCCCATTTGCATCATGTTTAAGGGCTGTGGAAAAAGAAATTTGTGATTTAACATGCTTATTCAGGTAATTTCCAAGTTCAAATGAAATTCATTTATTGATGGTGAAGTGTAATTATGGTGAACTGAGAGTAATATGTGTTTTTTATATTCAGTGACTTTTCAAATTTTCAAAATGCAACACCGAACTCAGTAAAATGGAATTTCTGTAGGTAACGAGCTAAATGTGTTTTTAAATAACTCCTTGGCTTCTGCAAGAGACTTTTACATGAGTAACGTTTTTTTTTATTTTTTATAAGATGGACTGCAAAGATGGAACTTTTTATTAGTGGTCTAGCCTAAAGGCTGTCTTTAACATTTCCGAAAAAAATTCATGTTACTAAAATTGTACATTTTGCAAGTGTTTTCTTGGGAGAGCCAGTCAGGAAAATGATGCATGATTTTTGATTGACACTTTATTAATGGGATCAGTGAGTTACAATGCAGCCATTGATGCTGCATCTATGACACCCAACCAATCACGTGCCGAGATGGCAGTAAGAGGGAAACCAACCTTAATATTTCAGTTAACCATTGGACCACTGGAGTCCTCTGTTGCCAGTGTTGATAGGCAGATTTGACATACTTCAGAATCAGCCAATGGGCTTTGGGCTTCTAACTCCCAGACTCCAGTATATGACAGTCACATTTTAATTTCCCTACCATTTCGGAAATTGCAGACATAAATGTGTGTGCATGTATGTAATGTTAGACAGACTTTTTTGTTTTGTAATAACCTTACTATGCCCTCTTAGTCAGAGGTACCCAATTCCACTCCTTGTGGATTTTCATACCACCTAAGCACTTAAGCACATGGCTGAACTAATTATTTCCCTAACTGAACTAATTTTGCCTTCCTTCCCACCACTGAGACTATTTAAAGGGCTGAAAAATCTGAACATATCCCGCCTCCCTCTCCACCCTGAATCCTTCCGGGGCTACAGATGGGGGAATCCTTGGTGCATCTCGAAAACCAAAATGGATTTGCATGTTTATATGCATGCAGTAAATGCTTTGCCCGTTAATACTTAGCCTCAACACGCACCCAACTACTCAGTATCTAAAAAGGTAGTATATTAATAATGTGATGGTATGGACAATATACTTATCAGTATTTATGAGTCTTTGTAAAGGTGCAGGCCTTGGGGTGGCTTGTTGACCTATAGCATCGCCTCCTGGTTCTGGGGCTGTGGATTTCAGTTCAGCTCCAGGACTGAAAGAGTTCTGCTCCTACTAGTATTTTTGACTGTATTTGCCTTCTGGGTACATTAGTTATCTTTAACAAACTGGTGACCCAAAAAAACCCTACAATGGACTGACACTTTAAAAAGCAGTTATGCCGAAGAAATGTTTCTGCTTTGGTTGTATTCATTCAAACATCCATCTTCTTGGATTCAGAGTATTAATGTGTCCTATTAGTTTGTAAATATCTTCCATTTTCAGCTTAGTCAGGGAGGTTTGAGCTTGCTGGTTTCCACTGTAATGTTCATTATTTTCTAAATTATGATTTTGTCAATGCCAAGTTAAAAGTGAATTAGATATGTTAAGTCAGATAAGTCAGAATAAAACACCAGCAAAACACAAAGCCCCTGATTTACTACTTTCTGAGATACTGCTGTGTCCTACTTTTCAGTCATTTTTCTTTACTTTGGATCTTTGATACAGCAGTACAAGCTTATTTTGATTTTACTATGTATTTTTGTCACCCTCCTTTACTCAACTCAAAGACTCTCTGCTTTAGTTCTCTGGAGAAAACTTTGGACAACTCCAATCCTGACCGAGCCACTCCCTGTGGCAATCGTGATGTCTGAGTAAAATTCAGCTGGGAGTACTTATCTCACATTCTTAGCCTTAATAAGAAAGAATTGTTGCTGTGTTAATTTAACATATCACATCGACTCAATCAGATCAGAATGATGGGACACAATAGGGGAAAGAATAGTTAATTTACACAAAAATAACATTGCTGCTTGGTATACTCACAGTTGATGCAGAAGATTTCTGAACTTAGTTGGCCTGACATTTAAAAAAAAAAAAAAGGCTTTAAAATTGAGCCGCGTGGTGCTACATTTAGCCCACATGGGCTTCATGGTAACTTACTGTTTCCGAGGTTATCAGTGGCAGTTTTATTCGAATGATTGGCTGCACACATGTCTAATATAGAACAATATTCACTGCACAGGGCATTTTCTTTCTTTATTTCCAAATTACCCACACTGTATAAGTAAGTTTAGGGATGTACAGGTAAGGAAAATTGGGGTTTAGGGTGGGAGGAAGAGCTTCTGGAAGCATGCTGTAATGGTGACCACGCTAAACACGCATTCCGACACGTTCTTATCTGACATTGAGCACCCAGCAACGTCCTTCATCTTTACCCATTCTTTATTTTTCCTTTCTTGACAGCTCTTACCAAGTGTAAAGTTCTCAGGGTATCGTTCAGATTCAACCTACAGTGAGCATGATGTGCGTTCAGCTCAAGAAGAGAGGATTGTTCTCTGGCCACTATGACTATGGTGGGGAGTGTGAATAGAGGCTTTCTTGAAATGGATATACATGCTGTTTTTTTTTTTTTTTTAAGTGGGTAGATATGAGGTCTTTCGATTTACACTTTGGCTTGTACAGGATTTATGTGACGATAACTACTCATTTGGGCATGCTGTCGTTAGCCAACTTGACTGTTTTCAGGCCAAGAGGGACCCAACCTTGCTTCACAGGAATTACCTTGTTTCAATTGTGCTGCACAAGCCACAACACAGAAAGCAAAAGAGGGGGCACTGCAATGTGTAATTAAATTTAACCCCCGGAAGGGGAGAGTGAGTTGCATGCCGATGGCCCTTGGTAGGTCCGGTACAATCTACTGGAAGGATTTAATTTGCAGAGCCGACGTCCGCCATGGTTAATGAAATATCGCTTGGTCGTAATAGCACTTGATTGCCGAAGCTTTTAGTATTTTGGCCTATTTAAAAATGTTGAATTTCAATTGGCGAGACGTGATTAACATTGCAGATGTATGGAAACATTGCCATTGATTGTGTTTATCACTTGAGACGTGGGCCTGCATTTTGCTCTTTGTATGTAGCCCTAAAATTGGCTTCTAAATACATATTTACAAAAATCCACATCCAGAGATTTGTGCCATAGACCTATAAATAACTGCATATTAAAAGCTTAGTGAACACCGACTGCTTTGACTAGAAATTATCTAGATATAATTTTACAATATGCATAACAGCAGCCTACAAATACATCGAATTTGCACTGATCACGCTACAAATGAATGTATGCCAGAGTTTAAAAAATATTGTGTTGTCTCTTCTCACAGCATGGAGATGGATTACATGCATAAATTATATTTAAAGACTTATTTACATTTTATGTATTCAGCAAACCCTTTTTAGCCAAAGCATCATGCATTTTTTGAGAAAGTAGGGTCTTTGGAGCAATTGGAGGTTAAGAGTCTTGCTTAAGGCCCCAATGGGAAAATCCCTTTAGGGACCCTTGGGATACAAACCAGTGCCCTAACCCACTAAGCCACATACAGGCCCAACCCTCACTCTCCATGGTCCATCCTTTCCCATGTCTCAGGCTGGGACCACCAAGCCTAGTTTTATTGGCCATAACAGTAGTGTTTCTGTAAACTAATTTCTAATTTTATTGTCTGTATGTACAGATGATAAGCAGGAGCAAAAAGAAAACTATGAACACCTAAATAAACATTAGTTCATTAATTTGCTGATTACTTTTTTTTTTCTCTCAGAAATGAAAAAGGGAATTGTGTGTTTTTATTAGCTATTATGCTGGCTATTGTATGCTTATTGCATCTCCTCCACAGTGAAGAATTACACCTTCAGCATTGTTCATAATCTGACCGAAACTAAAGTCCATACTGTAATTATGAACTCTGGTAAGGAAAAAAAAGATTAATACAAGTTTTTGTTTCACGGTTTCTCTGGAGATATGACACATTTATCACTAGATGTGTAGCAAAGGGATTTTGCCAAATGAATACTTGTGAGATTCCATGAAAATTTCCTGGTTAGTGCTGGAAGATTCTTGATACTTGGCCTTTGTGGTCCTGCTCTCTGCATATTTTAATATTATTTAGATCCTGAGTAGTTGGGTGTGGGTCCCTGGTGCAGACTTCTGGTGTGTTTTGAGACCAAGTATTAACAGGCAGAAGAAACGCAGTAGTTTTTAGCAGAAAGCTTCAGTTTGACGCGATGAAGACAAACATTTCAGCGCATTTTTAAGTTGCTGTGCCTGAGATTCTGTATAGAGAAAAAAAAAGCCTTATTATTACAAATTATCACTGTCTGGAATATACTTCAATGCTGCACAAATGTGCAATCAGCATTAACAGATCTGGAGCGACGTTACACACGTCTGTCGCGAGGCTACTATTGTCTGAGGGTCCAGCAGTCCATCGATAACGGGAAGGGAGCACGGTACCAGCTCTGCAAGCCACCAAAACATTATCCCCATTATTCCTAAAGGCTAACACTCGCGTCTCATATTCCCAGAATTCATAATAATTCCCATTCAGTTCTTCAAGGGAAAAATACACTTGCATGTATATTCTCTCCAGGGAAGGTTTTTAATCTAAACTGAGCCAGACCCAGAACTTGTTTCCTTATCTGTGCATTGCAAATATCAGGTTAAAAATGATTTAACACACTGACTAACAAAAGACTCTATGTTCACTGAGATGCATTAAACTTACAATCAGCCAGACTTAGTACACTACAGGACGGAGGTTATAAGAAGTTGGGAATACATATCACTGTAATTACAGAGAGTAGATGCTTTCCTGCTCTATAAATCATTGTGATTTGTTCATAATAAGCTCTTAGCCAAGACTTTCGCAATTATCTTCTGTGCTTAAGAGAAAAACTGATGGAATAACAAGTCAAATATGCTAAAGGTAGATTTTATTTATTTAGAAGCAGTTTTTATTGTACTTATACCCTCTGTGGCCACTGGGGGTGTCACCGGGGCTGTTTTGGGGGAAACTACATTTTCATTGCAATTATGAGTCCTAGTAAATGTTTGTTCTCACAAATCTCCAGTGAAGCTCCTGGAAGACAGTCTCAAGTCCATTGCTTGAATTTAAATGAATAATTGCTTCAGTAATCATCATTTAACATTTTCAGCTAAAGTTTAACCATCAGATAATCATTGGTGTTCCAGAGGTCTCGCACGTACGTGTGTGTGTGTGTGTGTGTGTGTGTGTGTGTGTTTCACATCGCTGGCACTGCATTCTTCAGGATGGCCCCTCCCTCTCCGTTTATGAACACTCTATCATTCTCTTTAGTTGGTGGGTTCAGCTGTCAGGTCAGGGGGAGTCCTCACATTATGGACCTTGATGACAACCAGAGTGTGGAGGGGGAAAAGAGAGATTGGGGCAGTTAATTCAGATAAATTGCGTGCAGCTCCCTTCCCTGCCCTCTGCTGCCAACTGGCTCGTGAAGCACTCTGAAAATAGGCCTGGGTGATGGAAATGCTGCTCTGCTGTTTTTACGCCCATGATAACGTTTTGACTAACTATCTCAAAACTGATTAGTAGCTCAGCAGTCGCAGCTGTGCTAAATCGATATTCCCAGGCCTGCTGCGAGGAAAGAAATCAATTATTGTTTAAATACTAGCCGGCTCCAACCACCAGGAATCGATAGAGGAGATGTATTACATTGTAGAGACTCTCCAGCCCCCCTTGCTTTTTTATGAAGGAAGAAGAAATTGCCATCTGCCACAGACCATACTTGTGGACATACGACCTGTGGTGTGGTCGCGATGGTCCCCACCGGTAGGAGGGGTCTGCTCTCCACGTAATCGCGACAATTTGCCGTGTGGCACATATACGGCTTTCGGCATCCCTCAGCTGTCTCCTGGGCCGGCGCCCCGAAGACGTCGCAGGTTGTCGTCTCGCCCCAGCGAGTCACGGTTGTGCTGAACTTGTCCAACACCGGAAAGGCCTGCTCGATATGTGACTATGTAGTTTTCACTTGTGTAGTAACCACTGAAGGACCCAAGGCTTATTAGCTGGTGGATAGAAAAAAAAAAAACAGAATACTTTTCATTGGTGAGATTGGTTAACTAGTTTACTTCATTTCACTTGCTGGTATTTAATGCATTTGACATGGAATTACATTTTTTTTAAATTTTAGACTGTGAGTTATAGTCACAAAGCTCAGGTAAAAATAGTGGCACTGGATTTTTCAATCATGTGTCGCCCCTCCACTCAGCTGGCTTTTTGACCACGTGTCTTACTGACCCTTCTACTATGGACACCAATACATCACACCACAAGGGAGGAGCTTTAAGAGGAGTGTACCAGACAAGAATATACGTCTAGGGGTGTTTGATTGCGCAGGTGCCGGAAAAGTCCCGGGATACCCTATGGAAATGTTTAAATAAATTACCTCCTGGCTTTATCGCATAACAAAAGTATGAGCCCCCACTTTAAGCATACCTTAAGGAACGAACATTAAATACTGTATCCTATACATGTTGACCAATTTCTTTAGTAACACAGCAGAAATAACATTTTCACAAAGATAATGTATTTATTTACAGAAAGAAAAAAATCCGTATGCGTCATTTACGCTTAACTACAAAAGTTTACCTTTAGGCAAAACAGCTACCCTGTACTCGCGGTTACATGCACGATAAGAAAACAGAAAATACCCGATGGAAAATACCAAGATAGAAATAAAATACCCGAGTTTTAGATACAACCACACAGACAGTCTGGGGTACCACTTAGTTGGCGCGAAAGTTGCAGCTCGTAATGGCGGACGAGAACATGTTCTTTTCCTTTACTCACGAAACCCTTCCTCTGTGGATACCAGGAAGCGTCTTGCCCATTAGCATTTAAAAGTGAAGACTTCCAAGGAACAGTTGTCTGTGCGTTGTCCTCCCGGGCTGACAGCTCTCAGCAAATCCCAATATCGCGCCGTCCCTACACCCTGCTGTTTCATCGCGCACTGTCCCGAGCGAACTCTGCACGGTGTCGTTAGCTGCTGAAACAAGCCTTCGGTGCTCAGCCGAACGCTTACTGATCTACCATTATAGTCCCAGAAAGAAAATGGAAACAATAACTAAACGAAAAAGCAGACGACAGCACAACCATTGAACTTAACTGTATACTTTAAACTTAACCCATATACCTAAGAGAACCTTCCTTCCTTCCCGCGTTCCTTACTCCCTCCTCCTTTTTCCATCAGCCCCGCCCCCTCCCAATACCAAGCGTTTTGACAGGCTAACCCCTACCCAATCA
>JAODKF010000001.1:47834972-47859396 GCA_026779585.1 Mormyrus proboscirostris | reverse complement strand
AAAAAAAAAAAAAAAAAAAAATATATATATATATATATACTTTTAAATTATTTTCCTTTTATAAGTAGGCCAAAGTACATAACTGAATATTGCCTATTTCCTCAAAATATAACTATACTTACACTATAGAATTGTAGTTATGCTTAACATATTGCTCTGTTAGCTGTATTATTGTGGCCGTATTTAATACTCGATACAAATCTGATCAGTTTTCCAAATAGCCCACCTCTCCTTATAGGGTTTTCACTGCAATGTTAATGAAGACTTTGAGCCACACAAACGCGTCGGTGGTTGAGTATAATTTACCAACTGATGTCTTAATCATTTTTCAACAAAAAACTACATGCAGAGTTACCTTCAAGTGCAATGAATGAATGCTGAATTACACGAAAAAAAATGATATTTTGATACTAAAGAACCAGAATAAAAATTGTCATTTGTATGCGGAGAGGCCCTATAGGTTTTTATCACAGTAATTACCAAGCCAATCAAAGCCATTCAAAGTTCTGTACAGAGCTTGCCAAGCACTGGACTTAACACAGTAACACTGGCTTGGTCGTCATAGAGCTATGGGTCTGTGATCAGGGTGCCTGGAGGGAGCACATGATAAATGTTAGATTCTTTTGTTCTATTTAACACTTGGTGATTGCATTTATAATACAAAGGGAAAAAAAGTCCCAAATTTTGTAATCTTTTATCAAGTTTTTTTGGATCACTCTGCAATAACTTCAAATATGGAGTAGATATACAACAACTTCATTATATATATATTTTGTGCTTGAATCGGGTCAAACTCACCCTTAGTGATATATTGAGAAAATAAGCTGAAAGCTTTCGATTTACTGATTAATACTTTCAATGACCAGTTGTGTCTTTTTCTTAAGACTGTTGTAAATGTAGAGAGATTTTTCCTACCAAATCATATGTTTACTGCTAGCAAACTAAAAAATTCCTGGTACACAAAATATCTACCTTGTAAGCATCTTGTGCGAAATGAATGCTCATGGTTGATTTCAGTAATCGGAAGCGTATTGGAGCTCACTGGGTTAAATTGTTCCAGGGTAAACAGTGGCCTCTGCACCTTACCACAAATATTTGGTTGTTTTGCAGCATTCTGCAGAGTCCAACAGCGGGAAATCAAACTGGCGTCATTCCAGTGAGGGTTGAAGAGTTTAAAACAGCCAGGGAATCTGAGGATGCCTTCTGTGTGAATGTTCTTTCCTTGTCTGGCAGGTGCCTGTGACTTACTGATGAGAGTGGAGGTACCATCAGAACACATCAACGTGCCTTCACATCCTGCCAGGACTAATGCTGAAAACTGCTGAAAGTGACCAGAATATTAGGGATGAAAAAGACTACAGACTTCACATTTTTCATGAAAATATACACTTTTATCAGCTCTCTAGTGTTTTATGTATTATTGATATTTCCTTCACCAAGCAGAGGTTAAGCGTTGTGCTGATGCGCTGTTAGCTTGATAGAATTATACTATTAAAGTAAAACAAGGGAGGCAAATTTAGAGGTGAGATTCTTCAATCATGTAGGCTTCCATCCTGCAGGCATCCATCATGAAGGCTTGTCCCTGTTTATCATTTTGTTAGGATCAGATACTACAGCAAACTCTCTGTTGGTATCACTTACATCCCCAAGAATTACTGGCTTGACCTTTTCTATCAGCATTGTGAACAATCCTTTAAAAACAATTATTACATTATAAAACAATTAAAGGGGGATGTTAATATAAGCCTAGCTTACTATTTCAAGTGGTGCCGTTTAGATTTGCTTAGCTTTTCCCTCTTTCTTGTTCAGGTTTGATCCTATTTAGTTTCTGAACCTGGGCTGTGGATTAATTTGCTTCTGCAGTCGCAGGACCAGGGCCGATTGCGTTTCCATTTCGCAACTGCATCTACATTTTCACCTTCACAGCTGCCTTCCAGGTCAAGGGCCGGGAATGTCAGTGTTTATTAACAGGGTTTAAGATGGAGAATGACAGAAGGGGCGCTCTTTGTGATGATGACGCTTTATTTTATTATTTTATTATTTGCGACCCACTCCACTCTCATGCATATTTATGACGCGGCGTCTGCACGTCAACGTACGAGTATCAGTCTGGGCTCAGGGCTGAGAAAGAAAGACCTTAATGCTGCTCAACTGCAGGAAAAATTCCAGAAAAGTACTGCCCTTCATACTTGGAGGTGAAAAGAAGGAATAACTTCACCGAAATGCCATTGTAAGAGAACAAAAGGGCAGGTAGGGAGTCACATAACACATATATCTGTAACGTAGTTCTCCATGTCTTTGGCAAAATTTCCCATAATCCAAAGAGTCTCCTTACTCACATATTAGAGTAACTGGAAAGTGTGGTCTGATAAAACACTAATCGGTTTGCAAGACTTTGTATATTTGCATGTTTTAAATGCTAATAGTCAACAAATCCCCTAGAGTGGGCTGGGATTTTAAAGGGCAGAAAAGACACGGTCATTTACATGATTAATTGTGGCCATTCAAGTGGACTGACCATTAGATGCTAAATTGATGCTAAATGCATTAATATTTGATGTGCCGGGGTCAAGTGCCTGTCAACTATTGCCTTTTGGCGGTAATGCTAAATAGGAGAAGTTAAATATACATGTGCAATCGGAGGCAGAACTGCTGTGTTGTCGTAAACGATCAATGAACACGAGCGTCCCAAACACACCACTACGCAGCTGAACTAGAATCAACATGAAAGATACTTCTGTGCCCCTTGCACTGTACATTTAGCAAGTTAGCCGGTACTGGGTCTGTTTGGAGGATGTTTGTCTGTGTGCTTTGCAGGGGCTGTAGTCCCAGACTTTTTACACTATACTGTACTGCTGGTTCACATCCTTTGACCTCATTCCTTAATTCACATGCCCCCCACACATTGTCCTTGCATTGTCATTCAGAGTGATGAGATGACCCCGTTATTATGCTGTTGAGGTGCATTGATTTTGATTGCCGCCCCCCCCCCAACACACACATACACGCACACACACACATACACATGTCCCCACAGTGTAATGTATGTGACCCAAACACACACACGCACAAACATACACAAACGCACACACACCATAGCTTGTTCTTTTGGGCCCCTTAAGATTCAGGATGCACCATAATTCCCAGAATTCATACACCGTACCCTCCAAACTGGTGATATTTGGTTTGTCAGATATTAGGATTAATTTAAGGCCCGGTGGCCAGAATGCATGCAAGTGCCTCTGTTTTGCATTATTTTCACTGTGGGATGTAATCTGTTAAATATACTGGAACCCCCTCCCTCCCTTCAAAGCTGGAATGCAGGAATTAATCATCCTGGCTGCTTAGCTTTTGGAAGGACTGATTATTTGGCTGTGAGGAGGGACACTCTAAGGTGAGAATTGTGGGTAAATCATTGTTTAAGAGCCACCATAATACCATTGCAGTATGCACTTATTGAAATGATGTACAGATTAGTATTATCCCGGATTTTGTTTCCATAATGAAATACCATCGCGCTGCTTTTTTTTTTTTTCTTTAAAACCTTATTAAACTCTGACTGCTATGTGGAAAATACCATTGGGGGTCTACAGTGCGAACCACAGGCTGATAAATACAGGGAGTGTGATTTACAAGTAAGCAGATTTAACAGCAGGAGCTAACTGGTTTAATCTAACGCCAATGACTCCTTCTGGATTTTGCAAATGGAAATTTGAAGGAAATTTGCCCGCATTTGTGGTTCATCCATCGTCCTGTCTGTTTCAAATGATCGGGCACTCTAATAATGAATAGGTAAAATAGCTAAAACAATACGATCAAACTTAGCACATGAAACAGCAAACGCAAAAGCACATCAAAGCAGGGAGCTGGACTATCAGGCCATTCTCTTTTGGGTTTTAAATTCCAAACCATTATTTATATTCCTAATAAAGGAACCGAGCTTTGGTCAAGTCAGGTAGGTCTTTAATGTCATTTTAAACACATACAGTTAGTACAGTACACAGTTAAAAACATGACAGTGTTTCTCTCTGACCAAGCTGACATAAATTAACTTAAGACTTAAACGTAACCTATCAACGGAGAGTGCATAGTGTGCAATCTGTGTAAACATTGCAGGATAGTGCAAAAAAATCAGGACAGCTGACATTGATCAGTATGAACACTACAGTAAATCCAGTTTTGATAAGGTGTAGTTTGGTTGTGCCAATGCAATAGCATTAATATATATATATAAAGTAAATCCAAATGGCAAATTGTACAACTTGATTTTAAATTAAACTGGAATTTTTGTGCCAAGTTGTGACGTTAGGCTGCCAGAGTAGTATTTCCTACCCAATAAAATTGGTGCTTAGGATAGAGAAAGGCTTGTCAATAGAGAGTGGCGCTCTCTTTGGTCTGGAGTTTGAAGCATGGCATGAATTAGGCCTCTGTTCTGTTCCTTTGCGGTGCTCGTCTGTGATACAGGATCAGTGCACTGAGAGAAGTTTGTTAGACGTTGTGTCAGTTTATGTTTTAGTGACTTTCACATTTAACTTAAAATTAAATGGAACACTGGCTGAAACTCTTCGTAAGTGTAACCATGAAGGGTAGGTACATAGCTGTTACATGCTAGCACTGCTGAAAAATAAGATGAAGGATTTTAATTTATTCTGCTCTATAAACTCCTACTAAAAATAGCCAGCAAATTACTCACCTGCTGTTAAGAAGATAAGGGGAAAAAGCGTTGTAATAAAATAACTCTATTGGTTGGATTTAGATGTGATTCAGTCACTTTCATAGACATGTGTTTGGCACAGTGGGCCTCTCTTCCTGAGATTTTCCGGAACAGTCTTTTGTTTACAAACCTTGTGTTGAACAGAAGCTGTTTTCCTCTCAGCGGCCCTGAACTCACTGAGTAGCATTTAGTACTGGAGGCAATAAAAGAATGTTCAGCAAATAGGAAACAGCTATCCACTCAGGCAAAAATACATATCAAACTAAAATTTTAATTCAATTTTCAATTCAATTTTATTCGTATAGTGCATTTTCACAACATTGCATTGTCTCAAAGAGCTTTACATTATCCCTGCCCAAAGCTGAGCAAACCAGAGGCGACAGTGGCTAGAAAAAACTCCATAGAAGGAAGAAACCTTTGGAGGAACCAGACTTAAAGGTGGAGCCCATCTTCCAGGGGCCACAAGTGGAAGTCAAACAAAGAAGATGGCAAAATCTTAATTTACAGAGTCAAAATTTAAATTTTAAGATTTGAGTCTCAATGCTGAGGGTAAGCCAGTGATGGCATGCAGGTGCCGGTGCTGCTTCTGACGGCAGGATGAATGGCGAAAAATGGTGGTATATCAGCAGGGTAAGCAGGAGAAACATCACAGGCAGAAGAATAGGCCAGAAGGACGTTACAGGTAGTAGGGACATCGCAGGCAGCAGGGTAGGTAAGATATCTTGAATTTTTTTTGGGTCTCCATCACCCCCGGGGGGGGGGGGGGTGGGGTGAATAAAAAGTGCATTAGCCAAAGTAGGGGAGACTTGAGGCAGTGCAAACATTTAGGTGTGTGCAATATGTAAGCTCTGGCAGATATGGCTATGGCAGCATAAGTAGGAGGGAGAGGAGAGAGGCAGGTGGGAACACGGGCATGGGGGGTCCCTGAACGTCAGCACTGCAATTCCTCAAGGGGGTGTGAAGCTAGAGTGACAGCACGGACAGATCAGCTTATCCAAAGCCAATGGCACCGATCCCCACCCAGCTCTGCACCTCACACTACAGGTCTAACTGGGAGTGAGCAGTTAGGTAGAGCTAGAACTAGAATCCCTGTTAGATAGACTATAAGCTGTGTTTTTAGTCTACACTTGAATATTAGGAGTGAGCCTGAATTTCACACATCCGCTGGAAAACTAGTCCACAACTGGGGAGCTCTGTAAGAGAATGTTCTGCAACCTGCTGTAGTTCTTTCTGCTCTAGGTGCTGATAGATCTCCTGCTGCTTGAGATCAAAGCAGGGTAGTAAGGCTGTAAGAGACCAGTTAATCTCTGAAAGATATTCTTAGTCAGTACGTTTACATGCATAGCTGAGTCCAGCTACGGTTATAGCTCGACTATACTATTTAATCGGACTACTGTCTCAATATACAGTACATGCACGGAAGTGGAATCAATTTATTGATGGAAGTATGTCCGATTTTGCTACAATAGGTGGCTCCCTTCAGCTTGCTAGTATTGGGCCTTTTCCGGTTGATCTATCAAGGCACAGACATAAAAAAATAATTAAATTAATAATAACAGGGTCATGGACAAATGAATTGGCACAAGCTTTAATTGCGATCTGGACGAAATAACAGATACATGGTAGCATAACAAGAAATAAAATATTTTGTATAACATACTATGACAGCACGGTCTTGGAAAATATTCAAATATTGCATTTTTTTGTTGTAATAAATATTGGGGTATTTATGAAATAAATATGGAATCCAACATGAATTTCTCACGCACCAATCTAGGAGTGATTTAAACAGCAAGGATGTGAAATGATTATGCTTGTCTCAGAGAACGCATGCAGCGCTCATTTAAAAGCAGTGGAAGTTAACTTTAAACTGATTGTTAAACATATACTAGATAATCTTGAAAAAGAATAATCATTAAAATTGCCAAAGTTTTTTCCTATGGCAGAATAATAATTTTTTTAGCGAGACTTAAGTTCCCTGTGCTATAATATCCAGACCAAACTGAAGGTAATAAAAAACCTAATCTTAATCTATCTGACTAACAATGTACAGTAAGAATTGGATGTCCATAGGATGTGGTGTTGGTATTAATATTGCATGTTGTCCAGTCCCCCTGCAGCCATTTTTTTATTCAGTGCACTGTGATGTTTTTACTCCAGTGGAAAACCAAAAGCATGAAGTACCGTACTTTTGACACCCTTTAGGTATGTTAATTGGCGGTTAATTGGACAGTTTTACAGTGCTGTAGATTTTGTACGTGGTGTACAGTACATCCTCTGTTACGTTCCAGGCTTCTTCTGTGTATTGTCTTCTTCTGTTACTTTCGGTTCAATGCCCAGGGGTGAAACTATGGAGCAGGCGGCCAGTTTGAGTCCGACTGAACGTATACATGTGAGAGTTAAGTGACTCCCAATCGTATTATCTGGGTGTCTTAGTCCAACTTCAAGAAATTTGATTTAGTACAATTTCAGTATATGTACTTTAAAAGTCCAGTTTGAGTCGGACTAGCACAATACAGTGGAATCCATTTATAGTGATCACATCTGTCAGGGTGAAAATGATCACTATAAGTGGATGATCATTATAAAAGATTTTTTTTCCTTTTTTATTTTCGTCTCAGGCAGATTACCATCTAATTGACATTTGTATGTTTATTACATTAATATAAGGTAATATAACAAACAATGTCACTATTTACAGAATTTTATTGATTCTTTCAAAATGCTTTTCAAATTACATTACTATACAAATACGCTGTAATACTGTAGCGCCGCCGACATCTGCATATCCCGGCATGCCTCACAAGCACACGTATATAGCTCCATGTATGTCTTATATATAACCTTGTACTTGGTTTGTGCCTGAGTAACATAAAGAATGACTTCATGTCAGTCTGCCTCAATTCCTCGGGCTACATGACACTTCAATACAGTACAATATTGTACAGAAAATATAGCTTATTACAGTTTCGCTGCTGCATCCTGTTGGCTTGTTTTTGGCGGTTTATCATAAGCATTGATGAGTTTATATTCCTCATTGAGGGAAACTTACTTTCTTTTTCACGTCATGTTTTTTTGTGCATGCAGCATTAAACTCAGACAGCTAGCCAGAAGCCAGACGGATTACTGCAAGGCAAAGTAAAGTAAACAAAAAAAAGGATTCACGTACTTTTAATTTTTTATGTATGTTATCATGTATAAAAAGACCCAAAATGAACACTGTAAGCAGACTACCTGATTACTATAATCAAATAAACAATATTTGTATAAGAATGATTCTGTCCACAGCATTTTGATCCATATAAGCAGGTTCCACTGTAATTAGATTTTCTTAGTGTGTATGTAAATGAACTTAGTGATGTGTTTTACTGAAATGCAAGCCTGTAAAGTTGAGTTCTATTGCATACCAGTTTTTATTTTCATGCATGTTTTGAAACTGCAAATAAAGGCAAATAAATAGAAAGTTTGAAATTGTACTCTTTTTTGATCAAATTTAAATATTTCAGTTCTTGTGCATTTTACAGAGGAATTCACTTTACAGGCCTCTTTGAATTATTCCGAGCACTAAACATTTTATGAACAAGAAAGCAAGTATTAGGTTACCCAGGAGCCAGGAGAAAAGGACGCCACTCTACATTTCAAACAATTTTCCATGTCAGGATAATGCACAAAGAGACACTGAAGAGTTATTTAATAGTCATGCAATACGAGCAACAGGCTAATGGTCTTCAACTCATTTGTACATGTTTACTGTATAGTCTTAACACATGACTAAGAAAATATCTGATTTCTGAGCAGTTTAAATTGATAATGTACTTCTGAATATCTGGGTATGAGTCCAGTGCATAATGAGGTATAGATTTAACATGGAAAGCACATTATTTAGTTCCCCTTTTGAGTGTTTTCTTAAAACTCGTTTTCTGCCACATCCTGTTTCACTCTTTCGTTTTTGCGCTCTTTGCTCGCCGATGCTGTTGATGAGAGGGATGAGTCAGCTGTTACTCTAGGGTACAGACAGCAGCACATCATTACTAAGCATTGCACAGCCACAACACACGTACACCTTAAAACCAAATTTTAGCCTCGAACAGTCTTTATAATGACCTCAGCCCTGTATTCTCTGCTGCCTTTGTTTCTCAAAACTGCAACGGAACAAAACCTTTTTGTTTTATCGTGTATCTATATCATAATACATATTTAGACGTTTTTAGAATTCTCATTTTTCACATATTCTTTACATTGTTTGCAGTGCTGTGGTTTTATATTTACAAAGTATATCCTCAGGAGACCCCACCCATTCAATTATGTCAATTGTAGTGGACATTTTGTTTTTGCATCTTATTATTCCTGTTGTACACTAAAGAGAACATGCTGTGAAATTAAAAATAAAAATAAATTTGGAAAAAATCTAAATTGTAAGATGACTAATAAGACATAGAAAATCACAAATAACCTAAAATTGAAGGACACTTTTTTTCCATGGATCTTAGGAGGAAGAATAAAAATATGACTGATATAGCATAAAAGAATAGTCATAAACTATAATCATTATTGGTTTTGGTGCATATGTCTTATGGGCATGATGGCTAGAGGTCTTCAAAGCACCAACGTTGTGTCAGCATCACTTAGAAACGGGAACACGCTGTACCGTAGCTGACGTTGAGTAATAATATTCCAACACACACAAACTTAATTTGCCTTTGCTTTTGTTTTGTTTGGTGTTGTGTTTCCCCTGGGCTATTTGAAATGGGTCTAAGCTATCATTATAATTTAATCAGCCATTTCTAGTCTTTGAGGTGTTTGTCTGGTGGGAACAAAAATAAAAAAGTAGATATTGTGCTGGTGATTGGATGAAAAAATCAGCTAGGAAACTATAGTGTTGTAAGTATGGTTGGGGTTAAACCTGTAATACAGCAGCGTGAGTTACAGCACTGATGAATAAATGCTAGCGCTGTGCCATCAATCAGTGATAAACAAACAAAATTGCACTAAGGTGCCGCAAATCAGATACGGGGTAGATGCTCTCCGTCGCGGCTGACACGTTTTTGCCCGACGTGTTCCGTTAACTCCCATGGGGAATTTGCAAAATAATCAAGAGCCTGGATCTTAATGGTACCCTCATAAATAATGCAAATTTTGCGTTTAATGTGCCTGACAGGTGGTGCTAGCTCTGCAGAAAGCCGGCCCTTGGAAAGGATGCCCGATCATCAGCAGCGTCCCTCTGGAGTGCCATAAATTGACAGGAGTGGGAGACGTCGCAGGATATATGACGTGATGGTGACGGACGATCGCGATTAATAATGTCTAGGCAGTGGCTCTAGCTGATAAGTAAATAAGTTAGTAAATTAACCTGCCATGCACGGGGACCTTCGTCAATACTGTGAAAATAATGTTGAGGCGGAATAAACCATTTCCAATAAGTACTTCATTTGCTTTCCTTTTTTTGGGCTAGTATCTTTTGTGTACAGAAATATGCATTTCAGCAAAAATATGCAATGTTAATGATAGCAGAACTGCCTTCACTCACTTATTTTGTGGCATTACAGGATGCTTGTTATGCTCAAGCTGAATTTAAATATTATATCCCAATCTACATACCATATCCTAATATTCCTTCGACAAAATTAAATATTCAAAAATTTTGTGATCTTATTATAGGTGCTATTAATTCCCGGAATGTAGATAACCTGCATTACTGGTGCAGAAAACTGATAAGGTCTCCCTACAGGTCTTACGTGAAATGCTGTACGAAGCTTCACCCTCTTCCACAGCTCTCCAGAAGACGTGCCATTTCACGGCACACGGAGGAGAAAGACATGGTGCCACCAACTCTGCTACCAGGCCCATGTGACCAGTATGACTAATCAGAGCACTTCTCAAGTGCTGCATTGTTGCTAAAAAGCTCGCAAGTTGTACAGCTGAGACAGGTGTCGGGGCCGACTGTATTATTACTCTTGTTTTCATGTCATGCAGAGCAATAATAACAAGCTATTAATGCCTCAAGCCTGAATAACCCAGTGTGGAAAGAGGTCTGAGACTTCGGCAAGGATCCTGTCTTGCTGGAATTTTACTTGCCGGAGTTATTCTGCTGTAGCTGAAGCCCCTGTCCCTTTAACACAGTGTTGCGAAAGATGGTTAATGTTTTATTTATGTTTTGTTGATTTTTATCTTCTGCAAACAAAAGGGCACACTCAGGTTTTCCATGTATTGCTTTGAAATTGAGCAGTGACTTTAAAATTGCCACCTCGGAATAAAATTTCCTTCTAGTCAGGGAGATTTTTGGTTCTTTCTACTTCACAGTGTGATGTGAAGTGCAAATCTGCAAAATAGACTCTCTTACATTGATTTTCCAAAGTTCTTTAAATATGCCTTTATGGTTTTTTTAATTGATGCAGATGCTGAACTACCATGATCAGTATGATTCCACATGGTATTGCTCAAGCTGTCAAATTATTTCATTTTGGCAGTATATTAATATCGAAAACTCTGATCCTGTGGTATGTTTAATTGTTGAAAAAATGGAACAGGACATAACACACGGATCGATGGCACAGAAATGTGGTATCGTGGTATAATTTGTATAGATTTTCACTATAGTAACACTGGAACCTGCAGTGGTAATATCAGCTAGGGTCACAGCAGAGGCTTGGATGCCCTTTCAAATTCAGGGGGGCCCAACACTTTACAGGGGCCATTGAATATGTACAATTATAAAATGAACTAAGGTGACATGAAAATGAATGATCCTTCTTGAAACAATGGACGTCTTGGGTGTGGGATGTCCCCACAGGACTCCACTGTCACATGTGAGAACACCAAGATGTAATGCTTAAGGGCCTGCTTCTTCTGTGAGGGGTCTCACGCCTTTTCCTGCCACCGTGTCACTCAATGCCTTGTTAAATTTGATACCCGGCATTTATTTTGCTTCCTTGTGGGTCTCTTTTCACAAATCTAATTTCTTCTGCAGCCGCTGTCCTGCGGACTCCTGACAGAGGCTGAATATGGGGTTGAAGCTCTTGACTGTTGTCTTTTATCATGACATCTGAAATGTCCTATATACTATATTAGTACTTTACTTTGACTATACTTAAGTTTGTTTAAAGCATGAACAATGGTTTTACACATTTGTATAATTGAATTAAAATCTCTGAATATATTCATTTGGTAAGCATGGCCCCCACGGAGCTAATTGATGCCTAGCTTGCATTTCTTGGATACTGGCAGCTGTATGATATTTTTTTAACTAAACGGTTTACCCAGTAATCTATTTGTATGAAATTATTTTTGAGAATATACCTTATCCGGAGTATCCATTCATTTTTAATAACAGCTTAACTAGTTGAGACTGCAGTGAGCCTCTACTCCAGCCCAAGATAGGATTTATCCAGGATGAGAAGCCCATCTCCCACAGAGAAGTCATACAGGGAGGACAGAGCAGAGTAATTTATTCACATATGGGAGCAGAGTCGAGTACCACGCAAAATCCAGGGAACAGGAGGTGCATGCACGACTGCTAAGCCACCAGGGTCCCTTAAAAACAAGAGGAAAAACAAGATGGACCTCAAAATATTGTTTTTGTGTTTGTGCTGTGTAAACAGGGTTGGAAATTAAACTCACCCATTTGTAAGTACAAAAAATTCAACCTTATGCTGAATTCAACCTCTGGCCCTGTCCCATCTGCCTTTTCCCTGTTTGGTCAGCAGTTCCTGCTGGCCATCCCGTTTGTTGTCGCCCTTGCGCGTTTTCTCTATTCCCTGGACTGCTGCCAGGCTCTGCAGGCTGAGCACATGGCTTGGCGGCTAGTGCCTTTTGTCGTGAGTTTGAGTCTAGCCTAATCTTCTGTTTAATTTATTGGTTTGATTTTCTGAGGGTCTGGGATTCTATATCTAGGTCTTTGCTTTGTGTTTCTGTTTTTGATCAACCCTGCCCATGCCCTGTCTAGTCATATTCTGCGGTGTGTCTAGTGTAGTTAGCCCTCAATGTTTGATAATGTTTTCCTAGTCTCCACTGCTTGTTAATTGTAATACCACACTGTTCCTTGTTGCCCGAGTCCTTATGATCGGTTAATTGAGCCACTTGTCCTGCATCATCGTTTTCAGTTCCTTGTTAGTTCACTGTGGCTGATTCCCATTGTTGCTTTAGCTGTTACCCTGTGATGTTTTGCTGTTTCCCTATTAGCAGTATTCCCTGATACTGTAGTATTTCCTGTTATGTATTGTAGTTTACCTGAGTACCTCCTTGCCTTTATTATTGTGTTCCTGGTGTTGCTCCCTGCCTTGATTTCTGTTTAATCAGATTTGTTCAATGGTTCCTTTATTTTCTGGTTAGCCCTTTGTGTTAGTTTTGCTGGTTACAACCCTTTTGTCGGAGCCTTTTAGTAGATCATTACCTTCTTTCATAGCAAAGTTAAATAACATTATTTTTTTACTACATCAACTCAGTTAGCCAAAGTCCCACTCCAGAATCTAAACTTGTAAAAGTGTATTTACTTGACCTGTATTTATAGCATCCTGTCCAGTATTGCTGTTTGACTTTATAAATTGCTTGAGTCCCGATTCTCAGGGACTTCCTTTACAGTAGAGCGATGATTTTTGAAGAACTTAATTTAACCAGAAGGTTGACTGTATGGGAGGATGGTGCCAGTCTAGAGCAAACCCTATAAATTCCGCCATATGGAGTTCAGCAAATCCACAATATTTTGTGCTAAAAATGCCTTTGTGTGTCTCCATGGTCCACAGAAGGTGGGCTGGGGTTACCGGGCTGGTACACTACTTCTGGGGGAAGCGAAAAGACAAAATGCTGGCCGAAGGCTGCCCCCCCCCACTGCAGAGAATGGGGATAAAGACTGTGCATTCTCCCCCTTTCACTGCTTGCGTGCCTTGCGTACCTGGGACGAGAAATCGATAGTGCGGATGTCAGTGGCTGCTTCACAGTCAGGGTGCCTCTCCGCTTAAATGTTTGTCTGTTTTACTCAATGACATTTGTCCACAAAACTATTACCTACCGGGAATGGGGACCGAGAGTGAAACTATTACCCACCAGGAATGGATTACAAACACGAGATGAATGCACCGGCAGTCTCTGCATTGTTTACACTTACAGATGGATTTCTGATAGCGTGGAAATGCCTTTTATGCTGTGCCAAAGGCGCATCCATTGCTGCCAGGATCCACGTTTTTTTATTACCACGTCTGATACGAAGCTGGCTTTCACTCCATCTTGTTTTATCCCCCCCATCTTTTCGAGCGACCGCCGTTTTCAGGGGCACCTGGGAGAAGAGGCACCTCCTCCTGTCCCTACGATAAAGGAGGGCTTTCATGTCTGATACGTGGCAAAGGTTATCATGGCAGGGATGGCACCGTTTCTGACACATGCCTGGCAATAACAAAGCGGGGCATCCTGAAACAGCAGGCAAATGTGAATCTCGCACAGGCCACATACAGCGAGGTTTGATAGTGACGGCAAGCGGGTACGTCCGCATGTGTTTTGCTTAGAGTCCGATCGTCCTGTGCTTATGTAAAACACGCTCTTGCCCTCCCTTCTGAATTAAATTTTTTCTGATGCCAGACAAATATCTCATCGCCTGCGCTAGCATTAGCAACACGCTAAATTTCATCTGCTGTCCCCAGACCAGCTGATGCGACGACAGCAGGAAAGCTAAAAGGACATAGAAGGCAAAACCTGGTATAACGCAAAAGCCCTAACAGAGAGAAGACCCGTCATGTGATAAATGCTTTTAGTCACTGTTAATGTGTGTGAAAACTATTATTATGAGAAAATTAAACCCATGTCATGTCTACAAAAGCTCAGTTTTTATGTTACTGTACCGAGCATTTTGAGAATTATTAGTTATTCTAATATTTAGTTGGGATTAATTAGACGTTTCCCAATTCTTACGTTTCATAACAAAAACATCAGCATATCCGAGGTGTAGAAGACCCCAGCTCCTTTTTTCATGTTATGGCACCTTTTCCCAACGTATGGCTTCTTGTTTTAACGTGATTCTGCATGAACCTTATCTTACCATATTCCATACATCTGTGGCATGTGCATTTCGCGTAAAACTGGCCTGGTTAATTGGGCTGTCGTTGTTGTTTTAAGTTGCCCCTGCTTTGTTCAAACCCCTGACCAATTACACAAATAGGCCGGATTATCTGGAATTTTCCCCATCATTACTTTCAATCTGACTTATTTCAAAAGCCTCTCATGTATTCCTCCATGTCGATTCTTTTCTGTGTGTAATGATGCTTATGGAGCCAATCCATTACTCAAAGGCCTGTTTCTCTTTCTTATTTTTGAGTGGAGGGGCAAGAACAGAAGACTGAAGTTTAGCGGAGCGGACAGTCCGTGACTCAACATTGTGCACCTGGTTTCAGGCAGGGTATAAACAGAAATGAAAGCATTCTCTTCCTCTGTAAATGTTCCCATAGATTTCTCTGTCTCCCACATTTCCTGTGTCACTACAAACTCCTCTGCTCATCTACCAAGGGACAACTGCTCCTCACGACACAGCACATCTGATTTTAACCCCCGATGAGCTCGGCCAGTCTGCCTCGAAGCGAGATTTGGGCAAACTAAGACCTCGCCAAGTTGCACTCGCCTGCTGAATTGCTACGTGTTCTTCTGCTCTGCCCAAATAATGCAACGTATTTAGTTTTTATTACTGTGACAGCTCTGATGTAAGGGAAGTGAATCAGACAATTATTTTGAATAGTTATATAATAATTATTTTTGTGTAATTGCCTGATTATATAAACATTTTCTTTTTACCTTTGATTGCTGCCATTTTGCACTTTTTTCTACTTTCTTTATGTTTTTTTTGTCCCTGGTCACTTTGGGAGCTCCAATAAAACACCGTTGCACAACAGTGCTTCTTGTGACTAAGCCAGCTGTTTTGGAAATTTAGCCTGCGCTGATCTTAACCCGTTTTATTTAATTCATTGAAATGTATTACTAATAAAATGTCTCATACTGTATGTGACGTATGGGTGAGTGGCTCTGCTCTGCTTCTGGAGTCTGAGGGCCAACTGTGAGAGGGTCCTCGAGAGGCTGCCTGAAGTAATCTGACAGTGAAGATGGTTCGACCCTCAGAATATGCATTACTGCATAGACTTCTTTCAAGTTAGTCCTTATTCATGTTTACTAAACGATTGACGGAACTTGTGCTTGGCTAAGGTATGCAGGGTTGCCAGATATTGTACTCTTGAACACTGGCGGATGATTTGTACTGTTTGGATACAGGTTATGGTGCTTGACCAAAATCCTATTTGCAGTGAAGAATGATGTTGGATCCTTTTAACTAATGGTCTTTCCTCTGTCATTTTTTTTATTAATGCCATTTCTGTTTGCCTGAATCCGTGCCAAAATAATCTGTCATACAAATAATATTTAGTACATCTGTTTACCTCCTGTTTTGATGAGAAAAGTATGTATATGAAATAAGTCCCCGAGCAAGTGATCTCCATTCCTTAACTGAACCCAATCAAGTCTCTCTTGGACGTCTCAGGGATGCATGTTTCGCAGACCCCGTTTGGCAAGCATCCTTTTAGGGCTAGAATCAAATAACTCGCAAGTGAAATCAAGGGATCTGTACTGCAGCAGGTACTTGATGTTGAGGATTACCTTCAGTCCAATCCTCTATATTTATTATTATCTAGCAAGTTAAATGATTGCTGGGTTTATAGGTTTAAGTGAGTGCCTATATTTTTCTTATCAGAATATATATATATATATATATATGTGTGTGTGTGTGTGAGATCCAGCATACTCAAGCCACAACACAATTCCCACATGCACTTAGCTAGAGTTTTTCAAACTGGTCCTTGGGGGGTCACCCAAACCATCCATGTTTTTGCTCCCTCCCAGCGACTCACCGGTGTTGAGAAACACTGCACTTTGCTGAGATCATGTCCTCTGTCACCTTATTGGGTCAGATCAGCTCCCACAGAAGACTACAGAGATCTGCAGTGGAACAATCCTTCTGCGTATTTGCATTTCATTCGTTTAGCAGATGCTTTCACCCAAAATGAAGGACAATTTTCAAATGCAGGGTCAGAGTGTCCCTGGAACATTTGAGCGGGGTTGGTGCCTATGGGCCTTGCACAGGGACCCAACAGTGAAATCACTCTGCACTCTGGGATTTGAAATGGTGACTTTCTGATCACAAGCACCAGACCCCAACACACTGAGCCAAACACATTGGTGGAAAGTTGGGTTTTTCCTGAAACTATTTAGAATGTAAGGATTCCTTTGCCGTCCTCGGTGACCTCGTGCATAATCTCATTAGGTGGTTGCATTCTGCTCATATACTGTAATGGCTCCATCCTATTCACAGACTATATGATGTAGGAGACCATATTTCATTAGAAAAGAGTCGCTCCTAAATGATCCATCACAATAGATGGGAGTTGCATTTTATAGGCTGTACGTTTCAAAGACATAGATCTCTTGTTCATTTTAAATTATTACCGAAACTTGCAGAACGATAAATAAAAGTGTTATGTTACACAGAGGAACCACCATGACATTAAGAGAATTGATTTGTTTTCAGTGGATCAAATGGATGTCTAGATTGACAGTCGCCAATTTGTCAGCATGAATATATAAAGTCTTATCATAGTGAAGCACACTAAGTGTAATAATCAGACCAGCATTTGGTATTCTGTAAATGAATAGCAGTTTGTGCTGGTGCATTGTGGGTTGTTACCAAACTGCATTAAAGAAACCATGAGTGGATAAGCTGTGGAAAAAAGTTTTTGAGTATGGGGCTTCTTGTAAGTCTAATCAGCTATTTCCAGAATCGCAGCAATATTAAACGGTAAGAAACTGGAAGGACTGCATTGACTGTGCAGAAATGACCTTATTTGTGCTTCCGTAAAGGGTCAGTAAGTGTGTTTGATGGTATAAATTCACCAGTGGCTGCAGTGCAATGATAAATGAAAGTCACAGGGCTGTGTGTACCTGAAAGCTTGCAGTCAGTCTCCCTGTACTTTGAGCATGATCCCAGGCCTCACATTCTCTAATGCCAATAGGAAAAGAAAGGTCAAAATGGCTTTTTAAAAGCAAAATAACTGTGAAAGCTGGCATAATCCTGAGATCTCTATAATGTGTTGTACCCCTGGGCACCCGTGGCCATCAAAGAGAGGGCTGGTTAATGCTTCTGCTGGAAAGCGGCCGCTGCTCAGACATGGCCGACAGTTGCATGCTGTCTGGTCTTTCCCCCCTATTCCTGAACGCTAGCATTTAATACGGGCTGCAAAGTGAAAATGGAGACTTTGCATGCACAGAGTTGGTTCTGGGGTCCCACTCAAAATATCACTCCCCCCCCCTTAAATAAATAGAAAGATAGAAAGTAGCATCCAAAGATCATAGCTAACTAGCTTATAAGCACAAGATTACTATATTTGGTGAGACAAAAATGAGGACGTGTCCTGGGATCGGAATATTAATGAGTTTTCACGTTCACTGCCCAATGAGGAAGCGATTGTCTCATGAATGTTAATGAATTTCAGCATTCACCGGCCAATCAGTTTTTCTTAACCGCCCTGTAAAACGAAAGTCCACATCCAAGGAAACTCAGCCATATGGTAACCCTAGGTCAGCAGAACATGCCGCTTCAGCATTTCCTAAGTAAGGAGGGAGTTTATTTAATATTTAGTGTTTTGTTTGTTTCCTTCAGGAGGCCTTATACAAAAGCAGTACTGCTTAACAAAGGCCACAGCTAGAAAAGCTTTTTCTGGGGAAAATGGGGTGAACGGAAAGTTGTTGGGAGTCATGCATTTCATGCAAGCTTCAATACTTAAAAAAAGATATATTCAGATTGTATGATTTATTGTAGAAGTTTTCTATCAGTGTATCACTTCCTACTGTTTAGAGGTCATTCTTCCGGTACTTTTTGTAGTTGGAATTTATATAAGAGACAAGCAACATGATGCATATGGCTGGAGAACCTCAAATGACATCCTACCTAGAACTTTGTGCTAGTGCAACGAGTGGGGAAAATCTGCATGGTTTGCTATTCATTTTTATGGTGCCCTGTATAACAATCATTTATCGGTGTTTAGTTAGATCTGAGTTCTTGAATGAAAGGAAATCTGTATCATGGAAACAATGAGGGCATGATATTGATTTAATTTAAGTAATTAAAGTATCGAATTATCAAAAGTGGGAAAACTGCAGCTAAAGACTCAATGCTGGTATCCTTGGAAACCATAGACTGCTGCTATCAAATACTATGTAAAGTTTATGTTCAAAATAACATAATGTATCAACAAGAGATAAGCTGTCTTTTTACACTTTTTACAACTATAATTGTCACACGTAGTGTCGGGCGAGCGGGGAATCGGGAAGATGACTAGGTTTAATAAGAGGAAATGGAACACAGAAACACTACAGCACACTAACATTGCATAACATTACAATGACAGATCTGGGGAAACTAACCGAGACGTGGACTAAATACACAAGACAAGCTGAATGCAACAAGCAACTGGTGAGAACAATCAGGCAATCACATGAGGTAACGAGGGGGGCGTGGCATAAAAGAGGATCATATGAGCTGGGCGTGACAATAATCATCTAATGAGAGATTAATAAAAGTAAGAATTACTCTGTGGGGTTATGGACCTCGGTTTTACTTTGATTTGACCCCTGGTTTAGAAAGAAAAGAATTCCAGGGAAATTGTTCTGCAAATGTTCAGGAAGGTAGCTATTCAACCTCATGGCCCAATCAGCAGCTGGGGGATTAATATTCGCGTCTACTTATCGGGCTCTAGGGCTTTGACTTTTCCAATCGCAGGTTTCCTCGATGAAGGTCAACCCTTCACTTGTGCCCCTCTGCAGCAGGTAACGATGAAGGTGTATGGAGATTATGAATTTAACAGCAGGGTTTATGACTCTTGCATTTTTATTCTTGGTTATACCTTTCACTGTGGCAAGTCACAGGAACCCTCCATGTTTGGAAAAGTGCACAAGAGAATTGGAGGTGCAGTATTTTCAAGATTTTACAGTGTATTGTCATATGCACAGTAAACACTGAATGAAATCCTTGCTCTGCATGTCTTTCGGTATTGTATTTTATGTTCAAGATGTTTTAAATACAGAATACATTTTTTCAGCGCATCTAGAAGGACATGTGAGATGGAAAGTCTCTTTTTTAAATCACCTCTTACGTTGATTTTCCTTTTTCCATGTTTTGGTTTACATCAGCAGTGAGAAGATCTGTCCATGTGATGTTAAAAATTTCAGGCGATGAATAGGAGCAGCCTTGCTTCAGTATCCTTCCCCCCAGTGTGTCTGTCAAATTTTGCTGAGAGGTTAATTGTTGGTTAATTGTTGGCTACAGTGATACAGCACCAGCATTACACTGCTGCAGGGATCTCTTCGCTTCAGGCTTCGCTAAGGTTATACCCCGACCATATTATTCCCTGGCTGGTGTTTCTGACTTCTGTAGAGGCCAACCGGGGGGGTAGGGGGAGAGGGCGCGGATCCAGTAGCTTATAGAGGGTGAAAGGATCACTGATTACTGTACTCAACACAGGACAGACTCTTTTCTCAGAGTGTCCTGAATGAGCTGGTTTCTGCTGGAAGGTGATTGGAGTCACATGGACACCGGGGGGCTGAATCACTGCACCTTATATGTCTTTGCGTATCTAATCAAGACCCCGACAATTCAAGGGAAAATGTGCAGTGCAGGTCCAGAATGAGTAGTTGTTCTGACCTTGCCCCCTGCATCTTTACCATCCGGTTTGATCCTGTCTCTTTCTGTCCCCTTGGGGTCGTAACGATTGCCATTGTCCCCTAATGGCTTCTCCGGCTACTGACGCAGCCCCCTTTGGTGGCGGTGTATTTTTCAAACGTGAAGGACATTTCTTTTTTTCCCTGACAGACATCGAAAACAAGAGAGTGCATTTGCATGCGATTTCCGCACAAAAATAGTGAGGTCGTCGTTTCTCTGTCATCATCCCCCGGTCATGATTTACCATTTTTTTTATGAGTAGTAATATTTCACGTTCAAGGTGATCATCCTCTGCGCAAGTTTTTACTTGTCAGGCGTCACATTGGAGGATGTTGGCATACCACATTATTTCAAATGTTCTTTTTTTTAAAAAAAATATATTCCCTCCAGCGCCCCCCCTCTGCGGAGGACTACTTTATTTTTAATTTCCATTCCAAAAAAAATACAAGGAAAAACAAAACGAAAATAATAATAAAATAAAAATAAAACAACTATGACAACAGTAACAGGAATAGCAACATACATTAGATAACTGCAACTGCTAGCATGATACGGCAACAACAATAGCAACATTGACCACCACATAATAGAAATTTACAACTTATTATCATTAAATGAAGCATCTGTGTATGTCTCTACTTTTGTATGTATGTACTGTTGGTTATGTGTGTGTGTGTGTGTGCATGTCTGTATTTATGTATGTATTTATGCGTGTGTGCAAGTGTAACGATTTGTTATTTTAGAAATCAAGGCTATAAGTATTATGATGCAATCTAATAATAAAGTACTTTAATATCGCATTTGCTGGAATAGGCTTAAATGTAGAGCATGTCGAAAATATTTTGAACATTTATATGCTTGCTTTTGCCTATTCCTCTTTTTTAAGGTACTAAATTTTGACCCTGAGGTCCTTGATAACATATGTCTGCATGAGGCTGAATGATACAAATTGGTTACACAGACCATGTGTCACATTTTCTGGCTGTAGAGTGCAGTGGGTAGCATCGTGTTTAAGGACAAATACTTACAAACCAGAGGTTTAAAGCTGATTCAGGTTCCTCCATTGGTACCCTTTAGCAAACAACTAAACCTTTATTTGTCGAGTAAACATGATTTGTCTGCAATCAAAACAAAAAATGGTATGTGAATTTGGGTAAAACCGTCACTAAGCAATGAAATTATAACTGCTCTTACCTACCCAAAGAAATGTTTATTTTTAAAATGGACTGCCAGATGGACTGTGAATTTTTTAGCTTGAATGAATCCTTTCATTTATTTTGATTTGCTGAAGACTCAAACAACAAAAAAGTCATATTTTTATATATATATAGTTATATCTTTGCTTTTTGGACGTACTTCCGCCATTAAGTTAGGATGGTGTTCAAGAGGGCTGATAAGTAAATAAATCCAGCTGAAACTGCTCGATTAGCTGGTATTTTGAAATGCAAAGAATGTACAATGTGTGCACGGAAAATGCACAATGTGGCACTAAAAAAGACGTGCTAAATAAGTTAGTTTTCACTGGAGCCATCCCTTGTTCCATGCCTCAGTCTGAGACGTGTGTACTTTGGCGTGTACACTTTCAAAATACTTTATTCATTCAAACTAGTACTGTTACTGCTTTTGTCGAATGCGCTGTATGTTATCTTGTCCTTTAATATTCTATTGTGGCTCTTGTGTTCATCTTGCACCCTGTCTCTCTTTGCTTTCCTAGGACTCTGCATAGTTCTGCCCTGCCTTCACTTATGTAGTCTTGTGTTGTTTCTGTTTTTGTTCTTTGTGTAGCGCTATAGTCCTGGAGGAACAAGGATATTCATTGCACTGTGTACTGTGCATATGGCTGAAATGAAAATACACCTACTTGGCTCGATTTGACTTGGAGAGAGCTTTACATTCTAGGCACAGCTGAAAAGCTCATCTATTTCTCACGATTGGTCATTCTTTGGTGTACTTATTGCTTCAGACAAAAGTCAGATTGCATGAAACATGTGTCACGTTTGTGGTGAGGGACGAGGCAGGAAGGCGAAAGTCCAGGGTGAACGGGTTTATTTCGAGATGGACGGGGCACACCAGGACGCACATCAATGACGGATCAGGGGATATGAACTCAGACGCGGACTAATATACACAGGACAGGCTGAACTTAACAGGTAACAGGTGATTACAATTGGGAATTAACACAAGGTAACGAGGTAGGCGTGGCACACACGAGGATCGGACGGAGCTGGGCGTGACAACATGTGTGTGTGTTTTGAGAACATGTAGAATTCTAACTAGCCACACAGTGTGGCTGTCTTCCAATATTGGTTTGAGGCTATTAGAAAGTGCTAGAAGTGGAAGCAGGTTGAAATCTCATTGTGAACATCTCAGTATCTAGAAAATTGTGTGTCTGTATGTGCTTGAGTTTATCCTTTTAAATGTCCATTTTTTTTAACTGTTAGTCAAACGTCTATAAAGTTCTGAGTGGAGGTCAAAGCAGACTATGTGAAGTTATAATGTAATAATTCTTCTTCCAAACCGTGCATTTTGTGTGTCGGCATAGGATTAGTTGCACATTTTAAAACTGCTTTAAACTGAAATGTAAATTACTGTTTGTTGTTTGTGTCAAAAGATTATAGTGATATTTTCTACAGTAGTCATCCAACTCAACTCGTGGCTACAAGCTTTGCTTATTAGGCTTTTATATACAGTAAATCTGTAATCTGGTAACGAACAGAAAGCCCCATCATTAATTTATCAATAATCCATTTTGTAATAACAGGAAATGTTGTTATTATCATATTAAATATGACATTATATATCATATGAAACTGATCATAATCTATTATATTGAATGCTAAATGACAGAGATTTCCTAACTTTACTCAATAATGGTTGCATCAAAGCACAAACCAACCATGCTCTAATCGGACAGACGAAAAACTCCAGCTCTTCTTCCAACTTATTGCTAAATTACTTGTGATAATCAGTGGAACAGACATTAAAAGAAATTGCAGATAATGCATCCTTAATAATGTCACGCTGAGTGCCTAATCTGCTTTATATTTCTAAGCATTGCAAGAGAAACCCTCTTTGAATCACATATGTCACTTTCTGTTTTGTGAAACACAGGTCTTCAGGAGAGTGGGCTTGTTTTTCTGTAAAGGTCGGCCTATTTGGAAATGTAGGATAGGAAATCCTCCAGCAAGAATGGAGTTAAATGACAATGTCAACTGGAAACTTGGCTGTAGGCAAGCTAGTACCTGTCGCAGTAACACTTATTTCCAGTTGAGCTGCGGGGCTATAAGAAAAGTACCCTGGTGATTAGTGTGTCCACAGATTGTGAGGTCAGCTGTGTTTACATTAGATCAAACAAGAGTTTACCACTGTGCAACATTTAATGACACATCCAGACTGCCCAGGTTTTGCCGTTCCACTGCATGAAATGTGATGCCTCATACTCACTTGTTCACTTTGACTCCTCTTTATCTCAGGGAAACTTAAAAAGAATTTTTAACAGTAGAGTGAACTATTTTAGAATATTCCCTTCTGCTGTATACATTCAGCCAAACATTATGGGTCATTGTACTTTTGTCAAAGGCCGGGGGAATGTCTTCTGTTTAAGGACTCGAGTTTTAGGAAACATCACTACTAATCTATGTATTTAGTTTTAGTTTACACCTACAGTCACTAATAACAACATGAAATATGAGCATACTGTAAATGCACTTGAAATTGCAAAACTGTTGTAATGTATTTATGTGTTTCCATGTAGACAGTTCAGCTAATTTGTGGATTACTGCAGTGATTATTTCTATAGTCCTGTGTAAAATAAAATACAATAGCCATTGTGTTTTTCTGCTGTTTCTAATCCATAGGACTCATACTGATATAAAACCATCCATCCATCCATCCATCATCTGCCGCTTATCCGGGGTTTGGGTCGCGGGGGTAGCAGCTTCAGGAGAGATACCCAGACCTCCCTCTCCCCAGCT
>JAODKF010000001.1:47819397-47833625 GCA_026779585.1 Mormyrus proboscirostris | reverse complement strand
CTGGACCTCCCAAAGTCTATGACCATTTCCTTGGTTTTCGAGGTGTTGAGCTGTAGGTGGTTTGTGTGGCACCAAGTAACAAAATTCCTGACCAGGCCCCTATATTCCTCTTCCTGGTCATCCCTGATACACCCAATGATGGCTGTATCATCCGCAAACTTCTGAATGTGGCATGATTCAGAGTTGTAGCAGAAATCTGAGGTGTACAGGGTGAATAGGAGAGGGGACAGCACAGTTCCCTGTGGTGCTCCTGTATTGCTGACCACAATGTCAGATGTGATGTGTAGTGTAGTGATGTGTAGTGATGTGTAGTGATGCTGATGCTTGTGACATATTATAGATTACATGAAGGAATAGAAAATAAAGCTGTAAACATTAATTGCTCAAACCTTGTGTAATATTGGAGTAACCACTTGGCTCGCATTAGTGTGACTGATAGTGGTTGTGGGCAACCCGCCCCCTCCCCAAAAAACTGATGCATAAACACCAAACTTTGCAATTTTCGTGAGCTTTCATTGTTTATCTTTCAATCAGCCCTAGTGAGTAGCCCTGGAAAACTATTTTCAGAGCTTTTCAAATGCTTTTCAGCCAGCTGAACATGAACTTCCACGCCCTTCAATGTCTGACCTCCGGCATGGTGGCGTGTGACTCCTTCAAGAACTACAAAGACTGACATCGGGTGCTTATCTGAAGCCAGAAGCCTGGTAAATGGCAGACATTTCAATCTCCCATACACGCTGGGCAGATCGCGCACACAATATGGTCAGATACAGTGAAATATGTCTTTTTAAAAAAATCAGCCGTATTGAGAAGATTTATTATTCTTTATGTCAAGCCACTGAAGAACCTACTGACATTTTTGAATTCTGGTACCAATTGGTATAAATTTCTCACATTCTACCCCTATTCTGGAGGATTAACACAGGAAATACCTCTTCTATCAGTTCTTGCAGCAAACTAAAGATGACTTTGGAAAAATGGCAAAAAGAAAGAAATCTTCTTGGCATGGAGATCATTATGCCATGACAACCGAACAGGCATTAAGCCAAAGCGCTGGTGAGAAAATTGGATTTTGAAAAGTGCCCTGTCTTATGAGGGGTAAAAAAAAATGACCAACTGGAATCAGACTGATCTCCATTAGTCGTGTCATTTAGTACCAGTGAACTGTGAAGATGGCTAAGTGATATTATGTTAACCTTCTGTTTTACATCTAAAGTGAAGATTAAATACAATCTGAGGATTTGCATATGCTCTGAACTGTTTCTCAGCAGTCAGTGGGGGAGAGGAACTGCTCAGAGTCTGTGATTCTGGACTGAATTCTTGTCAGTGATCTTCATGCTACATGATCAGGGGTGACACTAAGTGCAATCCACTTCTGAGATGGGAAATATATTACGCTGCCAAAATAAATCCTAAGCAACACTTAAAATGGGATTCCATTTTGCACATCCATGCAAGGGCTGTTGTCTCCAATGTAAAAGCTACAAAATTTCTGGCCTTCTGCAAACGTGATGTCTAATTTGAAGTCGGCCTGAAGATTTCTCAAGTCCTGTGACCAGAAAGAGTTTTCCTCACCAGGAAGTTGGGCGGGAAGGGTAATGTACCGCATATGATTCACTCCCTACCAGTCAGTGGCCCACTCACAGACGCAAGACTTCTTCCTAATTTAGTTCTCCTTCTAATTAAGCAGTATTATCTAACACAGCGGGCAGTACCTAGGAGATAATTGTCCACAGTGACAGCTAAATGCCCCAATCTGGAGCTGAATCTGGAGAAGCCAGTAAAGGTCAATCATCATAATATATTCTGCTGATCTAATTAATGGTACCATTTGTCAGAAAAGCTTCTATTATTTTACATCCATGGAAGTTTCTGGGAACCCCAACGCCACCCAGGATCAAATGGTTCTTTTTATGGAAAAATATGCAGATGGCAGTTATCAGATTCAAAGGGCATTCTTGCCACTTCACTGGTGCACTGGAAATCTAATTTTGTAATTTCTTGTGTATGTCTATTATACAGTGAATGGAGGGATTTAACATAAAAATGTGTAATGGACACTTATCTGACAGAAGTAGTAACATATTGTTGGAATAGATTTTAGGACTTGCTCCTTTAACTTTACTCATAGATCCACTAATATTTTAGAGAGTCAGATACTTCATGGTGTTTTCTGAAGTTCTTTATCTTGCAGCAAAGTGGTGGTGGATTGTGCTAAAGAGACACAGTTTTTATGTATGGTTCGTTTAAAGGGGACAAAAGAAGTCTGTTCAACTGCTTGATTAAAAAATGAAAAAGCTACCATTGTAGATAGGATTACAGATCTTTAAAAAACCATTTTATTTCTGTGATAATCAATGTGCAGAGTGCATTTAATAAAACATTTCAGTTAGCTGAGTGTGCAAACTGGCGATTTTATGGGTAATTTGTAACAATACTCAGAAATGCCAGCCTCCAAACCAGGCCATGTTTCCTCACAGTTTACAAAACTTTTTTATTGACAAAAGGAGAGCAACTGTTTACCCAAAAAGGATCACACTTTCTGTCCGAAGGAGAGATAAAAAAAGAAGAAATTCTAACACTGTGGCTCTGAATTATTAACCATTAGATGCAAGTGTCCTGTTCGAGACTCAGGCTGCCATTTCGTGAGAAGCTGTGATTCGTCCTCGTTTGTCTTGTTCTAGTACTACAATTTCAGCTTGCTGGCGTTAGCAACAAGGAGCATACATATGAAAACAGAGGCTTGTATTGCATTAGATTAGCCACGTTTAAATAAATAATAAACAGTCTGTGTTTCATGTCACTTCTACAATTTAACATCTCCCCCCCCCCCCCGCACGTCTGACCCCATGCTTTGATTCCCGAAGTGACGCTCAGTCAGAGGCTGAATTATTGATCCTTCCAAACTGATCAGCGTGCAGAGGATACCACAGACTGAGATGATTTATTCAAGCTGTAATGTATAGTGTACATAGTGACATGAATTGCTCCCGTGGATCTTTGTTCTCCAGTCGTTGCATCTTCTCGCCACCTTACATATCAAAACCACCACAGAACTTGTGCCTGTTCTTATCTTCTGTGTCGAGAGCTGAATGCCTTGATGAACGTCTTCAGCGTGACCTCCTCCCGACATTCCCGTTTCACTTTTTATTTGCAGTGTTGTGTTCGGGGTTTCCCCAAAGTAAAACAGTGTCATCTCATTTGAAGCCATCGTGATGCAATCGTATACATATGTATACATTTCTCTCTTTGGGGTTTAGGAACCTGTTTAAAATATAACAAGTAATATATTTAGCTCATTGTTACTCAGAACCTCCAGTCTTCATAATGATCTCAGAAAGTGCAGCTCAGGTGTGATAGTTGCGATCTCGTGTCCTGATGGCACATGAAATGTTGAATAGAGGATTGTGGTTATGGGGTTGGTAGGGGTCTCCTGTCACTCAAGATTCACGTTTTTTTGCTACATGTGTTCCGAGAATCACAGGGCAATTCCAGTGCTACAGCAGCAGGGTAGGGGGCCAGGTGCATGGGGGCAGGGGCACCGTAAAGGGGGAGACAGATAGGATGATTCCAAGGGCCCCTGAGCCAACTGGTCTGGGTCAGGGGCCCAATATGATATGCATGGGGAGACAATAGGATAATCAATAATGCAATGCAAAGCAGTGCAAGTCAAAAGGGTGCGATATGTGAATGAGTAAGCAATAAGTAAGTAATAAATATGTGCAAGGAGCATAATATTTTGTGCGCTGTAATACAGAAACACCACAGAACACTACAGAAGCTCCTGTTCGACACATTTGCTGATGCTTAAAATGGGCTCTGCAAAATAAAACTATAAAATGGTACGAGCCAAAAGACTATAAATCATGGAGACAAATATGAAACATTTAGTATTTGGGTTATACATGGCTAGCATTCCGTGTGAAACATTTTTTCATTTTTTGTGTGTAGGGACAGTTCAAAATGCTGGGAAGGTTAGGTGTCAGGTCAACATTGATATGTCAGTAGATAAGATTTCCCTCATGTTTTTGTGTTACTTGAGATGTCAACCGTTACCGCTCACATCCCAGACAGCATGTCTTTCAAAGACAGGATTCTAGCAACAGATGTGAAATCAGTGGCTAATTTCCGCATTTAGAAAGGTGCTCCAATGTGAAATGCAACCACTTTCTGATGCTTATTACTTTCCCTCTTCTACAGAGTAAATAATAACAATTTCATTATTTATGGTTTGTTTATAACCTCCCAAACGACCAATTATACTTTCACTGTCTATTTTTTCCCGCTGTCCACTTTCACATCGTGTTAATGAACACAAGTGTTCTCCTCACATTGCGGTCCGCTGTCATTTTGTCTCATGTGGAAAAGCACTGTAACTTCCACGTGAACCCTGGATGGAATTTATTTTTTATAAAAGCAGCTTTTAGAATGTAAGTGCATTTATTATTTAGAAGAAACTCGTCGAAACTCCGCATGAGCGGTTTTGTCAAAAGAGGTTCAGCCGTGACATTTGAGTTTTTCTGTTTAAGAGGAAAAAGTTTTTCTTACGATATTGAAGGATCTTATCAACAAAGAAGAAGGACAATTAAAAGGATGCAGGTAAACTATTGGTCTGAGCTGTGAAGGTTAATCCACTTTGTTGTGACATGCTGGCGGTTCCTTTAGCTATGTGTGTGTTTCTTGGTGTCTATTTATATTTTCGATTAAAATTGAGTTTTCATTTTGAAATCAACAGCCTCGCTACCCTGCAAATGTGCTTGAGTAAATGCAGAAGGCTAAAATGAGGTCAATAAAGAGCGTCGATTATATAGTCCATGCAACGTCTGTCACTTAATCAATATATTTAATTGGAATGGCTCTTTTTTAAATACGTTGTCAGGAAGGACAGAACAAAGTGCTGCAAAGAGAACAAGTACAACCCATGACCTCCTGTTGAGAAGGAAAGATAGAAGGATGTATTTGACTATGTGCCATCTGCATGCAGGTTTTGCTAACTTAGCTATGATCTCCTGACTTTTACTTACAAGCTAACCGCAGAACGGGGGTTGACAAGATGCCAGCAAGTGAGGGCCAGCCAAGAGAGGCTTGACATTCATCCGTTGTGACCTCTTTGTGGGAAGACCGCAGGAGAGGCGGAGAACAGTGGGATTTCCACACCTACGTAACTGTCAAATGAAATATTTAAATCTCTAGCCAGCAGCCCATCCGCAGTTTACATATAAGTGGATGCCGTCTTCAGGGAGGCTTTTAAAAGGAGCACAGCCGCGGGGGGGGGGGGGGCGCCACCCCTGGAGATGTGGCAGAATAGTCACTGCACTTCTGGCACGTTCCTCGAGCGAGAGGGCAGCAGGGGCCGCTCAGGTCATGGTGGAGCGGTCACACCGGCCAGACTTCATGAGGAGTCCTGCGTCCTCGGTAAAGGGCACCGGCGTGTGGAAGCCCACAGGGCCCGTGTCACCAGGCCCGAGAAGTTAAGTAGCGCCCATCTTTCACAGTCGGAAGACAAAGGACGCGTTCACAGTCACTGTGTTTGCTGCGTCACTGTGAGCACGCCAGCTATATTTACATTTATTTATGAGACACTTTTGTCTATTGTGACGTACAAATGAGGAAAATAGAACATTAATGGAGTCAACTAGGCTTAAATGTGGCTCAGTACAGGTGTAAGCAGCATTGGGGCAAGATCTACATAAAAACTTCCGACAGTTCACCTCAGACAGCGGGGCTGGCTAAGTGTTAGCCCGGCCAAGGCCTGGGTGACAGAGCAAAGTCTTTCTCACATATCTTTCCTCAGCACATTAACGACAAAATAGAAACACCAGCAATGCATGTGGATGATCCCATTTTATAGGTCAATACAAGATCGCCTCAGTGAGCCATCCATTCATTACTAGATGCATCGCGCTCTCGGTATTCCCTGCTGTACGAGATGTTGAATCCTGGCCCTCGAGGGCATCCTCTCTGGGGTGCCGTGATATTACCATCTGGAGTGATCTTCTGTGTATGAGATGTTAAACCAGTCTGGAGTGATCACCATCTCATTGCACGCCATTTGATCTGAGTTTGAATAACATGCTGCCGTCACCTTCAAGAGGAATTCAGCAAATGGATTTTCAGGAGCTAAAAAAAATAACTCCATAGCCCCTTTCAATCTCTATATCTTCCCCAAACATTTTTTGCCTCCAGGTGCTGTCGGCGACATGAAAAGCATGACAGGCTCTGTCAGAACTCCCTGACGCTGCCATTTGAATAAACAGGGAGGTTTGTTTCCATGGTATTCATTCCTCTACTTCGGTGTTTCCCAATCCGGTCCTCGGGAACTTGCAGACGGTCCACATTTTTGCTCCCTCCCAGCTCCTGGTAGCCAAAAACATGGACTGTCTGGATGTCCTGAAGGACCGCATTAGGAAATACTGCTCTACTCTAATTTTGCATTCTTTCTTATTCAGACATATTTTAATTTAGTTCAGACACGTGATGGAAAATTACACCAATTAATGTAATAAGCCAACTTATTAGTCATTTTTTGCAAAGGGAAAACAACAGCATTTTAATTTGCTGCTATTACACTAATGAAGAAAATGGAAATTATAATTCATTAGAAACCATTATTTGCCATTCAGATTATATGAGTTGATTTTATCTGCAACTCAAGGCAATTAACAGGAAGGACTCTGCCTATAGTACAGTCAAACCTTGCTGCCTCATCGTTGGGGAGAGTTCAATTCAACACGGCGTGTCACATTATATAAACGTAGACAGTGTGCTGCTTTCAGAAGACTTCTGCTTTCTGACCAAATCTGTGTAGGCTTTCACACCAAATGTGTGCCTGTATTCTCACAGATACTCATACCACAGAATCACACATAAAGGAGCAAATCTGCCAAGTCTTTAGCATCTCGAAGGTGTCTGAGGCCGTGGCGAGAGGAGTCAGGCCGTATTAGTCAATCTGTGAAAGAAGGCTTTATGGACATACTAAGTCAATGAGCGATTTAAGTTGTCTGGAGTCATGCATTTGGAAGAGATCACGCAGGTGTCGTGACATGACAGGCAGGTAAAATTATGTGATATGAATCATGTCGAGCATCGTTCCGGGAGGCCTCTGTGCCCTGGTGCAGAGGAGGTTTGCACAGCGAGACGTGACAGGATGCAAATGTTAGAAATGACATTTCCAGGAGGACCTGCTTACTTGCACTGGCGGGATGACTCCCAGAGTTTTCCTTATGGCTACATTCTCCTGAGGGAACTATTTGTGAAGTGTAAATATTGCTGAGAATTATGAAAAGGTCGTGTTTGTCCAGTACCGTTAGAAGGTAAAGTTCAGTCTTGACCTGCGTTCAGATGCCATAGCTGAAGTAGCAGATCCTTTCCTGTGGTTTCTTCCTGCTCTGCTGTTGATTTATAACAGGAAGTATCACGGTGGTTAAGGTCACAGGCTTGTAAAGTTACGTTTGCTGACTTGATCTTTAAAGTTGAACCTTGCTGAAGAGCACTCGTGCAAGGCACTTAAGCCTGAGCTACCTCTGTGAGATACTGAGCCTTATAAATGTATTTAAAACCAGTCCATTTGGAGAAAAAAAAACTGACACATAAACAACAGGAAAGTCATTAAAACATTACAAATGTTCTCCTCATAGGCTTCCTACAGTCATTCGTCTGTTTACTACTGACATAAAACATATTTTTAAGAGCAGTTCTCCACTTTGATGTGGATGTCAAATCTCGTCGCGCTCTAGGAGTTTCTGAAAACTTGATATTAACGTATCTAAGCACTTCTATTGCGGCTTGACGATGCCATGAATGACCCAAATGTCCTTAGTCTTTGGGAGCTGTGCTTTATGTCTGTATCTTTCATTCAAATAACGTTTATCTGGTTGGCTCTTGGCCCAGCAAGAATATTGAATATTCATTGTCAATAGCTTTTGTTCATTCCTTTGGGAGGATTGGGCCTATAAATTGGCTTTTGCAGCCCTTGTTCGCTCTTATTCTCCTCTGAATAGCCATTAACCTAAACGGTCACACTGATTGACAGTGGCTGCGCACAAACGGTGAACTCCTAAAATATGTCCTTTTATGTTAAGGCACAAATGAGTTCATGGGTCATGCATTCTCGCATTGGCTTACAGACTTGATGTATTGAATGTTTTGTGCTTATTTCAGCTCAAAACAGAATCAAGATCTTTGAAATGCAAAAAGTTACACGAGAAGCGCTTCATTTGTATTTGGTGAAATTCTGACCCTAAACTCTATGTAAGAAAGTAGTAGCTTAGCTGCTTCCTCTTCTTTTCAAACATTTTCAAATTATTTCAAGCCAAGTTCACATAGCACATCTCAAGCAACATAGGGCATAAAACGAGAGTAGATGCTGAACAGGATGCCAGTTCATCATATGACGTATAGGCGCACACACACACACACACACACACACACACACACACACACACACACACACAATGGGCGCAGTTGAGAGATGCCAGTTAGCCTCAAAGACTGTGGGATAAATCCAATGTGACACAAAAAAACATGCAAACCCCATAGAGACAGAATAGAGGTGGGATTCGAACCTCCTACCTTGGACTTGTGTACTAACAGGGGTGCTGGATGGGCATGGATGCCCTGGCAGATTCGGGTGGGGGGGGCTACACTTTATAGGGTTAAATCTGTCTACCATGGGGACCAACCAGAGGACCCAGGCTGATATTTTGTCAGGGGCCCCAGAACTGCTAGTTCTGCCCTTTGCACTAACCAGACAATGACTGGGCCACGCTCACCTGCTTTCAGAAACTCTCAGATGGTTATGCTTATGCATAAATAGATATTTAATAGCTGTTTTGTGGAAAACAACTCAAAGGGAAAGGGAATGAATTAAACAAATAGGCTATTGCTGTTTCCAGCGGATTCCATCAAGCCCAAGAGTTTCCATTGATATTGCTTAAGGCCGGACGTCCTGCTCATTTAAATATCAGTCCCCAGTCCTGCTTTACTCTCATTACTGCTCTCCCTTGAGCAACACATTTCTATTGCAAAATGTTCTTCTTTCAGTGCACCGAGTAAAATGAAGTTAATATATGCATTTATTGGCCATTGATGCTTGATTGGACTCTTTATGTTGTGATTGCTAAATTTTTGTTACCTAACACTGATCTAACTCTGAGCAACGAAAAAAAAAAAAGTAAAACGGTAACTAAACAATACATTTCAAAATATTTTGAAAATTAAAACAGTAAAAAACTTGAAATTAAAAACATAAATGAATCCATTTGAAAACAAGAGAAAGACAAGGCAATGTGGAAAAAATGCTTGGTGTGATGTGTGAGGTCACGTTGAGTGTCTGTCATGTTCTGCCTGCCGCAGTTCCTCGTGCTTTTAATGCATCGCTCTGCCTTGCACTGAAACCATAAGGAAGCTGCTACTTTCAATTCTAGACTCGAGTCCCTTAATTGGTGGTGATGAGGGACAAAGAGCAGGCGAATGTTAGGGACAATAATCACAAGGGGGGGCAGGTTTTGCTGGAGCAGGATAGAAATCATGCCCGCTGTTCAGATAACTGAACCGATAATGTACGGTATTTCATGTAAGACATTAAAGTGAGGAGCGTTTGAAACAGAGTGATTAAACACGCAGTGGCAATCAGGAACATGAGTGGGCCACTCAGACGTCCTGGTAGAACAATCCATTCATGTTTCTTTTGAAGCACCTGGTATCTTAAATGTAGACTGTGTTTATACTGTTAGTAAAATTCCTTTTCTCAGATCACTCAGCCTCGATGAACCAATCCATAGCCAGCTTGGTATTAATTGGGACAGTTCAGCATGTTCATCACAAAGCCGGAGGTAACTACAGAGCCAAATTCCAGGTGGTTCCAAATTCCAAGGCCATTCCTATACCACTAGTGTTATGGAATCCACATTGTTCTGGAAATGGATTGGGCAAAATCTTAGGAATCATGTATATCTGCATCATAATTAATTAAAATTAAAAATGTGTTTACCATAATTAGTAAACAAATACTGAATAAGATTATCTTCTCTACAGGAGAAGTTTGACTGTAAAGAATTGAATCAAAGTTGTAAGCTTTTCTGAACTAAACAGAAGCTGAAAACTTAATCAGAAGTGACTCTGCATTGAATTCTTTGCATCCTTGTATTTTCACGTGGTTTTGATGTGGTTCTTGCTTGTGGGTAAAGGGAAAATCGAATCAAGCTTGTTCCTGCGAATCTATTCAAGCAAGATGGTCTAGTAACCCGGACAATAAAATGAAATGGTTTCCGTCATTCACATGAACTGTAATTTTCAGCTTTTCGTATGGATACTGACACAGATGACGCAAATTTGTGTCATGCAGGTATCACCTCCGGTAGCTCGAAATTTGTGAGACGACATGTCAAAGCCACTTTCCAACGGTTAGAAAAAGCACTAGAGCACAGCTAAGAACTACCAAGACTTTGTGGGAAGGAGGGAGGAGCATTGGAGAGCATCAAATGAGAAAATAATCACAATTCATCCATTTAAATAATTATCTAATTTCCCGCTTAGACCACAGGCTGGTGTACTTTTTATGACAGTGGCATAAAATATATGATATTTTTTTATTCTTGGATTTTTATTCTTTCTGCAAGATTGACTTTCCTGTGCAGTTATACTGCACATTGTATAATTTTCCAATATAATTTAATATTCTATAATTGTTTTACTTAAATAAAAAGAGATGGTTATGCAGTGGGTGGTGCAGTGGCTAGCACTGTTGCGTCACACCTCTGGGACCCGGGTTTGAGTCTCTGCCTGGGTTACATGTGTGTGTGCATGTTCTCCCTGTGTCATCGTGGGGTTTCCTCCTCACGGTCCAAAGACATGCTGCGACCCAATAGGATAAAGCGGGTTGGATGGATGGATGGATGGTTGGATGGATGGATGGATGGATATGCAGTGGTGGCCTAAGAATAATTTGGTTCACAACCAAAAATTTCATGAAAAAATGCATTGGTTCACATACAAAATTTGGTTGATGAACAGATTCCACGACCTGATTCCTTTTTTTAATACTAGTGTAGCACCGGCAGGGACGCATGTCCCAGCATGCCCTGCGTGCCCCGCATGCAATTGTAAATAGCCGTTGTATTGTTGTTGTTGTTAATGTTAATGGTTGCATTTCCCTATTGCCACTCGTGTGTTTGCCCGTGTCTTGTGTGTGCCCGGTCCCATCTTCGCGTGTATTTACAGTATGTAAATCTCCCACCGTGTGTGCATCTCACAGTTCGGAGTCTGACAACCTTGTGTTGCCTGTCTGTTTATGTGGTTCAGTGCTCATTGGTGCCTGTTGTGGTCATTTTAAAGACTGCTAATGAAGAGCATGATTTCTCCAGCACGCAAATCTCCACGTCTCTCTCTTTGCTCTCGCGACGCCTCGGTCTATCGTCACACTTCTTTTTCTTAACTATAAAGACCAGGAAATTAATTAACAAGAAATATTATTCGGTAGGCTTGTGAATGAGTTAATCAAATTTCAATGCTTTCTTATGGGATAAATTGCCTTGGTCCGTGACCACTTTCCTGGAACGAATTGTCTTCGTGAACTGCAGGCACCACTGTGATGGGAAACAAAAATGTTGCAATGATAATGATACAGCACTACGTGCTGATTATATGTTGAACAAACTGTGTATATATGATCATCTAAAATGAGACGGGTCTGTAGATTTCAGCCGCTCAGATATTGCTCGCAAACTGACTTGTTCTGAAGCCTATAACCACCTCACATCTCTGTCACTTAACCGTCGTCTCGATGTGTGAATGTGTCTCTGACGTCATTCAGCGGTAAAACACCCACCTTAGGGCAGGCACTGAACCTATTTTCTCTTTAATTTCCTCATCCATCCGCATTTTGATTCTCAGCTTCGAATCAATAAGGCTCAAAAAATGATTTTGTGATAATATGCCATCCAGGGGATTTTGTGGGTGCAGCGCCTGTAGAGATCGTGGGGTGCAGTGCTACCCCTGAGATATCTGTTTGTGGGAGGGAGGGACAGCATGTTCCCCCCCATGTTACATGGGCTTTTTATGGCTGTTCCGGTTTTCTACAGCAGTCCAAAAGCATGGAATTACATAAATTGGCATCTCTAAATAGCCCATGGTGTGAGCGTGTGCGTGCTCTGCAGTGCACCAGCTTCCCATCCACCTCATGACAACCATGAAGAGCGTGAATGGACGGATGCATGTATGGATGCAGGGGCCGATGGGCAGCTGCCCAGGACGGCATCTTCTGAGGGGGCGCCGACTTGGCAGACCCGCGTCACTGCCAAAGGTCAACAACCGTTACCCCCCCCCCCCCCATCTCGAAAATAAACATCTTTTCCAAAGAGGGTCCATCATCCACAGCAAAGTGTACTTATACCTTATTATGTACACTTATAAAAAATGATTACACTTGGAAATGCCAAGCAAGGATCAACAGGCTGTTTTTGCAGAAGCAATGACATTTTGAACATTTCTTTTAAAATTGTCTAAATGATTTATTTTTTGGGGGAAAGTATTGAAACTTTATCAAATGTATATGTCTGTGGGATTGTTTTCAATTTAATTCGCTGTGAATTATGCTGTATATCGCTTACTGAGTCTTTAAAGGTGTTGGAAAGCCCAAGGCCAGTTAGTGACATTTAACTAAGCCAGCGCTAAATGCTAAATCCGTGAACGCTGCAGAAAGAGATTATTTTGGTAGATGTGTGGACACAGTTCTACAGAGGAAGCCCAACAACGGGAACAAATACAAATATCCGCGGTGCAGTTCTGCAGTCGCCTCTACAGCCTGAGGGTTTCTGTTTGTTTTCTCCTTGTTTTTGCCTTGCAGTTGATAAATGCTGTGGTGATTTATGCATAATCTACACAAAATAATAAAAATCTGTAAAATTAGATTATACTTAATTCTCTCAATGGAATTGCGTAATTGTCATATATTGCTACATTTCAGGACATCATTTAACTCCCTTCTTGATTCTCACCCCCCCCCCCCACCCTGGCCCACAAGAAAAGAAATATTACCGCTTCCACTGTCTTTCCGTAAACATCACAGCTGCCCCTGGGGATCACCTTTTAAAAGGATGAGTCGTCAATAGGAGTGCGCTCACAGAACGGCTGTTCAATGTGCATTATGCTCCTGGTGAAAATCAAACCCTGAGGTGACCCAAAATGTTACAGATTTTAAAAATACACACAGGCCAAGGCATGTTTCTCGTTTTAACTCCTTGCAGGGTCTGGCAGTCAGTAAAAACCCAGGCTGAGTAGGGCTTTAACTTTCCACCATAATCCGGGAATCCATTTACAGAATGTTTATTTCCTCGTGTATATTCAGGTCTTGATTCACACTTTTATACAAAGCCAAAATAAACAATGTTTAGTCTGCCAGGTTTGTGAGTTTTTTTTCCTGATTGTGGCATCGCTACAAAATGTATCCAATTAAAAATCTGCAATCTGCATGTGCCATTTGCTTTTCAATCGATAACAGCGTTTTGTTTTTGAAATGCTTTCCCAGAGTTCCGAAATTAGTCCATCAGGAATAGGAGAGCACTTGTAGCTGCTTCGCTGGTTTAACAAACTGCCCTTTGCTCACTGCAGTCCTATAGACAGCTACCTGTCATTTTCTGTGATTGCAGACAATGGCTGTTTTTAATGGATTCGTATCACTCAGCATACGTCATCTTTTCTGGAAAAAAAAAATTTAAAATTTGCATTTATAAGCTTTTGCAGCCTTAAATGGTGACATCAGATGGATCACACGTTCAGAGATGAGAAATTCACTTTTGAAATAACCTTCTGCATAAATGACCCCACCCCCATGTGTCAAGCATGACTAATCTTAATGAGAGAATAAACTGCTTATTGGAATGAATCCTTTAATATTTTTTAATGTATTTGCAAAACTTTTTTTTGCTTACGGAAAATACCGTCCATGAGAATCGACACAGTAAGAGATTAGAATCAATATATTTATTTCAACACGTCCACTGTCATCTGCTTACAAATTAGGTGTCCACTAATTTAAATTCGAGCTGGAGCCTTGCTATGCTACCATTAATTCCTGATAAGAAAGGACCGTTGTAGTGCCATCCTTAATCTCTGACACATGCTTTCATGTGATCAATAGGCTACTACTTTTTTCTCCCACCCTCCCCTCAAAAAAGAGGAGATTGATTGGTGAGAGTCGTCTGCTGCTCATCTCCAGTTCCCTCACTCCT